>QODF01000014.1:892239-1373015 GCA_024372805.1 Oostethus manadensis
AGAACAACTTCCATGCTGAACAGAAGGTGCATGAGTCACCGCAGGCGGACTTGGCGGATGTTTTAGGGAGGCTCGGGAAAGAACGCCACCACAAAAAGCAGGGGCGGCGTCCTGATGAGTAAAAGAGCATCAATCTCAAGCCCAAGTGGCACATCGGAGCGACAGGGACACAATATTGGACCCACTCTGAGTGCAGAGGGCCCGAGGCACTGCAAGGAAAGGTCAGAGGAATGACGGACATGAAACAGCCACATGACAAAGCAGCGCTAATGAGCTTCCTTGGCACGGTGTGACGGGCCTTTCTGGTGTGAAGGTGTCACTCGGAATGCTCTCAGACGGAATCTTGGAAACTACATTGGAGGCACAGATGAGTTGGTCAAACAGCGCCCCCTGGCAAGTAATTGGATACAAACCCTCTTAAGCCATGAGGGTCACCATCACACTTTAATGACAAGCGGCGACCCAAAAATGTCTCAAATATCATATATTTCATATATAAAATCCCATTTACGTGCTAGCGATTAGCATTAGCAAAATATTACTGAAATATGCAATACACGTACTTACAGGCAAACTATTTTTCGCAATTTGGGTCACAGCTTAACCCGCAAGGCGTGCTGGGTAACCTCACAGTACTTACCCTTCTTTACCTGCCTGATATCTGGTGAGATATTTTACTTGAAAGGTTTTTGCAATTTAGGTCCCATCTTAACCCGCAATGCATGCTGGGTAACCTTGCAGGACCTACTCTTCACTACATGATATTTGATAAGATATTTTAGTTGCTAAGTTTTTGAAATTTGAGTCGCAGCTTAACCCACAAGGCATGCTGGGTAACCTCGTAGTAACTACTCTTCCCTACATGATATCTGATAAGAGTTATCAGATATCTTACAAGATATCATGGAGGGAAGCTTGTCATGAAGGGTTGATGGTGGGTCCCACTATCAAACTTCTTTGAAGGACTCCACAAGTTCATCTCAGAAGACACCAATTTCTGTAATGTTCTGTAGTTTCTACTATCTTAACTTCAAGGATTCCACTGTAATATCCTTTCTTCCAGTTCTCACCAGCACTCATGCAGCACACACAACTGCAGTGGCGTGAGAAAGATCACACAAAGTGACCGTCTTTCATAAAAACCTCAGGGGAAAATATCAAATATTCGCCAGCCCGGACACACATCAAGTTGCGTCGCCGTTCCCTGTCAGCAATCCCAGCAGCCTCGGAGTGGGTCACTGATGCACGGAAGTTTCCGGGCCTGTGGCGAGCTCCTATGGTGGCGTCCCTCCCTGTCAGTGCTGGTGCGTGCATAAGACGAAATGTGCCCTGCATGAGGCACTTGGCTTCCCGCGACAGCGGCGGAAACAGGAAATAGTTTCAGCGCACTTGAAGCAGCTCTGCAGGGGGGTCTTCTTCCTGTCAGGAAACTGTTGGCGAGGGGATCTATACTTTAAACTCGTTCCCGCTTGTGTGAGGGACATCCATCTGCCCGTGCATCCTCGATTTGCGGCCCCCTTTAATCCGGCATCAGTGAACAATGTTCCAGAATTTGTGCTTTATTTGTTGTCCGGCTTTTAGCTCCAGACGCCGGGCAATTACCTGTTGCTTTCTCCTACAGTTTAATCTGTCAAACTGGTCTTATTTATCGGACAAACGTGTTCATTTGTCAACGCAGAGCTGATCACGGGATGGTGAAGCAATCCATCAAAAGTTCTGTTTAGCTGCAATGTATTCAGTGGCAGTGGATTTAGAGAGTGCAGAAATCATCTGTTCCAGGGTCAAACTCCTGCCAATATGGAACATTTAAGCATTATGGTAATCCCCCTCGTTAATCGTGGTTAATTGTTAGTACAGTAAGTGAACATCCGCATTTATAAGTACATATAAATATATAAATATTCTCGTGTTTACGGCATTCTAATTCTGGATTTACTATTATTAGAGCCCTCTAAACATGAAATAACACCCCTATAGTCACCTTAACACTCATGTAACCCAGTATAGTCAACACAATAATTAGTAAATAAGATAAATAATGTGTGGTGCTTTAAACGAGTTCAGGATGAGCTGAGTCGGGGGGCAGACAGGCAGAGATTCAGAGTTAAATTTTAGCTCGGCGTGGGTTACCGCTGAAACAGTAGTCCGTGTTTGGGATTATTGGGCCTGTTGTGAGATAATTCAAACCTGCGATCAAAGATCAAGTCTGGTGCTTGTGTGTCTCGCCAAACATTACCGACACCTAGGGATCAGTGCAGTCCACTGTCTTTGAATGTGTCTTCTGAATGCCTCATATTTTAGTTCATTTTGACTTTTCTATACTTAATATAGGCAAAAACTACATAAAACGTGCTTAAATGTGCATTTTTAATTTTTTTTAACTGAAGTACAAAACAACATAAATTTACAATGAATATGTTTTTTGAAAAATCGTGTAAAAAATGTGAAGAACAACGTGGATGACTGCATTAAATGAATAGTCGATAAAAGTGTAATACGCATTTGGTGTGTTTTTAGATGAGCAGTTGTAAAAGTGTAAAAAGAAGCACAGTAAGTGGGGAAAAACAGTAAAAAATAGCATCGATGCCCAAAGAAGTGTCACAGCGAGGTCACGGTAATCATTTGTGATTGTTTGTCTCAAGATGACCTGTGGTCTGGAAAGCTTCTTCTAGTTGACAGAAACAGACAAAGAACAGCGACACACACACACACGCACACACACACACGCACACACTCGGCTTCCATGGAAGCGCTGCACCTGTCTTATCAATTCTGCTCATCCCGCTGTGATGCTTTGATCCACCCTCTCTTTCCGGGCGCTCGTCGGGGACCCCACGGGACCGCGAGGGCGACCTCGCGTTTTGAGGCAATCCCGTATCTGAAAGGCCACAGCCGCCGCAGAACCACCACTTCCTCCCATCACGCCGCCGATCTCCAACGCGCCGGCTTTTAAATGGAGGCAAAGATCAGCTCGTTGTTTTTGTCTTACTTGAAATGGATTTTTGTCTCAGCCGTTAGTTATTTTCAAAACCCCTCTGGAGTCTGGAGGTGGAGTTCGCGGGTGCTTGTTATCGTCAAATTAATTTAAATCTGCTCCAAACTGGCTTCTTGTTCTTCTTCTATGTTAAAATATCCATTTTCTGACCCAGTGGATTTACCATTGAATCAATCCTCGGGTGCAGATTGCTCTTTTTGGAAAAAACAACAACCTGACTTTTGTACTTTGCTGCACTCGCTGTAGTGTGTCAGAAGAACAGCAGCACATGCAGCTAAGTGCTTGTGTGTTGTTTTCATCAACATAAATAAATAAATAACAAATCAGCTGTAAATTTGGGATTTTTGTTTTTTAAACTGCACGCCATCAAAACACACGCAAATTCCACTTCAGTTTTTACTGACTAACACAACACACAGCATTATTTCCTCTGCTTATCTTGTCGCTCTTAATGCACAGCATAGGACACTTGGCCAAGAGTGCAGTTTGGACACATTCTATCCAAACTAACTCTTATTACCATCAACCATCATATTTTTGAATCTTAATTGTATGCATAAAAATACAGTATATGCTGTATGTGGTGTACATTAAATCCAATAATTTGTATAATACAGGATTGATATGTGGTGTATGAGGATGTATAATAATGAGTACTGTCACATTAGTATCGATAAGATTGATAATAATGCATATTGTACGTGTGTAAGTGTAATATTTTTTTTCCCGATTGTTTAAAATTGTTCACTTTGACATTATGCGAGAAAAACATGTTTTGTCTTTTAATATGACTCCTTTATTGTAATATTTTGTAAAATTACTGCTCTGTCGTTGTTGTTTTTGTTAGTTCACTTGTTTGACTGTATTTTGAAAATGTGCTGATGAAAAAAATAATCCGTGGGCCGCTCATGGTCCCCGGGCCTCCTCTTGAACACCCCTGCTTAACATTCTGGGTTGCTGGTTCAATCCTCGGTCATTGTGCAATCTTTCAACAGTCATTCTTCATTTTACATTTCAAATTTATTTAAAAAAATCATAAATACAATATAAGGTGGTCATTACCCAACTTCAGGGTTGCTGGTTCGATCCTCAGTCCTTGTGCAATTTTTCTACAGCCCTTCTTCATTTTTACATTTCAAATATTTTAAAAAGATCATTAATATAAGGTAAGGCGGTCATCACCCAACTTAAGGGTTGCTGGTTCGACCCTCAGTCCTTGTGCAATCCTTCAACAGTCATTCTTCATTTTTACTTTTCACATATTTAAAAAAGGATCATAAATATAATGTAAGGTGCTCATCAAGCAACTTGAAGGTTGCTGGTTCGATCCTCTGTGGGCTTTAATACCTTTCTGGGATGCTTCTACATTTTATTTCAGCACTCACGTGTAATTTCTACCGAAAATGCTTCATGTAGTTTTGAAATCAAATTGTTGCGCTACTAGTTTTTGCTAAATGTAAAGTAAAAAATAGCAGTTCCGACAACAGGAAGGAAAAGACGACCGAAGGAAGGAGCCCGTTAGCCACATAGAGTAATACGAGCACATGTACTGTCTGTAAAAGTACTGCACCAGTCTCATTGTATATATCTTTGAATGTAAAACCTTGCTCACTGGGCACAAATTGGATTGGGGCTGCCTAAAAGGATGGTTGAGCGATTAATGACAATGCGCCTTGCAATATATTGAAGCTCATTTCAGTGTGAAATACCTCACATCGCTCGTACGCGCCCACAAGTTGCGTATCGTGCTTGAGTGAGCGCCGCTGCCACCGGAGCATCTCTGGCTTTTCTCTCCCCATCACGTCAGAAGTAAGAGCCTGAGAGCTGGAGAGTCGCTCCGGGATTGAATTGCTTAAGCTCAGAAATAACATTGAAATTCCACTTCAGCGATCATCAGATTGGCGCTCCCCAAACAAACCCAAAGCAAGGAAAATCAGGAGAACTTGTTCTTGGCGAGAAATACACCGATAAGTCGAGTGTTTGTAAGTTTGATGTTTACACCGCTTTTGGTCTCCTCGGTGTAGAAGATTACGGAAATATTTCGAAATGTACGGGATCTCAGTTAAGGTGCGTTGCAAATGGGGCTTAATGGGAGGATGCATACAAGCATCAATGGGACATAGCAGCTTTAAAACGCAACTGAAAACGTCACCATAAGAAAATGCTATAAGATAAGCCTGGTACTCTTTGCTACGCATGCGGTATTTGACCTGCAAACTAGTTGGGGGAATCTGTCCCTTGCCAAACGCCATTTTTCAAAACGTGTGTCCAAAATTGAACACACCCTGTTATTAGTATATATGCATATTTAAGCACGATTTTTTTAAAAGGCCTAAATCGAGCATTTTCAAGCACAAAAATAGCTTAATGAACTAAAATACAAATATACGGCATTCAGTAGACGTATTGAAAGACACACTGTGATACGTAGTCACTAGGTGTCAGTAGTGTTCCATGATGTTACATTGATGAGACAGTTGCCACCGTAGGAAGTAAAAAAAAATTAAGGACCTCTCCCAATACTAACGCATGAGTATATATTACGTCTTATTTCTCTTATTATGTCCACTGTACTGGGTAATAGGAGGTGAAATCTGACTGTAGGGTTGTTATTTCATGTCCAAGGGGCTCTAATAATGTTACAACTGTATTTAGAAGGTCACAAACTAAATACCAAAATATTCCATTCATAAATTAGGATTCCTACTTAGGCAGTCACGACCCCACAAATACTGTATGTAATAATAAAGCATAAAATGTCAGCATAAAACATAAACACATAATAGTTGGGGTTGTACATTTTCTTGGTGAAAGACAAAGGAATTGAATTACATTACGATTCCAAAACGAGAAAGATTCGATACAGTCCGAAAACAATATGATACCACACCATACGATGCTAATGTTGATGTTAATGTAGAAATTAATCTTACATTGTACATTAAGGAACCCAATTCCAGAACCCATCTTCCAAAACAAACAGGAAGTTGGCCATTTTGGTTGGAGGCTGAGCGAAAACTTTTAGAAAATTTCACTGAACGAGTCGTAGGCCCTTTGAGCAAAATGAGCCAAAACGAAAATGACGGATCCTAAACAGACGGGAGATGTTATGGATTTTTAGCACTTCTATAAGATGTGGACGGGGCATGGCAAGATCAGGTCGAAACCTGGAGCTATAGTTAGGTCACTTCCTGAGTTCGTCTCAGCACCGTCGGGTGGCACCTGGAAATGGACTCCGGTAAACCCGGATCTGTATTTCCTTTCCCGAGCTCCTTCTCCTTATTTATTGTTTTTTCTTGTAATTTATGTCAGTCCCGATGCACACATAGCATGTTCTGCTGCCGAAAGTGTCCACGACCAACAGTGGGGTCACTGTTCCTCCAATAATCAAAAGAGAACTCCATCGTTTTACATTTAATCCCTGACCGAATTTCCCCATTTTCTCCAGTATTCCATTGTCATTTATGTACTGTGCTGCGCTAGGCTAAAAGCCAAAGCCTCTAATGAGTGAGTTGTATTGTTAAATCAATGCTTGCAGTAACGCAACAAGCACTCGCCAGTTAATTAGTGGATCATTAGTATAAAGGAACCTCCTGTGTGGCTGAACGACAGTTTAACTTAGTTTATGTGTGTTGGATTTGCCATAGCTTTGTCTTTGTCCGACTAGTAGGAGGTAAAAAAGCAAAGGGGAACTCGGAGAGGTGTGGTCAGTCCTGTTGTGTCCTTTGTACTCTGAAAGCAAAGGCATTTTATGTAACCTCGGACCGATCCGGGGGTGTGCATCGGGTCTCTGCTGGAGGGACTGACTGGGATGATCCTCCAAAAAGTGCCTGAAAGTTTGATGACCCAAGGCCCGGACCTGATGGGACACGCGGGATTTCCATAGTTGGGTCTCCAATTGGGAGAATCAGTTTAGCGAGGGTGGTCCTCGGGTTGTGGTGTTCCGAGTTTCTCCGTTTCGCTAAAAATCGACAGATCAATACGTCGGCGTCGGGCACAGAGAGGAAGGGCGAGGTCACGTTTGTTCTTTTTAGTTCACTATTTAACCTCCGTCGTGTCTCCCAAGCACCGGGGCTGTCTTCGGCTAAGGATTTTTGTAGTCATGGTAGGCGTGCGACAACAGTACCTTAATTGATTAAGTGACACAGAAAACAAGACGACATCGTTGTTACCGGCGCGGTCATAGAAAAGTAATGTGGCTTGAAAAACTTCGCCAAAGTTCTGATCCACTGATGTAGGCGGTCAGGGGTGGTGGACTGGCCATCGGGAGTAACGGGAGTTTTCCCGATGGGCTGATCGATAATAGGCCAACTGAACGCCAAGACTAGCAACCGGTTGACAGTCTGTCCACAACGCAAGAGGCTGGGCTGCCGGCATAAATGAGCCGTTTTTGTATCCAATACCCTACTTATAACAAAAAATTGGACTCCTCCCAATCCAAATCTATTCTGAGATACTCCCACAAATTAGACAGCCGGGGACACACAGTGGAGAAATCGGTTGCATGACTGTTCCAAGCTGCCGAAACATGGCGGCCATCATGAAGGTTAAAGATGGCATTCTTGAAATGCGAGCGGCTCTTCTACTATAAAATGGACAGTGATAACAGCATAAGCACCGTTCCATTCCATTTTCCTCCGCTTATCCGGGTCCGGGTCGCGGGGGCAGCAGTTTTAGTAGGGAAGTCCAGACTTCCCGGTCACCAGCGACCTCTTCCAGCTCCACCGGGAGGACACCAAGGCGTTCCCAGGCCAGCTGTGAGACATAGTCCCTCCAGCGTGTCCTAGGTCTTCCCCGGGGCCTTCTCCCGACTGGGCATGCCCGAAACGCCTCACCAGGGAGGCGCCCGGGAGGCATCCGGACGAGATGCCCGAGCCACCTCAACTGGCTCCTCTCGATGTGAAGGAGCAGCGGCTCTACTCTGAGCTCCTCCCGGATGGCCGAGCTCCTCACCCTATCTCTTAGGGAGAGTCCAGACATCCTACGGAGAAAACTCATTTCCTGCGCTTGTATCCGCGATCTCGTTCTTTCAGTCGTGACGCACAAGCACTGCAGTCTCTTTATTGAGACGGTCTCTCTCCCTCTTGCAACCCCCCCTTCCAGTGCGCAACACAACCATAGGGATAAAACCAGAGTTTTGTAAATCCTTCATGTGTTTGGTGTACAGTGCGAGTGAATTAGGAGCCCATTTAGGTACAAGAACCAACTTATACCAACTTACCAACTTTCTTTAGACTTTCTTTGACCCTGAAGGAGTAGTCAACGATCGCACAATTTAAAAGGTTTTCAAATTGTATTTAAAAAAGCAAAGTATTTAGTAGACTCCTATCATCAATGAGGGATGTTTAGAAGCTAAGAATTTTTTTATTATGTTCCATGGGCCTTATCTAAGTGTTTATTAGACTGCATGCTATCTAACAGAACGAAACCCGAGGATACGTGCAAAAAGAAAGCTCGTACCGAAAAATACCAACTAGACATCATCACCGATGTCCTTAAATCCATACGTGACCTGCTCTGAAATAGAAAATGAATCCTGGAATATCTTGGGAAGATTTGGCCTGAAGAGCAAATAAGAGTTCAGAAGACAAAGATCTATGCATTTTTTTTTAATCTGCTCAGCAACACCAAATTTATTGTACTGAAAAAAATGAAACCACTTCAATGTAACTAATAAAGAGCTGGTAATAATTCTTATGCAAAATCAAGTTGTTGAATTTGTGTTATTAAAAAGTGTCTAATACTTTAAAGGGCCTTCAGGTGGAACAGAAGTGGGCTTACATCAGAATTATCTACAAAGTCCTTGTGAATCTTTGCTGTCCTGGGGGCTTTTAATTTGGCATTCAAGGTCCAGTTAGACACGTTTGATCTTCCCAAGTAAAACTTCAGCCCTTGGATTTGAATTGGCTCTAAAATTCACTCTCCTTGGTCCTGAACAATACCTCCGTAAGCTCCCGACACTTTGTGCTCTTCAAAGGCCTTAAAACTGGGGCTTCTTTGTGCTTGGAAACAAAGACGACTGCCTATTTTTTTTTTTTGCTGGGCACCCTTTGCGGAAACCCACATTTAAAGTACAACGGGAACTCCGTGGGCATAAAATAAAATAAAACACACCGGGAAAAGTTTTCTCTTTCCTTCACATCCTGCAGTGCAAAGTTGCTGCGAGCACCAGCAGACTAAGTGAATGTGCGCCGTCTTATCATCTGCTGCCACGGCACAGATTAGCGCAATAGAAAAGGTGGCGGAGGAATGGAAGGAGAGAGAGAGAAAGAATAAAAGCTGCTCTCCAGTATGAGAACAGACAGTTGCATTAGCTTCCTAATAAGAAGAGACAGAGCAATACTGAGCCCTGGCAAAGCAGGGGAGAAGCTTTGCTCTTTGCGGCATCCTCCACGCCGCCGCCGCCGCCGCCACCCGCAGCGCTCTGCTCTCCGCCCACATGCTTCCGTACGTCCTTTTTACTTTGCATCAGATAGCAGCGGCGAGCAGGAGAGGCATGTCATAGGTTTTACTCACACACTATTAATTATACTCTGACCTCACTTGTACTGATAATCTACTCCCCGCAAATGGCGGCGCTCTGAATGGAGCCCCTTATCGGTAGCAAAGTGCAACGCTTCCGCCGGCTGCTGCCGTGCCGCAACGTGATCCCCTTCTCCTGCGGGCCCCCCCGATGATTTATGGGGGCTGCGGCTGAGGTTTGTGGTAATATTCCGGACGTGTCTGACAAGGCAAAGAAAAAGTCCTCAGTAGGTCATATGTAGCTCTGAGCACAGCAATGTAAATCTTGCAGTAATTTGACATATATACAATTTATGGCTACAATTTTAGGTATACCTGCACAGTCTAATGAGATCCAGTACAAAAGTTGTATTAAAATACCTCATTTCTTTTTCTCTAGCTAACAAAGCAACCAACTATTCATTTTCTACGTCCTCATTAGCATCATGGGTCAGCCTATCCCGGCTGACTGATGACAGGTCGCCGCCATCCTTTCATCGCCAACCGTTCACACTCACATTCCACCAATGGGAGGAAGCCGGACAAAATCCAGGACCGCAGAGATGGCCAAACCGGCGATCTCCTGATCATAAGGCCAACATACTCGTCCCAAGAAACTAACAAACAACACAACACTAACCAACCACTTAACAACAAAACTTTTTCCTTTTGCAGTAGTTTTTGCATAACCCTGCTAACTACAGAGAACCCCAATAACCAATCAAACCAACCGGAAAACTGATCCAGGACTTTGTGAACTGGTACCACGCAAACCACCTGCACCTCAACACCACCGAGACCAAGGAAAGGGTGGTAGACTTAAGGAGAAACAGGACACGCCCAGAACCTGTTCTCATTAAAGGGGGCCGTGTGGTGGTGGTTTACACCTACAAATACATTTGGATGCTAAACTGGACTGAACCGCCAACATGGATGCTCTGTGCAGGAAAGGACAGAACCATCCTCAGAAGGCTGGCGTCCTTCAACGCATGCAAGAAGCTGCTACAGCTCTTCTACCAGACTGTGGTAACCAGTGTCCTTCTGTATGCAGTAGTGTGCTGGGGGAGCAGCCTCGAGAAGAAGGACGCCACACGCATCGAAAAACTGGTGAGGAGCCCGACATCTGTGGCAGACCAAAGAACACTAAGGAGACTCCAGTCCATCTTGGACAACCAGCATCATCCTGTGCATTGCATCATCTCCCAACATAAAACTAGTCTCAGTGGCAGATTACTACCACTGTCCTGCTCCACTGAAAGACTGACAAGATCATTCCTCCCCCACGCAATGCAGCTTTTCAACCCAACAGAGGGGGAGCGATAAAAACACACACAGGACTGGACTTTCTACCTATTTATGTATTATATTATTATGTACCAAAACAAAAACACTCACCTTCAGCTAGTTTTGGGGTAAGAAAATGAAAGCCAGCAATGAAACGGAAAAACCCAAGAAAGAACCGACCAACGACCACTTCCACAATCCTGCTTACACTGCCAGCAAACGAAACCTCGATGTCAGCCGTGTTACATTGGTACTGAGACCCCAATGAAAGTGAGTAGTCAGTGTGCTTGCAAGAATGTATGTCGGTAAACCTCGTCACCCTCATTTATTGTGGTTAATTGGTTGCAGACCAACCGTACGCAATAAGTCAATTCAATATTATTCCATATTGAATAGTAGGGAATATTTTCATAGTTAGAGCAAAGAAAACCCATTTGGGACTTCTAAATATGGGTTTCACATTATTAGTAGACATGAAATAAACCCCAATAGTCATTTTTACCCGTATTGTTGCCTATTATTCTTTATTTACTTACTTTATGTGGGAAAACTACGGGATCCCTGCAGGGACATAACAGAGGGCTGTTATGTCATAGCAAGCTAGCGAGCTAACTAGTTAGCCTCTAGAATTTAATTATTCTATTCCTTTCAAGTGGATAGGGGAAGAAGGACAAAGACGCCAAAAACGTACCACTTCCACACGGAATGATAAAAGAACCTTTTTTAATTCAATCAGCTCTGCTGGTTTGGTAGCCAGCCTAACATCATGTCTTATAACATTACTGATGCCTTGCGACCACTATGTAATGTATAACTTGTCTTTCAATATTTTGACTAATAATAGGCTAAAGTCAACCACAAAACAGTCATCATGTATTCATAAATTTGTTTTGTCAAAAAACATAATATTCCAACCGCAATACGGCAACTGTATGATCTTCTGTTAAACACAGGTCATTTTTAATTCTTCACATAATGTGTTTACAGATGGGCTATTTATAACAGAAACAAAGACAATGTATTTAAAATAATGTATGTTCACCCCTGTATGGTCAGAATGGTACAATCTTGATCACGTGACGTTTTCATACGGTTCGACAGCGAGATTGATAGTGGAATCAGACTCCTCTGAATTGAATCATCAAATAGTCGCATATTCTAAGACACCCTTACTAATGACCACTAGTTTTTCGACCACAATCCTGCTAACAGAGCTAACAGAGGCAAACCCAAAGACGATTAACTCAATGTCCAACGCCTCTCTTAAGGCGTCAGGGAGTGGGGGTCCGCAGAATGAGAGTCGAGCTAAAAGCCCAGACTGTCAACTTCATGTCCAGTGCAACTCTTGTGGTATCAGGGAGTGACGTTTACCTCAGTACTTCTGTTGCAAGCCCATGCAAACCCCCCAGGCTCATACCAGGGTTTGCAGAAAGCCGGACTGACCACAAGTTTTTCCACAATCTTAATAACACAGCTGACGACTGTCAATTCTCTGTCCAGTGCCTCTTAAGGTTGCCTCCCAACCTGAAGGTTGCTGGTTCGATCCGCCGTCATCCTGTGATCATGTCGAAGTATCCTTGGGCAAGATACTGAACCCTCAGTTACTCCTGATGCTGCATCATCAGTAGGAAAATGTGGAAAGCACTGTGAGTTCCTGAAAGGTGGAAAAGCGCTATACAAGTGAGAGACCATTTACCGTTGTTGGTAACAGAGTGCGACCAGTCCAGGGCGTTCCCCGCCTCCCGCCCAAAGTCAGCTGGGATAGGCTCCAGCATACCCCCGACCCTAATGTGGATAAGCGGTATAAAAAAATGGATGGATGGATGGTAAGGGCCCTGCGATTGACTGGCGACCAGTCCAGGGTGTACCCCGCCTCTCGCCCAAAGTCTGCTGGGATAGGCTCCAGCATCCTCGTGACCCTAATGAGGATAAGCGGCATAGAAAATGGATGGATGGATGGTAAGGGAGTGAGGTTCACCAATGCACAGCTGAGCAAGCTGGCATCTACTGCATTTTGCCTGATCCTGCTAACAACGCTGCTAACAGAGCTAACAAGCATAGTCAGCTGTGACATTTAAACAGGCTGCTATAAACAGACAACGGGAATGCAGAAAACTCTGAACGCCGGACCCAGTGACTCAAGCTAAAAACACGCCCACGATGGATCGCTCAGGTCGGGGTATCAGGCGGCGTATTCGTCATGCTGAGGAGGCAAGACAGGCCGAGTGAGCAGAATTTCAACCTTCTAACGAGATTGACATGCACTGGCTACAGCCACGTTAGATGTAGATTCCTGATGTTAGTAAACGCAGGATCAGCCTGCAAAGTCCGTTGTCCACCTCCTGAGTCCCTTGGACTACACGGTCAGTCGTGACACGGGGCAATTAAAAGTTTAATTAGGCTGAATGAGAAACTGCCTCACACGCTTAATTTCTCATTTATTCATGTAAGGGCGAGGACACGGAGTTCCATTAGGCGCGCTACCACCCGGACAACACCTTCTGTTTATAGATCTGCTGCAAGGCTGGGGGAAAATGTCAATACTTTGATTTAGTGCAGGCTTCTGTGATGAACACACGGTGCACTGTTTACACCGGGCCAGTATAACTATTGTACATTATTGTTGCCCGTTTCATCAACAGGCCGCAGAGCGGCGGATGAACAATGACGGGATCCACTGCAATCAACGCTTTGATGGATTCATGCGACAAATGAATGACCCAAACTGTTGGATGGGGGGAGCCGTGGATCTCCTTTCTGAACAATTGAACAAATGAAAGGACTGATGAATGAGTAATTGAATTCGTGGGTGGATGAATGAATGATGATGGCTGAAGGGAATGTGGGGTTAATGCATGAGTGAATGAAAGGTGGTGAGACGGACCAACAGACAGATGAATGCATGGATGGATGGATGGATGGATGGATGGATGGAGATACAATTATCTCTAGCAATATCGCAGTTTGATTATTGATCTCTTGCCGTATCACGTTTTTTTGAGAAAATGAATGAATGAATGAATGATTATTGTGGTCTATTATTAGTCAAAACATATCGAAATACAAGTGCTATGTAGTATACTGGTCACTAGGCGGCAGTAATGAAACAAAACATTACATTACATTACCTTATAACCGCATCAAGTCATTAAGAAGTGGTGTGTGAGTGAAAAAACGTTATCCTCACATTTTGTGTGGAAGTGGTAAGTTTTTGGCTTTAGCCCGCTAGCTTTTTAACTTGCTGGCCAGCAGCCGTCTCGAGTCTATGCAGCATAGGTGTGTTGGAAAAAATGGAGTGTAAAGGTTACTATTGGCGTTTATTTCATGTAATGCTACAAACCACATAGAAAGCAGTGGCGGCAGCTGGTCATTCAAGGAGGGGAAGCTCACAAATGTGTTTAATACATCCATCCATTTTCTATGCCACTTATCCTCCTTAGGGTCACGGGTATGCTGGAGCCTATCCCAGCTGACTTTGGGCGGGAGCCGGAGTACACCCTGGACTGGTCACCAGTCAATCGCAGGGCACATATAGACAAACAATCATTGACACTCACATTCCCACCTATGGACAATTTAGAGTCGTCAATTAACCTAACATGCATGTTTTTGGAATGTGGGAGGAAACCGGAGTACCAGGAGAAAACCCACGCTGCACGTGGAGTACATGCAAACACAGAGATGCCCAACGGAGATTCAAACCCTGACTGTGAGGCCAACATGCTAGCCACTCATCCACTGTGCAGCCATGTGTTTATTCATTTATATGTAAATTCTATACTCCGTTCCCCGTTGTTTGTAACAAAAACAAAGTTGCTGGGAATATGTAAAGTCTCCGGATCAGTTCTGAACAACGGAATGAAAAACTTGGAAAATGCTCCAGTGGAAGCTTATACTAAGATTGCTGATTCACCGTCAATCATCAGATCAACAGATTATTCCATTATCATGCAGAAGCCGAACGTCTGGGCCAGCCCACTTTCCCATAAACCCCCAGACACAAATCCCAGCATTCTGTGATTAAGTGATTAAGTTCGTTATTATTGTGGAGACCTGCTTAAAATGAACATTTCTCTTAGAGAATAATAAAGTATCTATCTATGGATCTATCCGTCCAGTCAAAAAAGCCTCTTATTGCAGTCGGGTCCGGAACCAATTGACCGCCTTTAACGAGGGGCGACTGTATCTGTCTTTGATTGGATGAATGAACGGATTACTGCATAGATTGTTGACTTGTTGGATCAATGCGTGAACAAATGAGGTGCAGGGATGGATGGATCCGTGCAAGGATCTTTGACTGAATGACGAATGAGGGAGGACGGGGATGGTATGGCTCAATGCCGGGGAGTCAAACCCTGCAGGTTTTCTTTCCGGCCGGTCACTAAAGCAGGTGATTTTAATGATCGACACCTCCTCCAATTTGATGGGAAGGATTTTTTGGTAGCAGAAGAAGAAATGACTAGATGGATGAGGGAAAGAGTCTTTGGGTAACACAAAGCTTTTCTACAAAGTCTATGGGAAACAGAATGAAATGACTTTTGAATAGCCCCGTCACTGTTTTGGGATGTTGGTGCAAAACCGCAAATGTGCTTGTGATGATGCGGCCACCTTGTGATAAGGCGAGTTAAAAAGCCAAAAAATCCTCCCTGTCCTTCGCTCTATTTGTTTTTTTCTTGCTTCTAAACTGGAGTAAGTGGAATGCAAAGCAATTATCTACATGGATGTGTCTGCTTTTAACGCGGCGCTGGCCTGAATACTGATGCGCCTGTGCGCGTTTCAATTTACATTTCCTCACCGGGATGGCCGGGTTTGCAAAGCTGACGGGATTCTCCCATTTTTCTGGCAAACGAGTGTGTGTGTGTGTGTGTGTGTGTGAGGTTCAAGCGCCGAGCCCACTGTTGCCTCAAAGATGATTTTTCGTCTGTGCGGGGGATGAAAGTGATAATGTGCTCTCCTGTCTGCACTCACTCGGCGGCCTCACACGTTCTCTCGGGGGAAGGGAAAAGGTTGCTAACCTGTCAGCACAATTATTTTGCCTAATGACCGGACGCGGAGGCGGCGGGGGGATTCCGGTGGGAGGAGTTGATCAGTATTCAAGGGTCACATCGGAAAGACAGCCTCATCTTTATTCCCTCGGCTTATTTCACAATCCCCCACCAGCGAGCAGATTGTTGCTTCTTTTCTGCTTCCTCGCGGGCATGTGTGACTTGACACTACGTAGCCCTCCCAAACCCACGTCTATACGCGTTCTATTCAAGGCGCAGCGCTGTAGGTGTCGGCAGAGAAAGAGCGCAATGTCTCTGAGCTCTCGGTGAAAGATTTAACCGCCTCAAGTCACGCCGCTCGGATTAAGGATGTTTTTTTCCAAATTCTTTCTACGCTCGGATTTGCAGCCATGAAATGACTTGCAGTTTGATTACACAGAGCAGGGGTGTCCAAAGGGCAACCCAGGGGACATGGGTTTGGAAAAAACTTTGCACGTTTTTTCCAAATATATTCATTTTAAAAATCCCTGCGTAATGAAAGACAAACGCCAACGTTTGCGTATGAGTGTTGCCAGGTCCGCACTTATTACCTGGCTTGCTGTTTTGTAAAGTCTCGTCCAAATTCAATCGTTCTCTGTTGTTTTGGGTTTGCTCCAGCGCAGGGGTGACCGATTTTTACAAAATGAAATTTGCAGGGAGCTACCTTTTTTGCGACATTTCATTTTCATACCTTATCAAACCCAAACAAACTGAATATTTTTGATTTACCAGAACTTTCACTGCGTGAATGGAAGCTAGCGGGGTTTGCGGACTTTAAATGCTACTGCGGTTACGTATGTGTGTGCAACTCGGGCTGGATGTGTATATTTTTGTGTTTTACCGTTTTGACGTAAGGAGCGTTTTGCAATGCCCGATGACGACGTGCGGGTTCTGAGAGAAAAAGGCGAGGTTGCGCTTCGATCATTGATCCCTCCCTATATCATGTTGTTTGAGAACATTCATTCATTCATTTTCTATACCGCTTATCCGCATTAGGATCGCTATGAGCTGTGAAGTACATACTTTTACTTCAAGTACTTTCACTTTTCCAAGGGAGACCGAATACAGTCTTACAAAATGAATAATACAAGCGTAGTATTATGGAATTATTTTTTACCTTGTCTTTAAGTAGAGCACTTTAAAGAAGCTTGGGATATACCCATTTTCAGTGCAAAGAATCACCCTAAAGTTTCTCAGTTGAAACGATACGAAAACACTGAAACACACAAAAATGTGGTTCACTACATGTGAGGACCTCAAACAGAACACACTCGAGTCTGTCTATACAGGGACACGACGAGAGAACCCATGTAGAACCCATGTTAGAGAGGTAGAGAGTCCACTTCCTGTCATTTTGAATGATGGATTGATGTGTCTAACTGAATTAGTCAAAGGTCACAGGTGGGGCTAACCAGGAAACGTCATTACCGGGTGACGTCATCATCATGCATCACCGTACTACCGTAAGTAGTATTGGTTAAAGCGCAGAAGGGAAAAGAATGATTCATCATTACTTTAGTTGTTAATTAAATATAATTATATATTACACAAATTAAAAATAGATTATTGAATATTGCATAAACCATGCAACACATCCAACCATCTTGTTGCAAGTCACATGATGTCATAAATAAGTGACGCCATACTACAATGGAAGCATTGGTTTATTCACCGGAAGTTAATGAATGAATTAAAGATTATTTTATTTTTAATTAAAATCATATAAATGAGTTATGTGTTATACTAATTATAAATATGTTTTGGAATATTTCAGAAACCCCGCAAAGCCGCCATCTTTTTTTCCAGCTAATTGGCCTTAGCGTGTGAGTGATGAAGTTGAAACGCCGACTGTATTTTGAAGGCTGGGAGAAAGTCAATTTTATCAAAACACTTGATGGCGATAAAAGTCTTTAATCAAGTAGTAGGTATCACTATGGGGTGGGGGGGTGGGGGGCATCGCTAACACGTGTGCGCACACACACGTCCAGTCTTAGAGAAGCTAAGGACAATTAGCTGAAAAAAAAGATGGTGCTTCAACCAATACTACTACTGGTAGTGTGGTGACGCATGATGATGACGTCACCTGGTTAGCCACACCTGTGACCTTTGATCTTTGAATAATTCAATCCATCCATCACCTAAATCTTGACAGGAAGATGACTCTCTACCTCTCTCATGTTCCTGATTTGTAAAGTCTCCTGTCTTGGCAAAAACCAGTTCTAAATTCCACAGTAGCTTACATGGGTGTACCTGTCCAAAAATGTAAAACCTAAGAACCCGTCCTGCTTGTGGTTCAAGGCACAAAAAGAAGTAAACACATTCAAGTTTGTGCCACTAAAAGAAACACCTGGTTGGACTTACCACCATTGTTCCAGTGGAAATCAAACAGCATTTTGCTTCTGTGTACTTGTTCTGTCTCTTGTCACGCTCATCTCTTGAGATCCCCCACGGTAGTCGACCACAAAAGATCCTTTTCCAATTGGTGCACCAGCAAATCCACCACGTCCTGGTGAAGACCTAACTAATTAATTCCATGTGGTACAATACAAACCAGGTGGTAAGAAAATGACCTGAATGATATGTTCATGCAGTTGCCATTAGGGCTAGGCAACTTTTATATACCGATATATCAGTATAAATTCTTCCAATGATAAGAAAATTACATATCGGAATAAACCATCATTTAAATCGCAAAAAAGCACAATTCATGACATGTTTTTCCTGCAATTGCACTCCACAAGACAGGGACGTAGAAGGTCCTTAAACCCTCAGCAGGATCGGTATCTGCTCCTTTGTGCAAGGAGGAACAAGACGCGCACTGCAAGAGCCCCATTAAGTGACCTCCAGCAGGCCACTGGTTTGAATGTTTCTGACCAAACAATGAGAAACAGGCTCCATGAAAGTGGCCTGTGGGTCCAACGTCCTGTAGTGGGCCCTGTGCTCACTGCCCAGCAAAGTAGAGCTCGATTGGCATCTGCCATAGACCACCAGAATTGGCAACTACGCCACTGGTGCCCTGTGCTCTTCACTGATGAGAGCAAGTTCAACGTGAGCACATGTGACAGATGTGAAAGGGTCTGGAGATGCCGTGGAGAACGTTATGCTGCCTGCAACATCATTCAGCATGACTGGTTTGGTGGGGGGTCAATGATGGTCTGGGGAGGCATATCCCTGGAGGTACGCGCAGACCTCTACAGGTTAGATAATAGTACCCTGACTGCTATTAGGTATCGGGATGAAATCCTTGGACCCATTGTCAGAACCTATGCTGGTGCTGCGGGACCTGGGTTCCTCCTGGTCCACGGCAATGCCCGACCTCATGTGGCTAGAGTATGCAGGCAGTTCCTGGAGGATGAAGGAAGTGATACCATTGACCTAAACCCAAAAGAACACCTCTGGGACATTATGTTTAGGTCCATCCGGCGCCGCCAGGTTGCTGCTCAGACTGTCCAGGAGCTCAGTGATGCCCTGGTCCAGATCTGGGAGGAGATCCCCCAGGACACCATCTGTGGTCTCATTAGGGGCATGCCCCGACGTTGTCAGGCATGCGTACAAGCACGTGGGGGCCACACAAACTACTGAGAATCATTTGGAGTTGCTACAATGACATTTTGGCTGAATGGACCAGTCTGCTGCATCCTTTTTTCACTTTCATTTTTGGGGTGTCTTTGATTCCCTCCTCTATGGGGTGATCATTTTCATTTCTATCAAATTATGTGGCATCATTTTGTTACTAATACATCACCTACCTATTATCAAGAAAAATATTCAAGATCATTTCCCCCCCTTCTAGATGTGAAGTGTTTTCAAAGTGTTCTAGTCCAAGACATAAAAATACTAAAACAAGTTACAATATTTTTTATGTTTTAATGGAAAATAAAGTAGAAGTGTTTTATGATAGGTAGAATGATGTGTGTTGTACAAATCGAATTGACGTATTTCTTCAATGAAACGATCTCTGCTGCTTGTGTCATAAGCATAAGTATCTTCTTCTTCGCGCCGGGCAAAATAAAAATATAAAAAAAGGTTAATTTGAGAATGTTTTTATTTGATCCAGATTTCAAGCATGCGTATTATTTCTAAGTGTTCAGATGTGTTTGAGTTTCTGATCAACGTGACAGGTAAGGACAAGTGTGTGAAAAGTGTGTGAAAGTTCCAAATGTGGCCACAAGGGGTAAAGCAAAACCGTTCCACACACTTTAACACACAATTTTCCAAAATTGTGATAAATTAAGACTTTGGATATTTTTTGTCTGGGAGCATGTTGGGTGGTTGTAGAACACTCTAGAAAGGTCGGAAAAACGAGGACCCGAAAAACCTCCGCATTTTTCAACAGGTCCTCATACTGAAGGTGGGTTGTCATAAAAATGTCCCAATATGTCACAAAAATAAGTGTTATTAGAAATTTAGAGATTTAACATTTATTTGAGCACTTCAGATATTAAATACTCAATGTAAAATGTCTAATATGCAAACAAATAAATGCTAATAAATGCAAAACGTCTACGTGTGAACTGTAACCCTACTTTTGGCGCACCCTGTATGCTGTTTTCACACTTTGTAATCCTTTCTAGCTATAATGAAATCCCCTCCAATCAGGTCACCTGCAGAGTTGAAGTGTTCAAAGTGTTAACATGCACCTATTTTTAGTGCCCTTTGCACAATGAAGGCCCACTTTGCATATTTTTTCAGTTCGTGTTTATTGTCCTTTTAACACTTTCATGTTGTACAGTTGCAATGACCACCACACCACAAAACAAATCAGGTGGTTATATTATTGTTTTCCACACTTTAGGCAACTAGTCAAAGTTCAGACTAGTTGCAGACTCATTTATTAATGTAATCTTGGGATTACAACATTTTTGTCCCAGCCCACCCGTGTATAAGCGTGGTGTAAGCATGCCAAATGAAACAAACTGTAGGTTAGACGGTGACGATAAGTAGTGTTCTACACGGGTCACTAGGTGTCAGTAATGTTACATTGATGAGACAATAGCCACCACAGGAAGTACTGCACGGAAATGGAAAGTTTAAAAAAAAGCTTTATGCCCCAGGTAGGGTCTCCCAAGGCAAACAGGTTCTAGGTGACGGGCCGGACTAAGAGTGATTCAGAAGAGCTTTATGGAAAAAATCAAGATGAGTGACCGCACCTCGCCCGGATGTGGGATACCGGGACCTCACCCTGAAGCCAGGCCTGGGAGAGGGACTTGCAGGTGAGCGCCTGGTGGTCGGTCCTTCATCCGTAGGGCCTGGCCGGGCCCAGCCCGAAGAAGATCACATGGGACCCCCTACCCCCGCAGACCCACCACCTGCAGGGACAAGCATAAGGGTTCAGTGCTATGCAATTTGGGTGGCGGTCGAGGGCGGGTGTCTCCCAGCTGGCCTGGGAACGCCTTGGTGTCCCCCCAGGTGGAGCTGGAAGAAGTTGTCGGAGACCGGAAAGTCTAGACTTCACTACTGAAACTGCTGCCCCCACAACCCAGACCCAGATAAGCGGAGGAAAATGGAATGGAATGTTCTTTAATGTAGTCTAAAAGGGCGATGGCGCAAAAAGGCACACCATGAGAAAAAGCAGCAGAATTAAATGGTGGGTAAGGCGAACGTACCACAAATGTGAGGTTGTCTCAATGTCATGGAAGACAAGGGAATAATCCAGGCTAAGTAGCGGCAGTAATCAATCGCAGGTGTGCCCAGTGGGACCACCTCCTGCTGGAGAAGAGACTTCTGTGGCCCAAAAAAGAAACAGGAAGAAAAGGACCAGGCAATGCTGAAATGTGTATATGCGTTTTTTCATGTCTAGAGGCTTCCAATAATGGTCAAAACTGTATTTAAAAGCTTGTAAACAGGTTTTCCATAATAATATCACAAGAAACTAACAATTTCATGAGAGTCCCTACTGGTCCCCACTTGATATTAGCGGATTTAATGAATTCAACTGTGAAGAATATCATAGTGCCCTCCCCAAAACCTTCAGTTTTTCTACAGTCCTCAGTGGCAGAAACCTACGTCACTTAGAGGTTCTTTTAGGTTTAACATAAAAGGGACCGAAATGGACTCCTCCTCTGTAACGCTGCAGTCACGCTTATTCAGAATCAACACATTTGATGTATGTATGTAGCTGGAACACAGTGGGTGCATTAAGAATACCGTTAGAACGCAGTCAGAATATTTAGAAAGCACACGGAATTTGATTGCTGCCCAAAGACCGGTCTGAAGGTGCAGCATAAGGAATAGGATCTGGCTCTTCAGGGGCTTCTTGGGTTGCAGCACCTCTGCCCCGTCCATGCTGGTGGAGTTCCTCACCGTGGCTCCTTTTTTCCTTGGCGGCATGGCGTGATGTGAATAAGGGACATTTTGACTGCATTCTAGGAACATTTGAGCGACAATCAAAAGTTACTGGTTGACCTCCGGTGTCCGGTGTATGGAGGTGTGGCGTATACAGGTGAGGACGTGGAATGAGGGTGACGGGAGGTCACACGGCTTGTACTGCTCACAGGCAAACCCACGCATGCACAGGCAATCACTGAACTAATATTTAGTTGCATGAGCGCAGTTTGTTACGACTGCTTGTTGTTCCCTGTCGCTCATTGAGTTGCATTGCAAAATGGTACAGAATAAATACGGTGTTGATTTCATTGACAGTTGAGGTCAGATTGCATTTAGTGCGCTGCGTGGATTTGCTGCGATTGCGCATGCTAGCAGCTCAGAGGGATGGCTATTTTGAAGTGCATTCCAGCGGAATACTTTTAATATTAAAAGATATTCCAGAAGCAATTGAGATGGATTTAAGGTGCATCCCTGCTAATTCGGTATTGGTGTGACGTTCTATTTTTCCCAGTTCCACGGGGAGGAAAGCGGCCCAGCGCTGTGCTTATTAGATATGCAATTGAAGACATGTCATGTCAAACAAGGTTATAATCAATATTTCACAATAATTCAAACTCATACTGGTGGGATATCTAAATTCTTTGCTTCTCAGTGATTCTTTCCCAGATAAAATGAGTTACGTCCGGGCTGCCTTCTTAATATGAAGCATCTGATGAATGGCGATGGACAGAATGCTGTACTGCAAAATATTCTGATTGTTGTTCTCCAAGTTGCGGCAAGCTGAGTCAATCCTCCCACCACCATCGCCTGCCATCTTTTTGTAGATTAAACATCCTCCCACATGCATTAGGAAGCCTGCCTGTGTACAGCAGATCATCAATGGAGAGAGTTTTCCAGATTCATTGCATCCCACACAGGACATTAACGCTTGCTCTTCAATCCGTGTGAGATCCGGTACGAGAGACACAGATAATGATAATCATCAAAACATGTATATTATGGGTTTATGCCTAGACACTTGTGGGATTTCATGGCTTACTTTTATAGACACTAAAATCATCCAATCATCACGCAGAATCAGTCAACTGCCCCATCGACCGCCAGAGATGTCGAGCGTTCGATGGCCGGGACGAAGCCCAGCATTTACCCAATGACCGTCCAGTTTTGCGCAGCGAAAGCACCCACTCTACGTTTCCCCCAAGTCAGCATCCGACTGTGTAAAAGTGCCGTGGCGGGGATGAGTGAGAAGGAAGTGTTGTCAGTTACCTGTGAAGTAGTTGGTTGTGAACAAGATATGAAGGTATTCTAGCGCATATTTAGTCAAAGAAATGCACACATTTTAGGGTAACATGAGCTTGTCACGCAGTCTTAGAGCAATCGCCAGAGTATATGATAGGTCGCATATTGTTATCTATATCTATCTTATCTATAATAATTTTCATAAATTTTCATCTTGTAATAATATGGTATAATTCTCATATTATTTTGACTTTTTTGCTAACCTAATTTTCCAAAAATGACAACTTTATTTTGTTATGTTTGTTTCTTATAATAATAATACAACATATTTTTATTTTTTATTGTTTAATATTATTTTAACTTTTTTCTACTAAAATGATAATATTTTTCCTCATGATATTACAAGTTTATTTTAATAAAATTGTACTTTAGACGTACTTTAGACATACGTTAAAATAGGGCTTTCTGTCTTTTTTTTTTTTAACTTTATTCGTATAAAATAGCTGTTTTTTTTCCATACAGTATAAGCCATTTTCCCATATTTATGACTTTATTACCATAATAGTTTTACCTTTTTCTCATAGCATTATAAGATTTTTTGGCAACCTAAGTACCCAAAAATTACAACTTTATTTCTTGTTTTGTTTGTTTTTCATAATATTTCACTTTATAAAAATAACATATTTCTTGGATATTTAAACTTTGTGCTACTAAGTCACTATTTTTCCTCGTAATATTACAAGTTTATTCCCATAAAATGTTGCTTTTACGCATTTGCTCTGACTCTTTGAAATTATTAATTGAAAAAGTTTTTTTCCCCTTTCAGCCTTTTTTATTTCTGATATTTATGATTTTATTATCATATTATTTTTTGATTTATTCTCGTAGCATTATAACATTTTTTTTGCAACCTAATTTTCCAAAAATTACAACTAACGCGTTGTTTTGTTTGTTTTTCATAATTATATTTTTATAATAATTATATTAGGATAATTCTAATTGGATATTTCAACGCCCTGCTGTATGACGTAATAATTTTTTCATAATTATTATTTATGTTATTATTCATATAACATTATTCTCGTAAAATTCAAAAAATTTTCTTAATATTTTGACTTTATTCTTGCCGTTTATTCAGTTTTTGCTGCTGTTTTTTGATAAATTCAATCGTTAGAATGTGCCCCGGTCCGGTGTGACTAATATGTCTTACAGTGCAGGCGTAGCGATTGTTGTGGCTGCTCGGCGTACGTGTTTGTGTGTGTGCAGCATGACGAGCTGCGCCGTTAAGCGTTTCTCAATCTGCACTCCTCAGTCATGCTTGATGCCAGTCGATCGGATGAAGTAGGAGACAAAACAAACTCTTGTCAAGGATGAGACACTCACGCCGGCCCACATTCCGCAGCTTTTGTGCGTTTGATTGAGTCGTGCGACGAACAAAGCCGACTGACTCGGTTTCCCGTTGCCATGGACAGCCGAGTCGTGTCAACGCGGAGGCTTTTATTGCTGAAGCAATGCTTTTGTAAGCGCCATACATCTGCGTCCCATGCGAGGGGAATATGTGGGATTGGGCTGTCGATATCACTGAGGCAGAATGATGGCTGTGTGTTTCCAACGGTCTAAAAAGCCAATTTGTAATTGGGACGGCTGCGGCGCGCCTTGAGCTTTGAGAAAAGTGGCCAGTCGGCTTGCATAAATTTCTGATGCACGGTCGCAAATGTTGAGCTGTCGCAACTTGCCCAGCACCAGGCTGGCCTCATCAGGGAGCTGCATGGTCCTTCAACGAACCCAAACCTGAATGAACCCGTTTCCACCACGACTGGCGTTGATGTATTAGGGGCAGGTTAGGCAGTGCCCTACCCAAAGCAGCAGGTGGCACTGTGGCGAAATAAGCTTGTTTATCCACCAAGAATGCTTTTGTCCTGGAAATATGAAGACAACTGACTCAAGGTAGCCAAGAAAGTGAAGGTCCGAGTTCAAAACAATGCCAGCAAACCCAATGATTATCTTTGCATGTGGGAGGAGTGGTGAGGCATTGCCGAGACCTGCCTCACTAACGCCTTATAAAATCTTTTTCGGATGAGAAGAACTTTTGCCTACATCGGAGAGCACATTCATCCAAGTCTTGCACGATCAACTCTGCCTTTCCATGACTGCAGCTACACTAAAGGGTTTCAATTGGGATTTTGGACAACACACTTTTAGTGCACTAGAAAGTGGAATAAAATGATTCTAGTTATACATCATTTTATTTCTTCAGGGTTCAGATGGTTATTTGTAAACAGCATTATGGTTGTTGGGGTTTTTTTGTATGCAAATCCGAAAAGAAGCTTAAGGTATGTCCCCATATGCAAATATAAACAAGATGGCGTTCCGCTGCCTGCACATCGAAGCGTACATCTCATGGAATTGAGCTGCTGATGCGATGCGACATGACGGGCACATGCTTTTATTGGCAAAGATGACGCCTGAGCCGGCGTGCAACAACGCGATGGCGACATTGTCTCACGCCTCTTTTCTTTCGACGGCTTTTCCACGCAAGCTTCCTTCCTTTGTTACATCAGTAGATTAAAAAAACAGTAAAACTAACGGCCGTATCGCATAGCCTCTGCTCGAAAGGATTGCGCTTGGGAAATGAAACCTGCATCTGCGTGTGAGCCGGGCCTCGAAGACGGGATACGAGATGAGGAAACAATATTAAAAAAAAACAGATGAATTGAAAATTAACAGCGGGGGTTTTGTGATCTAGCGGCTCCTCAGTTAAATTGTACACTCGTCTGAATAAATTGTCTTTCCTTAATGCTATTTATAAGCACTAAGTGGCCTCCATTTCCCTTAAGTGTTTTATGTCATAAGAACAACAAAGACGCTCCCAAATGAAATACGACTCCTCATTAGCTCATCGCATGCCGTTACACGGCATTAGTCTCCGCGGGGCGGGGCGGGGCACGTCATGGTATTGCAGGTACAGTAGTGTTCAAATTCATAGCAGTGCAATGCGACTAACCAGATGAATCAATGCTATTAGCATATTTTTATTGCTACATGGCAAACACGTTACCAGTAGGTGCAGTAGATTCTCAGAAAACAAACAAGACCCAACATTCATGATATGCACGCTCTTGAGGCTGTGCTATTGGGCAATCAGTTGAAAGGGGCGTGTTCAAAAAATAGCAGTGTGGCATTCTATCAGTGATCCGTGATCGATTTTGTGTAAAAACTGGTGGCCCCTATAAAAGGATAAAACCATCACTTGTTGAACATGCGTTTCTCTGAGGGAAATGGGTCGTTCAAGACGTTGCTCAGAAGAACAGCGTACTTTGATTTTAAAAGTTGATTGGAGAGGGGAAAACTTATGAAGGGGTGCAAAAGATGTTTGGCTGTTCAGCTAAAATGTTCTCCAGTGCCTTAAAATGGAGAGCAAAACCAGAGACACGTGGCAGAAAACGGAAGACACCTATCAAAATGGATCGAAGAATAACCAGAATGGCAAAGACTCAACCAATGATCAGCTCCAGGATGACTAAAGACACTCTGGAGTTACCTGTAAGTACTATGAAGATGTCTGTGCCCCCCATGTGTCCCCTGCAAAGTCCCTCTGTTAAAAAAGGCATGTGCAGACGAGGTTCCAATTTGCCAAAGAACACATCAACCGGCCTAAAGAGAAATGGAGGGACATTTTGTGGACTCAATTGTTCTTTTTGGGTGCAAAGGCCCCAGAAAGTTTGTGAGACGACCCCCAAACTCTGAATTCAAGCCACAGTGCACAGTGAAGACAGTGAAGCATCATGATATGGCCATGTTTCTATTTATCCCATAGCAGGGATCATGGATCAGTTTGCATAAGTCAAAATACTTGAAGAGGTCACGTTGCCTTCTGCTGAAGAGGGCATGCCCTTAAAAATGGCTGTTTCAACAAGACAATGACCCCAAACACACTAGTAAACCAGCAACATCTTCTTATGTTGTTATGTGTTGGAATGGCCAGCCCAATCCCTGGACCTTAATCCAAATGAGAACTTGTGGGGTGACATCAAAAATGCTGTTTCTGAAGCAAAACCAAGAAATGTTGATGGCGGAAGGTTGATAAATAATCTCGGAGTGGAAGCTTGGAACTGAAAGGTGCCTTGCGTTAGTTGACTCCATGCCACATAGATGTGCTCATACAAACAAATATTAGTTTAGTGATTCACAGGATTGCCAAATCCTAGAAAACAAAAAAGTTTGTACAAAATAGCTTTGAGTTTGTTAAGCCAAACACCCACCGACCACCTTCAACTGATTGGCCAATTGCACAGCCTTGAGAGCGTGCATGTCATGAATGCTGGGTCCTGTTTGTTTTCTGAGAATCTACTGCACCTACTGTTTGCCGTGTAGCAATAAAAACGTGCCAATAAAAGCTGTTCATCTGGTGAGTCGCATCCCAGCCCACCATGGCGTGTTGTACTATTGCAAGAGTGTGTTCATACGTGCTGGCGTTATGATTGAGCGTGCGCGGGAAAGATGGTGATCAAGCGCACATTTATTCTTTCTGCGCTGAAAAATAAAATGTCAGCCGATGCGACGCGCCGCCTCATTTATTTGACAGTAAAAAGTGGCTCCCGCAGCACAGAGGCGCAAAATAATATCACTTTAGTCACACATCACTATGGTATGTGTTGACAAAATGAAAAAGATCCGTGTAGGCGTTGAAGAGGCTGCGTGAGACTGCAGGAAGTTAGAAGCTTCTGGACTTTCTCTCCCCAGTGCATGCAGGTGAGGCTTCCACGTTGTCCTCAATTAAAAGGAAAAGGCGGACAAGCGATTGCGGACCCGCCTGACCCCACTCCCTCGCATGCATTTCCCAGCTCGTGCTCCCATCCATCCATCACGGCTCCTCCATCCAGCCGGCCCTGCGATGGCGGAGAAAAATATTAGCAAGTCGCCTTTGGCTGCCTATTAATTAACGTGATTGATAAACTGCTGCGAGTTTTCCAGCGTGCACTTATGACTGAGGGAGGGGGTCGCTTTAAGCACATCAGACGCTAACGACCTTTTTAATCTGGACATCTCTTTGGGAGTCGCGCATCACTTTGAACGCGTTTTATCACTGAAAGCGGTTTGTACGTGATAGCCCTTCCAATAAGACAATTTAACTCTTCACTGGCTTAGCACACTTTTTTTTGGACTTGATTTAAAAACAGACGCCTCACGCTGTTTGTAAAAATATATCAGGTAATAAATCAGCGCTCTTTTGTGGCTGAATACGGCCTATTATTTGTAAAGGAAGCAAAACATATCTAAGCCTAATTTACCTATTTTTTGCCTAAATTAGGCATGTTCAAGCATAAAAACAGCTAAATTAACTTAAAACAAGGCATTCACAGGATGCACTGAAAGCCGCTGATGACATGTAGTAGTCTACACTCACTAATGTCAGTAATTTTACTGTAACTTTCTGTGAGACACACAAGCACCAGAATTGATCGCCAAAACAACTTTCAGTAATCTCACAACATGTACAATAATCCTTAACATGGCTACGGTTGTGGCCCCACCTCACACATGCTGGCTCAAACGCAACTCTGAACCCTCTACGTCACTTCCTGTCCGCGCCACCGCAACACGTTTACAGCAACACACACAAGCACGAGTCTTGTTTATGTCTTAAATGGCATATTTTGTCTCATTATATCTACTATATTGGGCAATACAAGTG
Organism: Oostethus manadensis; assembly: GCA_024372805.1. Classification (NCBI taxonomy): domain Eukaryota; kingdom Metazoa; phylum Chordata; class Actinopteri; order Syngnathiformes; family Syngnathidae; genus Oostethus; species Oostethus manadensis. The sequence goes on from QODF01000014.1 coordinate 921,305, forward strand.
TAAAGGTGATTAAAGGGGTGTTATTTCATGTCTAGAGGGCTCTAATTATGTTTTTTATGTGGTTAGAAGGTCATAAACCGGTTTTCTAACAACATAAATATTTTGATGGAAATTAATTTATCACGGTCAGGTCAGTGTTTAATAAAAAAAACCTCCAAACGAATTACAATTCCATCAATAGCCAAGCCAAGCGACATTCATTTGTATAGTATAGTATACTTTTAAGAACGCTCACCACTGAGCAAAGTGAAGTGAAAATGTAAAAAAACAAAATTAAGGTACACATAAAAACATACAGACAAAAATATACAGAGTAGAAGACATACAAAATACGTACAAAAAAAACTGAAATAAATTACAAATTTCTTAAATAAAATCAAGCAATAAACAATGAGTGATAAATGCAAGAATCATATAATCAACAATAAAATTAGTGCAAAAACAAACCATGCAAAATATTAATGATGACTTCTTAATTTTTGAAAGCCTGTCTTTTATTTCCATGGTACTACTACTGTACTTTTGTACAAAAGTTTTTAAATAATATCAATAATAATAATACATTTTATTTATAAGCTAACCCAATGCTGCAGAGTGGAAAAGCATTTATGTTATTGCAGCATTTGGACGTTGCTGCACATTTTGGGTCGCTGTACAAATGACTTTCATGAGTGCCCTATAAAGGTTGCAATCCAGTTTCATAATTCCCAGTAGTTCCTTGTCCCCGACTATGTGTCACTTCTGTGTACTGATTGGCTCCGGTGAATCATATAATGAGGACTCCTGTGCTAATACAATCTGTCTGCACGTTGATGCTATCAACAACTGACAGCGGACTGATGAAGGGAGGTGTGAGACAATGGAAGGACCTTTGAATGTAAATACAAGGAAGAAAACGAAAGATTCGCACTTATCTTGACAACACAGTGAGGGGGAGTGCGGCCTTCATTACGTCCGGTTGTTGCCTTAAGCCTGCAGCACAAGCGCAATTATAACCGAGCGGACATAATGTATGTACTGAAGCTCAGACGGTGTCCCGTAGAGCCCTTTTCATCAGGCACATGCTTAAAGGTTATCTCTCAGCAGCTTTCGTAATCACCAACGCGCGCCGCGCTATTAGCTGAAAGTCAAGTTGCCCTTTGAGCAGGTGCGTCCCGCCGCCACGACTGCTGACTGCTCACAAAGTCGGCCGAAGAAGTTGGGAGATAACAAATAACTGAACAATAACTACGATGAAAGTCTCGAGCACCCCTCCGACTGGTGTTACGGCCTGCTTAAATCTCGTGGTTATGTTTGAAAATATCTTGGACGAGGATCGGTCCCACTCCGGATCAATGATGGTGACCTGTAATGACGGATGAATGCACCTCGAGGAAGTGAGCTTGGCGAAGACATGGTTTGCGTGTTGGCGTCTTGAGGTCCGAGGAAAGTAAAGACAAAAGACTCCAAGACTGGTGACTCCATAGTTCTACTGGGAGACTTCAGCGCCCATGTGGGCAATGACAGTGTGACTTGGAGGGGCGTGGTTGGGAGGAACGGCCTCCCTAACCTGAACCCGTGTGGTGTGTTGTTGATGGACTTCTGTGCGAACCACAGTTTGTCCGTAACAAACACCCTGTTCCAACATAAGGATGTCCATAAGTGCACTCGGCACCAGGACACCCTAGGTCGCAGGTCTATGATCGACTTTGTAGTCGTATCATCAGAAATGCATCCGCGTGTTCTGAACACGCGGGTGAAGAGAGGGGCTGAGCTGTCAACTGACCACCACCCACCAAAAACTCGGGTGTGGGAGGAGTTCGGTGAAGCTATGGAGCACGACTTTCGGTCGGCCTCAAAGGGGTTCTGGCAAACCATCCGACACCTAAGAAAGGGTAAGCAGCCCCCAGTTCACACTGTTTACAGTGCGGACGGGGGCTTGATGACCTCGACTGAGGATATAGTTGGTCGGTGGTATGCTGGAAAACACTTTGGTCAACTTGTTGTTTTTAAATGTGCTATACAAAAAAAATGGATTTGGATTTGGTGGAAGGAATACTTCGAGGCCTTGATCAATCCCACTGACATACCTTCCGTAGAGAAAGCAGAGTCTGAACGTGGACAGTTCTATCACCGTGGCTGAGGTATTTGGTTAAAACACTCCCCAATGGCAAGGCTTCGAGGGTAGACGAGTTACGCCCGGAATTCCTCAAGGCTCTGGATGTTGGAGGACTGTCTTGGTTGACACGGCTCTACAACATCGCATGGAAGTCGGGAACAGTACCTCTGGACTGGCAGACCGGGGTGGTGGTCCCCATTTTTAAAAAGGGTGACCGGAGGGTTTGTTCCAACTATAGGGGGATCACACGCCTCAGCCTCCCTGGGAAAGTCTACTCCAGGGTGCTGGAGAGAAGGGCACGACCGTTAGTTGAACCTCGGTTACAGGAGCTGCAAAGTGGTTTTCGTCCCAGGCCGCGGAACACTGGACCAGCTCTACACCCTTTTTATGTTATGTTACTCAACTCAACTTGACTCAACTTTATTTATAAAGCGCTTCATACAATCGGTAATTGAGAAAAAGTGGGGTACCGTGCATACGGTGCAATAAAAATAAAAACCAGCTAAAAACATAAAACAATCCAAACATTAATTTGTTCATTTTCTATGCCGCTTATCCTCATTAGGGTCGTGGGTATGCTGGAGCCTATCCCAGCTGGCTTTGGGCGGGAGGCGGGGTACACCCTGGACTGGTCGCCAGTCAATCGCAGGGCACATGTAGACAAGCAAAGACATACAAACATTCACACTCACATTCATACCGATGGACAATTTAGAGTCGCCAATTAACCTAACATGCATGTTTTTGGAATGTGGGAGGAAACCTGAGCACCCGGAGAAAAGCCACGCACGCACGAGGAGAACGTGCAAACTCCACAGAGAGATGCCCGACGGAGATTCAAACCCTGAACCTCCTGACTGTGAGGCCAAATGTGCTACCCACTCAGACACTGTGCGGCGTACAATAAAAACAACAGAATCATTAATGAAAGAATAAGAACTGTACAGCACAACAAAACAGGTGCAAGATCTTAGACTGGGTTAAAAGCCAAGGAATAAAAATGAGTTTTAAGAAGAGTTTTTAAAGTGGACAGTGACTGGGATGGCGGATGTGCAGGGGCAGTGCGTTCCACAGTTTGGCTGCGGCTGCATAAAAGGCTCTACCCCCTCTGCATTTTAGCTTAGACCTCGGTGCCTCGAGGAGAAACTGGCCAGCTGACCTGAGGTACCGAGCGGGAGCGTATGGGGAGAGCAGTTCATTAAGATAAGGAGGGGCGAAACCTTTTAAAGATGTAAAAACAAATAAAAGAATCTTAAAGCAGACTCTAAAATGCACGCGAAGCCAGCGGAGGGACGCTAACATAGGAGTTATATGATCCCTCTTGCACGCTCCAACCAAGATACGGGCTTTCAGCATTTGAGAAGTTGGAGACGTGCAAGAGAGGACTGACTCACTCCAAAATAAAGTGCGTTACAGTAGTCCAGCCGTGAAGTGATAAAAGCATGGATCCCTGTTTCAAAGTGCTTATGTGCAAGAAAAGACTTGACTTCAGCTAGGCGCCTCATGTGAAAAAAGCTGGTGCTGGCCACTGCACTGATTTGCCGAGCCAACTTAAAATCACTGTCATTTTAAAACCCAAGTTAGGGACCACAGACTTTTCTAGTGATGATAAGGGGCCCAAATCACAAAGACACTTTCTACTAGTACTACCTGGTCCAAACACCTTAACTTCTGCTTTTTTCTCATTAAAATTGAGAAAGCTAATTGACATCCAGTCTTTAACATCAGCAAGCCAGGACAGAAGTGGATTCATTGACCAGGTATTACTCTTTTTCAACGGCATGTAGACCTGTGTGTCATCGGCACAGCAGTGAAAGGATGTGGCAAGCTTTCTGAGAATGGACCCCAGGGGTAACAGATAAAGTGCAAATAACAAAGGACCCAAGACAGAACCCTGAGGGACACCATAGGTAGGTGGAGCTGGGTGGGACTCATAGTCCCCGATTTTCACAGCTTTCGTTCTGTCCATTGGAGAAGATCTGATCCATTTTAGAACAGTACCATGAAACTCTTTAAACTTCTGTAGCCGATGTATTAAAATGTTGTGGTCAACTGTGCCAAAAGCTGCAGTAAGGTCCAACATGACAAGAATTTATATGATCACCAGAGCCTGTGGCCATGAGGATGTCATTAAAAACCCTTATTAAAACTGATTCTGTGCTGTGTAAAGATTTAAAACCAGTCTGGAAGACCTCAAGGACACCATATCGATCTAAAAACATTGTCAGTTGTGCATAAACGGCTTTCTCTGATATTTTAGAGGTAAAAGAGTTAGGCCTGTAATTAGATAGCATAGTGTGGTCAAGGCCGGGCTTCTTTAAGAGAGGCTGCACTATTGCATGTTTAAAACTTGCAGGAACAACACCAGTGGAAAGGCTGGTGTTAATAATGTGCAGAACCAGCTGCCCTATGCTGGGGAAGATTTCCTTAAAGAAGCGGGAGGGGGAACAACATCGTGAGGAGAGCCTGATGGCTTCCTTTTACTAACCACTTCAGTTAAAAAAAGGACACAGACTCAAACTTTTCAAATACACCCAGACAGGGGACACAGTCAGAAGGATCAGAGGCAGGGGCTCCAATAAGAGCCCTCGTGGAGGTGACCTTGTCCAAAAAATAATTCAGAAAATCCTTACAGGTTTGTAAAGCAGTCTGTGGAGCATTTAAAACACAGTCAATTGTTTGAAAAAGCAGATGTGGGTCTTGGGAGTGTGATTCAATAATGTTTGACAAGTGCTCTCTTTTAGAATCTTTCACAGTATTCTGGTAGTGCTGCCAACTGGCCTGCAATATCTGAAAAGAGATCTGCAGCTTGTCCTTCTTCCATCTGCGTTTGGCCTTTCGACAGTCCTGTCTGGCTGCACGAGTGACATCATTCAGCCAGGGTTCAGGTTTAGCCTTATGCCTCATGGGTTTTAAAGGAGCAATAGCATCCACTATACGTAGTGTGGCAGGAGGACCGAAACCAGTCAGTGAGCTCCTCCATGCTAGAATCAGTGCTGTCATAGGGGACACACAGACAACTGACCAGCAGTCGAGGAGTTCAAAACACGACCACAGCGCACAGCTGGGTGGGATTTGTCCGTAATAAAGGAGAGCCGAGCAGCGAACACTATGGGCATATGGTCTGAGCACATAGCATCACAGATCTCAAGGTCCGACACGGGAAAACCATGGGAGAGCACAAGGTCCAAGGTATGTCCCCGCTCATGAGTGGCACCGGACACGCTGCACCAGGTCAAAAGACTCAATGACAGCTAAAAATTCCTTCACTGGTGGGTTTTCTGGACAGCACACATGGATATTAAAATCCAGAGTGAGGACCCGGTCATAGCGAGGCATGATTCCGGCCAGGAAATCAGAAAAGTCATTGATAAAATCCTTATTGTACCTGAGAGGCCGATAGATGACTGCGCAAAAACACTCGGTCGGAGTGTCCGACCTCAAATAATATCGCCTTGGAGCTGGAGGGTGAGAAAGTGCTCTGTCTGCATTTAAGACCATTCTTATGTTATGTTATGTTATTTTATGTTGTTAAGTTGTGTTGCATTATGCTATGTTTTGTTATCTTATGCTCTGTTAGGTTGCGTTACGTTATGTTTGTTTGCTATGAATCACAATAGATCTTTTATTGCCATTGTCAGTGCTAGGCTAGGCTGGGCTGGTAATAAAACACAAATAAATACAAATACAAATAAAACTATGAAATAATGCAAAATAAAAGTTAAAAAAAATTAACAATAGAAGTAAGTAGACAATATAAGATAAAAAAAATCAAAAATGTATATGTGCAAAATGTACATTACTGCATAACAGAGCAAAACTTGTGCATGCATGTATGGCAGGGTTATTTGGGAAAAAGCTGTTATTGTGGCGGGTGGCTTTTTACTCCGAATAGAGCGTAGCCTCCTGCCTGAGGGGAGAGGAACAAACAGATTGCGTCCAGTGTGAGAAGGGTCAGCTGTGATCCGGCCTGCACGTCCTGGAGACATACAGATCCTGGAGAGATGGGAGGCTGCAGGCGATCGCCATCTCAGCAGCATGTACAACGCTGTCCCTGGCAGGGGCCCCTCAGCGTACCACACAGTGACTGAGGAGGTGAGGATGGACTCGATGATGGCCCTGTAAGACTGCACCAGCATCTTCTGATGGGTCTATGTGATGACGGAGCTGATGGTCGGCTCCCACTTAAGGTCCAAGGTTATGGTGGTGCCCAGGAATCCACAATAAGTCCACAATGAAGATGAGTAAGAAGTAAAATGCCGATCCATCCATCCATTTTCTATGCAGGGTCGCAGGGGGTATGCTGGAGCCTATCCCAGCTAACTTTGGGCGAGAGGCGGGGTGCACCCTGGACTGGTCGCCAGCCAATCAAAAGGCACATTTAGACCAACATTCACACTCACATTCATCCTAAGGGCAATTTAGAGTCTCCAATTAACCTAACATGCATGTTTTTGGAACGTGAGAGGCAACCGGAGTACCCGGAGAAAACCCACACACGCACGGTGAGAACAGGCAAACTCCACACAGAGATGCCCAACCGAGATTCGAAACCAGATCATCCAGATCTCCTGACTGTGCATAACCACTCGATGGAAGGCCAGAAGAAGGGAACGCCCTCGTCCCTCCGCTAGTGCAACCAGGGATTGCCCAGACGCCAGCGCCAGGGCTTGTCCCTCAACCGCTGCACCCCTTTCAGTCACGTACACTTCAATTATTTTGAATTTTGGTCCGAATGGTTGTGAATTTCATGCTATATAAAATATACACCTTTTCCAATTAAGATGCTTGAGGGGTAGATAAGAAATGCAGATCGCTGTAAACATTTTGTTCCGTGAGGCGACCCAGCTCAATGCTATCTTCCAAACCGCGGGCTGGATTTGGCCCCTGGACCTGAGTGTGGATGAAATGGATTAGCGGAATGCGCTGACATTTTCACAAAACAAACCAGAAGATAACGGAAGATATGATTATTATTGCAGTTTTCAGAGGTGCACACCTGCATCACACTGGGAGCTGCTCTTTTTTGCTTCCCTCGTGTAAACAGTCATTACTCCGCTGGTCCAAGAGAACCATTCAGTGAGTGAAACGGCCCAAAAGGGACATACAAGGTGAAATGGAACTCCGTGGAGCGATACGCAGGAGCAGGAAAACGCTCTCTGCAGTCCTAATAACGCAGGAATTAGACTTGTGCTTGCAAATGACTAAATGGAGGAATCTAATTAAATCGAGGATTTGTAAAAGTATCTGTGTGCAGGATTACAAAGGCTGAGCCGGGCTAATTCCACAGAGGGATGTTTCTCCAAATGGCGCTTGCGTAAGAAGTCACCGGGCCACCTCCGCATCGCACGAGGAGCTCCTTCGAGGTCGCGGCGCTCATTAACTTCAATTAGAGGGTCTCCTACCACCGAACCGAAAGGTACGCCCACTTGACCCCGCGTGAAATGGGACCACATCACAGGTTCCGCCATCTAGCCTCCGTCCAGTGCCATTGGATCTTTATTTTATAGTCATTTGGGTGCAGCCGTGACACACAGCGGTGTCTAATGAACTGCCATAGACTTCTACTCCGCTTCAAAGATGACACATTCAAACAGCCTCCCTTTATTCCATATTAACAGAGGTGCTGGAGCCCAGGCTCATTTTGAGGAGCCTTTGTACTCGTTTGTTTGTCACAGCTCACTAGTAGTGCAGGGAGGCTTATGGCTTCCTCATTGACTGATGCTGCAAGCATGTGATCACGCTGCCATGCATTCAGCAGCGTCACACCGACGGCAGTTCAATCACTGCAACTTGATTTAAAAAAATCCACCCAACCATTTTCTGCTTCTCCGAGGTCAGCTCGTGGGGACGGCAGCCTAAGCAGAGAATTGCACACTTCCTTATCCATGGCTACTTCGTCCAGCTCCTCCTGGCAGATCCCGAGGCGTTCCAAGGCCAGCTGAGAGACATAGTCTCTCCAACGTGTCCTGGATCTTCCCCGAGGACTCCTACTGGTCGGACATGCCCTGAACACCTCCCCAGGGAGGCATCCAAACCAGATGCCCAATCCACCTCATCTGGCTCATTTAAATGCTCCTCTAGATACTAATTCTCACCCTCTCTCTAAAGGGAGAGCCCAGCAACACTGCGGAGAAAACTAAATTCAGACCCCTGTATCTCTGATCTTGTTCGTTCAAAATGTTGAATTTTGTGGGAACTATTTTTTAAATTGTGAACAAAACCGGCATTTAAAAAAATTAATCTGGGAAATATTTTAATTTTTTTCATATACTTGGTGGGCCAAAAGTGGGGTTACCGTTAATACTTTTATTAGACATTTATTTGCATGCATTATATTTACATACTAGGAATTTTACATTAAATATTTAATCTCTCAAGTGCTCAAAAAATGTAAATAAATGTCTAATAAATGTAACATGTCTAAGTGTTAACGATAACCTTGTATTTTATTAATTTTGGGGTTTTCTTGGGTTCCATAATAAGACACATTTCTCTCCATAGGTTAGCCTGCAGTTGGCTAAGCCTGCTTCTTTGTTTTGGACATGCACTTGCAGCAGGATCGTTGATTACGTGAAACGAAATGCATTTTATGCATGTGGTCTACTCATCATAATCATATATTGTAAAAGTGGCTTCAGAGCAACTTTAGCCTGTTTCTAGCCTGTTGTACGTGACTAAAAGTCGCAAAAAAAACGTTGCTTATGTAGGCAGTTCTATTTAATGTCGGGCCTAAGCAAAGAATCGCCGTCTCTATAGAGGAGAGCGTATGAAAGCATCCGTGTGATGCTTACACCGAGTCTGTCACGTTTTAAGAAGAGCAACTCCCCTCTCACAATAAGGTGCTTCTCTGCTCCTGTGGGCGCTTTAAACTCCGAAATAGACTCGCCCCTTATCGCTCCTTGCTCCCATGTGCAGCATACACCTCAGCGTCGACGTGAAAAGGATGATTCCACGGGTTAGAGCGGCATGCTGAGCACGTCCTCCGAGGTGTAATACACTGTGTGGCTGCATTAGGATGCCATTCAGACAAACAGCAAAGATGTTACTAAGAAGATTCATGCCTCAGCACTGCAGCAGCTGCAGATTGGTGGCAGTACTTTGGGTTCAGCTCCTCTGCTTTTCAACGCACAGTTCATGTTTATAGTTGTGTGTTTTTATACCTCTTAAAAAAATAACACTTTTTCTAAATCCGGTGCTTTGGTTTTTACTATTATTTTTAAATATTTGGATTTTAATTTTTAATTTGTAATTTTTTTTAGATATGGAGCAACTGTTTTTATTTTTTAAGGTTTTTTTTAGATTTGGCGCTCACAAAAACATTATAAAAACTCACACAATAATGAAACACAACAGCACAGATAGATTGCCGTCCAGGGGGAAACACTGGTTAGTTTAGTACATTTTTTAAAAGTTAATATTTAAATAGTCTGTAATAAAAAATGATTTCAACTGCACCAAACAGCACAAATGGGGACGGAAAAAATGAGACTATTTCGTTTTCTTTCGGAGCAAGTCGACTTTCGGTGAGTGATTAGTTGACCTTTAAGAAATGTGTAATATCTTAAAAATGAAAGCAGCACAAACGTTTATTTCAATTGAAGAAAAACCCAGCACAAATGAGGACTGACAAAATTGTACTATTTTGGTTCCACTCGGAGCATGTCGGGGGCTATGTTATAGCCTAAACGTTTAATTGTTAAAAGCAGCACAAACATTCATTTTAACTGCACAAAACAGCATAAACGCAGCACAACTGAGTGAGACTACTGTGTTTCCATTCTGAGCATGTCGTGGGCTGCGTGTACTTTGGTAGACCTACAAAAGAAACCGTAATAACTCTAAAACAACAGCAGCACAAACTTTCATTTTAATTGCACAAACGCAGCACAAACAAATGAGACTATTTTGGTACCATCCGGAGCATGTTGGGGGCTGTGTGAACGTTGGTTGACCCATATAACAAACTGTAATAACTCTAAAACAAAAGCAGCACAAACATTCATTTTAATTGCACTAAACAGCACAAACAAATGAGACTATTTTGGTTTCATTATGAGCATGTCGGGAGCTGCAAGAACTTTGGTTAACCCATAAAAGAAACCATAATAACTAAAACAAAAGCAGCACAAACTTTCATTTTAATTGCACTAAACAGCACAAACAGCACAAACGAGACTTGACCAGGGTTTTGCTGGGGGTTGGCGGCCAACTTCACTCAGGTAAATTACTTACATGTATGTGTTAAAAGTGTTAAATAACATAATTTTATTCGTGTAATTGTGTTAGTTGTTCTTGCCAATTCATTTCTAAAAAAATTAACAATTTAAAACTATATTTTTGACACCTACTAACCTTAGAAGGGACATGATAAAAAAAAAAAAAGGAAAATTCAGAAAACATTTTGCAAGATTTTTTGTCCCCTCCAGGACACTTAATATATAAACCACTCTTTTATAATTAATGTTGGTCATGTCATTAATCACCACAAGCAACAATATGCAAATTAGCTCAGAGATTCGGGACTTGAAATGCCTAAACATGACTCAGCAGTTCAACGGTGATTTTGACTTTCTCGGCTGCATGCAGCGTCATTGTGCTGCCCGCCTCTTTCTAAACGTGTTTCTACAGACTCATCATTCCCATCAGCGCAATCCCCAGCCGCAACCTTTCTCCTCTAATTGTCTGCTGAGATCACTCGCTTGCCAAATAGTGAGCTCCCGAGAGGAGAGCAGAAAGACGGATGACAAAAAAAAAAAGCGGGGGAGTGAATGTTTAGACTTTTTGTTTTGTTTTTTCCATCAGCTGGAAGTCTGTAGCGGGCTTTGCAATGTTCCGCATCAGCAACTTGCAAAGTTGTGGCCCTTTGTTTGGAAATCATTTGGAAGGAGTTTGTGCGCGTCTGTTTAAGTACTGCGCTTGTCCAAACTTGGAGTAGTCAGTGTGCAGCTTGTACAGCAGTGTAGACCCACTAGCAAATGCGTCAACAAATAGCCATTATTGTCCAAAAAGCTGAGTACACCTCACAGCATTGCCTTAATCCTCTTGGGCACGGAATTGAGCAGAGGTTGTTACTGGAATACTCCTCCACTCCTCCATGATGACACTGTACGCTACTGCGCCCTTCCTTACTTTCGCTTGAGGATGTTTCACAGGATGCAACTCATTTTCAGTGCGTAGTAAATCTGTTCCACGATACCAACCGCACACTGACTACTCTAAAGTACGTCCAAGTTCACTTGCACCTCTGATGACTGATAATGTCAGATGGTGATGATTTATTAAGCCGTGGCAGCGTTGGAGAAAGCTTTTCAGCACACTGATGTGGTGTGTTCAAGGACTATGAAACAAAGTGCGACATCTCAACACAGCAGTGAAGCATAAAAATATAAACACGTCAAAACCTCAACCACGTCAAAACCAGTGATTTTGGTGTTTTTGACATAAACAAGCAATGCGGGTAGTTTGGAGCTCGTTTTTGTCCCATGGGGACATGGATATTATGTCCATAGGGTATGCACAAACTTGTTCAAGCGTGTTTTCAAGGAAGGATGTTTTGTGATACATTAAGAGCACAGTATTATGCGCGCCATACAGTATGCAATACGGAGAATGCACGCAGACCGAAGCAAAATTCTGGCAATGTTAACCAAAAAACACGCTAACCGAGGCGGAAACTAAACAACGTTTCACTGTATATATTTTTAAATAAATGAAAATAAAACATTCTTGTGACTTTGTGTGTCACACCAGTGATTCTAAACATGTGGGCAAGAACCCAAACCCATTTTCAACATAATAACAATATAATAATAACAGCGGGGTGAATGTGCCAGTCACGTCTGTTGTTGAGCCGTACAAAGTGTAGACATGTCATTGTGGAGATTTTCATTATACTTGTTTTGTGCTCCTAATTTTCACAACCTCAATTTTAAACTGTACTGCCGTTTCTTTAAATATTAAATATTTTAAAACTCCCTGGAATTTGGGTCTCGGCTTGTCATTTGTGGGTGATGGTAGGTCGAGCAGCCAAACCAGTTGAGATCCACCAGTATATTGGGATTCACTGGAGTCCTTCATGGCCATTTACGATCCACCATGCAAGCCTCCGGCTTCTCTCTGACTTGCAGCTTTAGCTTTCTGCAGCGCACAACCCTCGCCAGGGTCACGGAAAGTCCCTCTCGAATGGGGGAGTCATAAGGTTAGAGGGTGTTATAGGTACTTCCTGCTGAACCATCAGGCGCTAATCCCCCCCTACTGTTACAGGCGACATGCACTATCAGTGCACTGAGTTGAACTGCAGCCAAAGGCAAGAGGGATTTTTTTTGAAACCTTCATATCGCTGCACTCCTTCGCTTTCTTTCTTTCCCCTTCCTCTCAAGGGGGAGGTTGAAACATAAGTGAAAATAGTCCACAACCAGTGTGCTCCCCACCCTTCCGCCGGGAGCTTTCTGAGCAAAGCAAAGGCGGTCGGAGCATCGTTTACGGACGAGTAAATGAGGAGGAGAGAAAGCGCGGCGTCCTCACTCGACGCCTGGCTGTCAGCACATCTCGCACGCCGCCTGGCTATCAGAAGTGCGCAAACCATCTGCGGGTCGGAGAATAATCACTGACCTCCATCTGCCTGTTTGTCTCTTCATCTGTCCGTTTCCTCGCCCCGTCCTCGCTGTCACTCAGAGCACCTCATGTGCTCATCGGGATCCACTTGGACGTGTCTACTGGTCACCTGACTCAGCCGTTGCTCTTCTGTGTGGATTGACAAGAAAACAGAAAATGCAATTACTGGCTTGCCCCAATAAATCACACTAACTCTGCGCCACCGGCGGCAAAAAACAGCAGGACTGGTCTGCAGTCAGTTTCAGACGGATTGTGCCACAACACTACCAACAACCAGTACAGAGGTTTTTGTTACTAATTCGGCTCCAAAAGGTCAGACAAAAAATCAAATGTAAAAAAAAAGTTGTTTTTCCCCAAAGAAAATAATGTAAATCCAATGTAAGTCGTTTTTACCAAAGACAAAGTCACTGGGGATCGGTAAAGACTCCAGATCAGTTCAGAACAACGTGATGAAAAACCTGGAAAATGCTCCGGTGGAGGTTTATACTTCAAGATCGCTGATTCGCTCATTTCATTGTCAATCAAAAAACGATTCCGCCTCAGACAGATCATCCAATCTTGCCACATAGACCTCCAAAGATGCTGAGCGCCCCAGGGGCGGGACAAAGCCCAGCATTTATCCAGTGATCCCCTTCTAAGTCAGTAGACGCTAATTGTGTGTGTAAAGGGGTGAAACAAAACAGCAACAGTGCAAAAACAGCGTCACTGTTTTCCTATAACCTAACTGGAAACAGGATTTTTTTTTAGGTGTCCCAAACACAGTGACATTGTTTTAAACTCTTCCAGAAAACATGACAGCTCACGTTTCTTAAGCAGCATAAACTCCGTACACCGTACTTGCTTGTAGCCTGTTAGCTCTGGCAGTGGGTTGTATCTGTCTGTAGGAAGTACAGCACTGCTTTGTGGATGCTCAGTACTCAGTAAGGAAATGGCGTCCATTGCTTACAAGCTCAAATCGCAGAAGCCACACCCCCTTGCTTTGCAGCTATACTATTATGTATGAGTGATTACACACCACAGTCGTTACTAATCCATCTGTCCTTTGAGATTATGGATTGACGAGGGAAAAAGTCATATGAAGCATTTACTATATCACCACAACAAATAGCTGCAGTATTTTGAGTTTCATGTCTCCGCATTCTCTCATCCCAGCCCTGCTTTCTTTTCTGTTATCCTCCAATAATAAGGGCAACAATGCGCATTTGCTCTCGGGCTTTTATCACAACAGGAAACGTTACGATGCATTCCAAGCCGAGATTCCGCTCACGCCGCAGCCCGGCGCTCGCAGCCTGATAAGGGATCAGGCTATGAGCGTGATTGCATTATTTTGCACAAGCCGCTCAGCGGACACAATGTTTTAGTGAGGGATAGGGTTGTGCTTCAGCCCTTTCGGTGCAAGCGTACAAGTTCCGTTTTGGGGATTTCATCAAGTTCCACAATCAGACCTCAGCGAGGAGGCCGGCATGCTTTGTGCGACCATTCCGCTTTCAATGTGCATGATTGCGAACGTGTGAGCAATCCAGAGGGTTGGGGGTGAAAAAAAGAGCTGAAGGTTTGAGACCTGGTCTAATCCCTGCCTGAGAGTCCTGGAGAAAATGACCTCCGTTGGTATTGATTTTTGTCTAGCAACCATGACATTGAGTTGAGGACAATCATACATGAAGAACCACAGATAAGGGTGCTGCTCCAATTTGTCCATCCTGTTCACCTTCCATGTTCCCATCCAGTTCAAATACTTGCCGTCGTGTAGAATGGTCTCGAGCAAACAGGCCCTAACAAAATGTATCTGATATTTGCATATTTCCAATCAGACCTAGGTTTTCCAATGCCCCAGTTTTTATATGATTCGTTTCTGACAAAAGTCTTCACCAAATTTTTGCCTCACCAACCCTACCCTGCGGTATGTCGAATCTTGTGGTATGAACAAAGACGTGGTTGAAATAATCATGTTAACTATGATTATAAAATGTTTTGGTTAGTATCTGTAGGTGTCTAGAATGGATTCATTGGATAGACAATATTTGCTATGGGAATAATTGATTGGGTTTTCATAAACAAAACCACTGTATCGTCATCAAGGGAAACCAGTAACTGTAAACATAGGGTGACCATATTTTGATGACCAAAAATCAGGACACACAGCCTAGCAAGGAGATACTCAAATAATCTTCAAGTTTACACAGAGATGCCTTTTAAGGTCAATACATTTAAGGTAGGTCTTCTGTAGGGATAGAAAAAGTTTGTATTACAAAAGACTATCTATAACTAAAGACAGGAATTCCAAAAGGAAAAACATTCAAAAATGACTTCAAAAACAGGTCGATACGGGAACCTGAGGTTGTGGAATGGAACCAATATTTTCAGGCAAAAAGTTGCCCTCTAATGTTGTAAGAAGCTGCGAATCTGAACCGCCGCTGAGCATGACATCCAATTTCACAACATGTCAGAAGATTAACTCAGGGAGTAAGTTTTGCTTTTTCTTTATCTCCTTGCGGCTTTCTGGCACCCCAAATTCCAAAAGGTGTCCCCTGATGTGGTCCTGATGGCTTCATCTGCGATGAGACTCAGCACCACCAAATCTGTGGCTATGGTTCTCAGATGGAAAAGGGTGGATTGCATCCTTCACATTGGGGGTGAGGTCTTGCCCCAGCTGGAACAGTTCAAGTATCTCAGGGTCTGAACCGGACCTTTGTTGTGAAGCGAGAGCTGAGCTGGAAGGCAAAGCTCTTGATTTAGAAGTCGATCTACGCTCCCACCTTCACCTATAGTCTTGTGTTTTGGGTCTAGACCGGGAAATTTAAATGGCAGATTGAAGCGGCTGAAATTTGTTTCCTCCATAGGGGGGCTGGACCCACCAGAGAGACAGGGTGAGTCATCCGTGAGAAGATCAGAGTAGTGCTGCTGCTCCTTCACATCCAGAAGAGCCATTTGAGTGCCCCCTGGACACCTCCGTGGTGAAGAGGAAGAGACCCAGGGGCACACACTGGAGGGATTATGTCTCCGTGTCCCCCCGGTGGAAGTGGAAAAGGTGGCCGGGGACCAAGGAGTCTGGACCTCCATACTGAAACTGCTGCCCCCGAGACTCAGACTCGGACGGACATGGAAGACACTCTAGGGTTACGTCACATCCCCTAATGCTGCTCAATTTAGGAGCCCAAAAACAATGAACCACAACCATAGCCACCATCTTAGCTTTTCCATGGCCCTGCAGTGGATAAATTACCCAGCAGGCGTCTTATTCCAGTTACCATCGGAATACCGAGGCACATAAAACTGACAAATGTGCTCATTTGACCCAAAACATTGAACTTTCCCTTGCTGAGGGTTACTGTGCTTAAACCTGAGCGCCCAGCGCTGACACGTCGTAAAGCACGGCGACCACGCAAAAAGGAAAACAGCCATCGTCAGCGTCGTCGAGGGGATGCAGCAATGTTTCGACAGCGAGGGTCAGAACAATAACTTATGCGTTTATTTGGACCGGGAGGGCTTGTTTCTCGGTACGGACGTGGTGAGAAGGCGAGGTTGACGGCAGAGGGGGAATTCATGTTTAGCGCCAAAAGAGCGCCGTGAAGCCTGAAAACGCCTGACCTTGAAAACGATGATGTTCACACGCCGCCGTGTGACACTTTACAGCGTGTCATAAAGTTACTGTAAAGGGTATCGCCTCAAAAGGGAGCTCCTTTGTGTCTGCAGGATGGAGGCTGAAGAAGAAAAAAGGATGAATTCCCAGCTTGGTGCAGAAAAAGGTATCAATGCAAAAGCGAGGGTGAAGCATTGTGAATGAGAAAGCAATGGGAGCTGAAAGGAAACCTCCAGACAAGCTAATGAATTGTATGAAACGGACGTGATCGGAAACAACGGTCTGGCAAACAAAGATGAACTTTTTAGCCGTGAAGGCGTCAGCTCATCAATGAGGATGTCAATATCTGAGAGAACATGTCTCAGCCTATCGGGGAGACTCCATGGTCCCAATTAGAGCGGAGAGGACATGCTGTTGTCTGCGGCAGACCCACTTTGCAATTTAAGCAGACAAGGATGGCTCGCTGTTTGCAGGCCGGTCGCCGTGGTGACGGATTAAAGTGCAGCCGAGGACGCCGAGGCAACTTAAAGTGGTTTAAAAGTCTCGTCCGATGTCAAGGAACAACCTCACCAAAGCCTTTTAGTTGCAGAGCGCACAAGGTACAGAGATAAAAACACTTTTCTACGCCGAAGACCTGATTAATCAAACTCTGACTGACAGTTTATGTGCAAAATCCTTATTCTTTGGCTGAGCTGCGTTGCCATGTGCAGTACTTCTGTTAATCTACATCCTAATTTCCTGTTCATAGCTTAGTGGTTCCCAAACCGCACCCCCCTTTTGGAGATAAAATTATTTTCAGCCCCCTATCCCCATCCACCAACCCCAAAGACCCCCCACCCCACCATGCGCCGCGGATATAAATGTTGTGAAACAGCAGATCTACACAGAAAGACATTTCAGATGTTTTTTTTACATACCTTGTTGCCAAACACTGCCTGTAAGACAGCAGTAACACATCTCATGCTTTAGAAATCATCTAGTGAAATGATGGCTTGGCTGCCCCCCGAACTCCCGTCCCGTGTTGGTACCCGGTGAGGAAGGCGGGGGAGGCCGGGGGCCGAGCCGGCAACTTAAGAGTGTTGTTGGAACACTCGCACAAAGTCGGTAGAGAATTTGAACACACCCAAAGTGGCAAAAACATCCGTAAACACGGCGCGTCGCCATTCCAGCCGCTGGGTTCTAAGGGAGAGAAAAAAGTAGGAGCTTGTAGTCCGAAAAATGCAATAATAATAAAAAGTGTGCATGGTAGCCCGGTAAGCAGCAACACTAAACATATTTTCAGTATAATCAACAAGAGGTGAGTCATCACAACGTCAACATCAAAACACAAAGTCAATGGCTGGCTCATTAGGCCGCGTGCTATCGATGCAAACTGCAGCCGGCGAGCGCGGCGAAGCCCGAGCTGTTTCTCCGCCGTGATGAGTCAGAGCTTTGCTCAGGGAGGACGCGCGGCGGTCGTTCCCGAGCTGTAAGTCGATATCATTCCATGCTCAGGTTTGAGATTTGCATGCGCTTGCTACCGTAAACACCACAAAAGTGGAACAATGGCAACAGTCTAAAAAGGGGGGGGTACGGTGTGGCCACACGTTGCACACACAAGATGTTGCATGGATGCTGAAACAACATTTAGATATCATTACGACTTGGCGAGCTTCTTAGAAGTGTGAATGTGACAATTAACATGGAAGAATCATTAGCAGGTCGTACCAATCCTTTGTCATGGCGGACCAAGTCGGGCCAGCTGACTTGGGCCGATTACTTTGCCAGGCGATAAAAATGTGGCCAATTGACTTTAACACGCATTTTTTACTAATAAAATGCAGGTATTTATGCGCGGTATTTTTTCTTGAACGATCGGGCCCGACCTGTTATAGTCATTAGAGAATAGAACTACACAAACATTTGTACTTACAATGTAGGCTTCTTTTGTAAGATTGGAACTAATAAGAACACTGGTACTGAGAGGGAGCGTGAAAGAGACTTTTGCATGATTATTTTATTTCCCAGAAGTTTACTGCCTGTTCGCACATCATAGTTTTGATTTATTTCAAGCTGAAATTATTCAGATACTGCTTACTCCACACAATGTCTGATAAAGCGTCAAGTAAAATATTCTTCCGCCAATGTATAACTTGATATCATGATCGCGGCACCATCAAAAGCAGCTTTTTTTAATGTCAAAATTTCAATCGACCGATATAATTCCCTTATATTGGAATCCGCATTGGCCCCCAAAAATTCATACTGGTCGGGCCGTAATTTTCACCAGCTTTTAAAAATTTGAGCTGATGCCGAAAGCCACAAAACTGACAAGGTAGCAACATTTGATGTCAAATTATTAATATCATCGTCACCTCTCCACCTATCAAATAAAAAGCTTTTTGCAATGACGGTTAATGTTAAGGAAGTAATGCTCTGCGCATGTACAAGATAGTCAAGGAGTTCCACAAGGGTCTGTGCTTGGACCATTAAGTTGGGCGTTAAGCTTCTTCTGTTTTCAAATTATTATTAAACCATTAGCATTGAAACTGTAGGATTCCCAATGCAATTATGAAATAAATGAACGGCAGACTGACATGCCCAGGCGTCCAAGTTTATTATTATTATTTTTTTACAAAGGCATATCATTAGGCGAGGTCTCAGTAAGTTACTTTCCACTCTTCCCTCAAAACGACAAAGTATCAAAAATATTGATATTTTCATTCGAGAATCGAGTTTAGAGCCTGACGATCTGCTATCAAAAGATTTTTGATATTTCCGTATCGATCTGCGCAATGGAACCTTTTGATTTTAGGTGAGTCAGTGCCCGGTAGTACCAAAAGAACTGGTCGGTGCCTATAAAAGTAGCATCACCGGCCTACTATTACCTACTACTAATTACTTTTATAAAATAGTTTGCCCAACACTAGACTTCTAACTATCTAAACCAGGGGTCACCGACCAACCAGCCAGCCCCCCCCCCCATAGCCACAAGTCGCCTGCAAGCCTGCTCTTCATTCAGGTTTCCAGTTAATAAGGTGAGCTACACTAGAAAGGAAATACAAAATGAAGATGGACGCACGTTGGGTGCAAATAAGCCATGAAAATTAAAAAACAAGTAGCCATTTTCATTTTGTAAAAGTAGCTCTCACAAGAAAAAGGGTTGGAGACCCGTGATCTAAACTAACTAAATTAATGCAATTGTTATGATATACGGGTAATTACAGTAATCATAGGGAGTATGCCACAGCAGCTCCAGCAAGATGAGGCTTTGATAGAAAGCATAATGGGGGTATGTGTACAGAGCAGCTGGAGCCTGTGTGATGCAGCAAGCTTGCTGCAGAAAAGTGGTATTTTATGGGTTTTTGGGGGGGGGGTTGCCATGTTGTTAGTCGCTTTTTTGCCGTGGTTTTACCTGATTGTAAAATAGGTCGAGGCGGTGCTCTGGGAAGTAAACAAGGACGGCGTTCCTGTACTAGTGTTGGGAAGTTCACGAACGAATCGGTTCTTCTGAATGGCTCATTAACATGAGCATGAACTTGGAACTGTTCTTCCACCCCCCCCCCCCCAGTTACATGGGGAGGAACGCAGCCCAGCACGGTGCTTATTAGACAATTAACCCAAAGACAGTTCAGGAGTCCTCCTCGGAGATGTACTTTTTTACAGAACAACGACGAAATACACCTCCCAACAGTCCATCAGTCTATTGGAGAGTTTTGTTGTACTGTATTGTTAACAATGTTCTTGTGTGGAACGTGTTAAAGTCATGGTTTACACACATATACAGAATTTGTGAGGGTAATTCTAAATAGTGACATCACTGTGTGTGAGTGCCCTGGTAAAGTGATATGGCTCCACCCTGTAGATTATTCAGATTTATGAATATTCATGAATCTAGACCAGGCATCTAATCTGATATAATCAACACAATTGAAAAGGGATTATAATGACTATTACAGAATAATTCAAATTCATACTGCTGATACATCTAAATTATTTATCGCCCAGTGATTATTTCCCAATTTCCCAAACATAATACAGTATAAAAATGAGCCATATGACAGTGTTGAACGGCTCTTTGAAAGAAACGGCTCACCCGAATCCGGCTCCCCTCAAAGAGCCATAAATCCCATCTCTAGTCCATACTCTTGCAATTCGATGTTGTGTTATTCATAGTTCATATAGGCCGCATACTTTAGTGCATTCTGAATGTCTTTTAGTAAAAACTTGTAAAATGATGGTGTTTAGCATGCAGTAATGCAAAGCAACCTCCACTCCAGTTCCCCTGGAAAAAGGGGCCCAAGCCCTTTTACAGGTAAAATAACAAAACTAATTTCAGGTGGACTGTTAGAATTATAGGTGTATATTGGCATAAAAATGTAATATTGGTCAATGTCGGTATCGGTATCGCCCCCCCATATTGAAAAGCGAAATAGCTGGGGGTCAATGTAGTCTCAGATCCCAAGACTCCAAAGGCTTGTCACCATGCAGTCATGTGTTCTCTTTAAAAAGTAGGTGGGATATCTTTCTGTCTGAATTTTGTCTGTGATTTCATTGGTCCTTTTTTCATATATCACATAGCCAGTCGCGCGGGGGTGCAGCCAAGAGTTCTGGGTTCCATGACAAAAATCATGTTACTAGAAATTAGACTAATATTTGGGTGCCCTGGCAATCCAGGGGCTTTGGATTTGTCCTGACTTTCCCCCTTTAAACGGCACGCCTAGCCAATAGCATTCACTAGAAATAAAGTGAAAAAAAAGCACATATCGGTACCAGTTGATATCGGAATTTCAGAGTTGTACAGTATTGGCATATGAGCAAAAAAGCCAAAATCGGACATCCATAGAGTTAAGTTACATACTGTACATGGCCGCATAGGTAAAAAAAAAAGTTAAATGAATAAATGAAAGACATCAAAACAAAAGGTAGCCTTTTGTTGTGCATCTCCACTACACAAATGAAATTCAAATATTTTTATAAATGGCAGCTCCCGCATCGGATCTCATCGGCAGGCCTATTGAAGCATCTAGCGAGGTTGTACTTCTACGACACAATAACATTTCACTACAAAGAAAACCGCCTTATTTTCCGAGGCGTTCTGTCAAGGCGAAACACTCGACTTGAAAAGTTTTGGATCGTGTTCTGCCAGATGAAATAAGATATTCTTGGACGTCCTGCTTCAGACGGCCTCTCATCCTCCTGCTTCCAATCTCAACCGATGAGAGAAGTGAGGGATGCTTGAAAGACGATTTCATGTTTGAATTAGTTTTTATCCTGACACTCCTTTTAAAACAAGAAAAATCTGACTCGGGAAAAGAGGAAGACGCATGGTGCCAGTCAGCCGCAGTGTGATGGGAAAGCTACGCATGGATCGTGCTTCCTACAGTCAGCTTGTCCTTTTAAGCCAAGCAGACGTCGCTTAATGGAAATTCCTCAAAGTCAAACACGGCATGGAAGTGTGTATCTGCTACTGTTCATTACTGATTATCTTCCCATGTTGCTGCGTCGTGTTCAGACACCGTAATGGCTCCTGCTGGCTGCAACAAAAATGGCATCGTCCCTGAGAGCGACAGTGAGAATGCCCAAACTGTTTCTGGGCGAATGCTAGGGAGCAACCTCTAAAAGGTGGCAAAGGAGGGGTGGCATGACTCAAGTGGTGGAGCGGTCGTCTCCCATCCTGGATGTTGTTGGTTCAATCCTCCGCCCTCTTGTGACCATGTTGAAGTATCATTCGGCAACATACTGAACCCTCAGTTGCTCCTGATGCTACGTCATTGATAGGTTAAGGTGGTAACTGAAGGTTGTTGGTTCAATCCTACGCTCTACATGACCATGTTAGAGCGTCCTAAG
The DNA here is from genome assembly GCA_024372805.1 of Oostethus manadensis. Classification (NCBI taxonomy): domain Eukaryota; kingdom Metazoa; phylum Chordata; class Actinopteri; order Syngnathiformes; family Syngnathidae; genus Oostethus; species Oostethus manadensis. The sequence continues at coordinate 943,429 of QODF01000014.1, forward strand.
GGCAAGATGCTGAACATCCATTGCTTTGTCATTAATAAGTACTTGTGGTAAGTGTCAAAGCGCTTTACGTTGTCACCCAAACTGAAGGTTGCTGGTTTTGTTCTACCCTCTACACAACCGTGTTGACGTGTCCAAAGAAAAAGATTCTGAACACCTAGTTGCTCCCGATGCGATGTCATTAATAGGTGGTAACAGTGTCAAAACGCTTTGAGTTGTCTCCCAAAATGGTTTTTGGTTCGACTCTACCCTCTACACCACTATGTTGAAGTGCTCTAAGGGCTAGATGCCAAACCCCTAGTTGCTCCTGATGCTATGTCATTAGTAGGTGGTAACAGTGTCAAAGCGCTTTGAGTAATCTCCCAAACTTAACGGTTGCTGGTTCTCTCTACATGACTATGTTGAGGTATCCTAAGCGCTTATGCTGCATCATCAATAGGTAAATGTGATAACTGTGTCAAAGGTCTTGGGGTTGTCTCCCAAACTGAAGGTTGCTGGTTCAATCCTGCACTCTACATGACCATGTTGACGTATCCTTGGTCAAAATACTGAACCCCGGGTTGCTCCTAATCCTGCATCAATAGTAGGCAAATGTAGCGCTTTAAGGACCTCAAAGTTCATCTGCCAATATCTAGGCTGGATGTGACAATAGACAAGCTAATCTGAGGGTTTTTTCAACTAATACATTGTGTTTATAAAAGGCTTATTCCCAAAAACATCTTACCATAATCAATTAGTCATATTTACAAGCTTTTGACAAGTACCATCCACAGCCACAGAGTATATGCAAACAGCTTAAAAACAAATGCTGAAGCAAACATTGAGAAATGATCAGAATGCGCGTCACATTACTAGACTTATTACAAGGGACTAAACTACATTTTATGTAACAATGTAGCTGCTTTCAAAACATGCAATATAAACCATAACAACTAAATAAACGACTTGGAATATTTTCAAAATGATCTAAATGAAGAAATTGACACTTGAATGTATGAGCCCCTGTAAATCGTGCATGGACGTATGAAGTGAAGTGGGATGCAGGTTACACCTTCTACACAAGATGTAGTCCTACCTCCACTCTTGTAGGTCACCCTATGTTCCTGTCTCTTCTGGAAGAAACCATGTTGAAGTGTCCTAAGGACAAGATGCCAAACCCCCAGTTGCTCCTGATGTCATTAGTAGGTGGTAAAAGCGCTTTGAGTTGTCTCCCAACCTGACGATTGCTGGTTCGATCCTGCACTCTACATGACCATGTTGAGGTGTTTGTGAGCATTCATAATTAATCCAATGGTAAGGCATGGCAATATTTCTGATTAGACATGACGATTACTGTACAATTTGGCCACAATAAAAGGCCAGTCCAAAATGTGCAGTTGAACTGTATTGGCAGAACAATCACCTTTGCTTTTTTGGCTTGTTTGTATTGCGACATCTCCAGCATTTGTTTAAGCAAATCAGCAGCGAACCAAGCAGACGACCTTAAATGCATTTCTTCAGAAACTACGCAGTAGCGCTCGTCGTCTGAACTTGACAAAACATTCCGCCGTTGCTGACTCTCAAGCTGCTTCAAAAAGGTGAGAAAATGAAAAAAAAAACCTTTGCATTTCAGATGTCTTTATTTTAAAGTCGCAGATCATATTGTTTTTGAGATGTTTCTGCTACCGTCTGTTGCTTGATGGAACTCAGCTGCGTTGTTGACTTTCATCCGCAAAAACAAAAGCCCCACACAATAAAAGCCTTTTTCCTTCCTTTCTTCTAGTGTCACGAGAAGAAGGTGGATGATTTGTCTTTACATTGCAATGTTGTTGCTTCTACTCTCATTTCAGCCCAAAAGAGCCGCGCCGGAGACATGTTGTGTTTGAGGAATACATTATGAACGCTGGGACACCGGTAAAGAGCTTAAAGTTGTGGATTTGAGACGGTTCCTGGGGGGAAATTTTGGAAACGATGGCCCCGGAACAAGGACTTCAGGTGAGTCTTGGTGGGGGTACTTTCACAGATGGTACACCTCTGCCAAGGCGCCAACATTTGTAAGATATGGATCTTAAAGTTACCAATTTCAGGTCAATTTACTACACTCAGCATCGGTATTTTTCCAATACTGGATCATTTTATTGAATTGGATACCACAAAAATGTGTTTAAGTGTCTCGAGGGGCAGAAAATATGAAGTAACACTATTCTTTGTTTATATCACATTGCCTACAGGATCACTGCAGGGAGAAAGCAGACAGCTAGTTAGCGTCTCCAATTTAATTATTCTAAACTTAGCATTTAAAACGGCATGGGGAAGAAGGACAAAGAAGCCAAAAATGTACCACTTCCACACCGAATGAGAGGAGACTCTTTGTTTCACTTGATCTCAGCCATGGCAGCTTTAAAAGAAAACTAACAATATTTGAAGCTATGTAGAGAGAAGTTATTTTCGGTATTGGGTCGGTAGCGGTATCAGTCTCGGACATGAACACGCAGCCATCATTATTTACAGTGAGTGAGTGAGAATCCTACTTATTTTGAACTGAAACGTCAAAGGGAAGATCTCACCTGTGATGCTTTTCTGATTCTTTTGTACACAAAGCTAGAACTCCATCTAAATGAAGGTGTGGAACTAAATCAGTGGAAGCTTGGCAGAGTTTTGTAATTTTTTGCACGTGATTGGCACAATTATGAACAACTAAAGTTGGAAGCATGGGCGGTGCTGTGGCGCCCTCTATGGTCCTGCTGTGCTTGGCGAGGAAGGAGTGAAGTTTGAGGCTTTCAATCACAAAAGTGCAAAAATGTTCAATGCTTTCTAGACAGCAATGGAAAATAAAGCCAGCCGAACGTTGTCATGGGCCAACTGTGTATATTGGAGTTATTAATGAAGTGTTGATTGCTCCCCGGATGGCACAGCTAAAGTTATTTATGGAGGCGGGATGTTTATAATAGGCTTGCGATTGGTTCAGGTAGGCGATGGTGCTGTGGCTGGAGAATACTCTTAGTAATTACATGTGAGAATTGGCTGCATTGAAATGCTGCTTCCCTCCGCCTCCATCCTCTTTCCCCCCGAGGTCCTCACGCTAGCCGCTACCTGCGCTAAATCAGCTTTCCCTTTTATTGCTTGCCTCCGAAATGCAGACGCTCCCCTCAGATTGCCGGTGCATACATTTGGATATTTGGAATAACAAGGTCAAAAACAATGCAGGGTTTCAGATGCAGCTGTTAGATATTATTATTATACCGTCTTTTAGCTCAGTGCATTTTCGGTCAAACAGCTTCTCATAAAAGGCCTTCTTGACACTCACATAGCACAATCAGACCAATCAAACGCTGAAGATGTTGCTCATGGAAAAATACTGGGACAAGAGGCAAGCACACAACACAGGTCTGTCACAGAAGCTTCACTTTCACTGTGAGATTCAACATATTCAAGAGCAGGGGTGTCCAAAGTGAGGCCCGGGGGCCATTTGTGGCCTGTGGTTGTGTTCTTATTGGCCTGCAGCACATTCTCAAAATATAATTAATAAGAAAACTAAGCAAACAGATTCAAAAAAAACAAAAAATCAACAGTAGTTTTACAAGCATAAGGTCATTAAGAGCATTTATTTGCAATGTTGTAATACTAAGAAAATTTACATTTGTAATGCCATATTATAACGAAAAACAAAACAAAAAAGTTGCGAAAAAAAGTTATGTTACCAGAATAAGGTCAAACATTGTGGGAATAAAGTAATATTCAAAGAAGCGGGGGTAGGGGGCAAACAAGAAATGGACAAAACTGCTGTAATTTTGCAAGAATTAAGTCAGAAAATTAAGAGAAAAAAAGGCGCATTCCAACATCAACAAGGATCTGCGACCGGATTAGCAACCTGAGCTCGTCGTGCAGGGGGTAACTCGGATCATGAAGACTGAGTCTTTTTCAAAGATAAAACAGGTATCTAGCATGTAGCATCCTAAGGGGCCGAGCTCGACACAGTGCAGTGTCTTGATGGTTGACAGAATGATCACTTCCAGAAAAAAAATAAAACCTTTCTTATTCTTGCAGCGCTGCCTGGAAAATCACGAAAGGTAATCCAGGTCATGGTTCATTACGCCGTCAAGTGCTTTCAAGTCCTCAGACGCTAAAAAGCCGACAGCCCTCTTGGCGCTGGAGAAGCCACTTGGATTAAAGGTGAAACATCTTCGAGTATCTCCAAGCAGTTTATAGCCCAAATCTCCATTACCGGCAATTCGAAAAGGCTGAGAATGAAATGAAGCAAACCTACACATGCAGTACTGGATACACTCCTAGATAAGACCAGTTGAAAAACTGCAGGAATTCACATTTTGTACTGTTGGATCTTAAGGGGGCTCTAAGGAGTGCTTTAAAACAAGAACATTTTTGACTGTGCAATGTGTTGCAAACAATCATTAAAGTGAAATAGGCTTTTCATTAGCTCATCAAAAGCTGAACACCAGAGACTTTAAAAGCCAAAATCTTTGCAAAAAGTGTGGATTCAATGTCATTTTCTGTCAGGTATGCACACTGTCTGAGCTCTTTATGGCAAAGGCAAACAAAGCCTTCTCTCTTTGAACGTGGTCAGGTAGTCGCAGCGACCATTGCTGCTGAGGTGGGGCGCAGTAAAGCGGTCATTTGATCTTGAGGGTTATGAAACAACAAAGTCAAGTGGTAGAGCCAAAAAAATGTCACCGGCTCTCAACCGGAGGATCCGATCAGCCTACAAGACACGGGACAACCCTCGCCGCAAATGAAGGTCGTTACCAATAACCAATCAGACGCCGAACGTCTTCAAAGGCCTCGTCTTTTTCATCACCACAAAACCGGCTATTTGGAATTTACCCAGGAACACCAAACACGGGACATTGAAAGGTGGAAGGATGCGAAAAAATGTAACCTTGACGGTCCTGATAGCTTCCAAGCATGACAAGGAGATCCCACATGAGATGTTTTCCACATGGCCAAGATGACCTGGGCTGCTTTTTCCTTCTTTGCAGCTTCAGGCTGTGCAGGGGCGTCAGAGGGCAGCTATTTGACTTTATGGCTTCCATCCATCCATTTTCTTCCGTTTATCCGAGGTGGGGTCGCGGGCCCAGCAGCCTAAGCAGGGAAGTCTAGACGTCCCTCTCCCTGTCCAGCTCCTTCCGGTGGATCCCGAAGCATTCCCAGGCCAGTCGAAAGACATAGCCTCGCCACATAGGAGACATGTCTCCTGTGTCTTACCCGAGTCTTCCTACCGGTCGGATGTTCCCTGAACACGCCCCCAGGTAGGTATCGGGAAGGCATCCTAACCAGGTGCCCAGATCACCTCATCTCAATGTGGAGGAGCAATGGTTGTACTCCGAGTTTCTCCCAGATGACAGTGCTTCTCACCCTATCTCTAGGGCAGTGATTCCCAAACTTTTTCTGCACCGCCCCCCCATTTGGAGATAAAATGATTTTTAGCAACTTCCCGCCCGAATAATTTGGTAATGAAAAGTGTTCGTGGTCACAGCCCCCTAGGGGGAGTGACCCCCAGTTTGAAAACCCTTGCTCTAAGGGAACAAACCACTAAAGTATGCGTTTGTCTGTCTCAGTTAAAAAAAATGAAATTCAGTCTCGCACATAATCATCCCGTTTGTGCACACTCTGTGCCAACACACTCAGCGTGCGGCAGTCAAATGCCGGCACGTCTCGCTGGGACGATCCCTTTAACTGACATATGTCACCCTGCGCTTTGCCACTTCGGGCAACTTCCCGCTCCTCGATGAATAGCTCCAGGCAAGCTCTTGTATCTTCTCTCCTCGGTACACGGGAATTAGAGGCACATGGGGTGCCCCTCCTAGGAGGGGCGCTAGCTCCCCTGACGCTCTGGAGCAAATGCAGAACAGACACAGCTTCTCCCCATACACTCATAAATGTCATGATTGTGTCGGGAATGTGATGATCAAACCGCCTCCTGTCTTGTAACGACCTTGATCAGACGAAAGATTACATCTTCTCACAGCATCGCTGTGACGAAGGACGCACACGGAGACGTAGTTGTCATGGCAACGCGGCGCTACAAAGGCGCTCTCCGACTTGACTGTCAACTGGAGGCCGCTTGGCTGCAGAGATAATGACTCACAAGACACAAAAGCACCCACTCCAGCCGCACACCCCGCCGGACGCCAAACACACCGCACACGTGCAAAGTGTGCAAGGTCGACGCCCACTCGTATTTCAGTATCGGTGTGATACGTCCACGCTTTGTGCAAAGTAAAAGGCTTTGTGTTGTGTGCTTCAGGTGTTCTACAACCCACTCACGCAACAAAGTTTAAATAAAAAAAATGTTTTGGTAAAAAAATAAATAAATAAATTGACATTACAAACAAATGACAAAAAGTTTTTCATTAAAAAAACAAATAAAAAATATGTTTAAAATGTGTATAACTATGAAATTGTAAGTAATATTTTATTATTTTAATAATTATTAAAGCTTATGCACTGTGACCATAACTGTCTTTTTATCATGTATTTTAATTGTATTTTATATTTTTAACTGTTTTATTGTATTTGTCACTATGTAAGGCGACCTTGAGTGCCTTGAAAGGCGCCTAACAAATAAAATGTATTATTATTATTATTAAACATAATTATATATGTATGTATTTTTATATATTTTTTTAACTATAAAAAATACAAATGGAATTTTAAAAAAAAAACCACAACCTCCAAAACATCGTGCAAGTTTGATGTTGATGTTCTCCCCTGAATTTGGAACAATAAACATCCAGGGTTAATCTCTAAACATGTCTAATCCACTTACAAAACATATCTCAATTCATAAAATGTATAGGTATTCAACGTTAAATAATTCCAATGTTAGATGATCAATGAACAACACAAATAGATTTTAAAGTATGATGAGTTGAAAAAAAAAAAAGATTTAAAACAAAATTAAATTTATCGAAATTACCACCAAAAGTTGATTTTTGTGATCATTTGTTTAACAAAAGAGCACCTTAACAACACTTATTGTTTAAGTTGTCAGTTAACAGTTTGCCTTTCACAAAGTTTAAGAAATGCAAGCCAACAAAAAAAATTGCATGATTTGTAAACAAAGGCAACATTTGTATTAATGTTAGTAAACATAATATTGTTTTTTGTCTGATTAGTCAGCACTTTCTAACATGCCTAAAAAGTTACATGAGAATATGCCACTTCCTAAATCAACTACTGCTACTGTACCCACCTGCGTGGGTAATAAACAACAAGAAAGCGCTAAACCTAACTTGTAACCTAAACTGTTACATACAAGTGCCCGCAGGACATGCCGGGTAGTCCTGTGGCAAATGATAAAACATTGGGTCTCGGGAGTGTGCAAACGTCTCTCCTTGCTTACTTCCTCGACGAGTTTTGCAGTCGAGCAAAAATGCGACAAACATAGCGACATGCTGGGAGAGAGAGTACCACAAGCTACCCAGCATGCCTTGCGGCGGGAAAATATGGGTGTAATTTTGGCATGGGTGTTGTGCACATATGTTTATAGTGTATGTAGATAGGTTACATTGAGTTTTTTCATGTATGTTGATGGAATTAGGGCCCGATTAAGGCGTCTGGCAGGCCAGATGTGGCCCGTGGGACAGAGTTTGCCTATCACAGTTTTACAAAGTTCATTCAAAGCAAAAGGACATTGGGCTCTGAGCTAAATCCCTGGATGAATCCATTTTTGGTTTGATTGGATTAAAAATAAACTCTCCGTATTTATTGAGCTGTGGTAACGTAGGAGAAAAAGTTTTATACGTTTCACTGTCAACTATGGTGCATTCAAGGGCGGCCAAACAAAGTCCAAAATCTCAATGCTTCATGGAGTGAAGCATAAAGATATGAACCGAAGGTGGGTGGCTGCCAGTGCACACGGAGCATGTGGCTACAACTCCAGTCTAAAAAAGCCTATTAACATTAACTATGACTAAAATAGTCCTGCTGTGCATGACAAGAAACGATGAAACGCAGAATTAAATGGTAATTTAGTAGCAGCAGCATGTGTGCATTGTGTTTATTTAGTAAACACCAGCATGAGGCTCCATAATGGGGATTAAAATATTGCTTCTATGTCAAAACAACAAGGAGAATTTATTAAGAAGCTTCTTGTTTCTCTGCGCAAAAGCTACGACACATTAATCTCGGCCCGTCATGACGCCGGTGGGATTTGTCCGGAATAAAAAGGCGAGCAGTATCCATTGCCCTCCTGAGCGGCACATTCCCGATGTTTGTCGTGCTTCATTAATCTCCTCATTCGCCAGCGTCCAGCGTTGAGTCCTTGAAATACTTTCCACCACGAGTCCTCCGAGGCATTCGGAACGTCGTGGTGCGAGGGAGAGAGGAGGCCGACCCGAGAGAAAAGATTGATTTTCCCATCATGACTTGAAATAGCATATTTATTGATCGCACAGCGGGGGGGGGAAGGGCAGAGGAGGGTGGGATCACATGGGTGTACGCTTATTCAGGTCAGCGTAGGGCCGCTTAAAGGTCACACGGGTAAAATACTGTGTCACCTAAGACACAACATCGATATCAGAATAAATGTAATTCCTTAACTTTGGGCCATCGTGCGTGCATAACCGAGTCATGTGCAAGCCCGGCAAGCAACCATCACCAACCAAGATGGACGATGCCACTTCTGCATGCACAAAATGATAAACTCGTAGCCAGCCCTCACAAAATGAATGCAAACCGGATGAACACAGTTCTCGCCGTTCGTTAAAAAGCCCACATGAAATCAAATGTATTCCTTTAATCCGAGATATATCTATCTATCTATCTCTATAGATATAATCTATATCAATATATATAAAAATATATATATATATATATCATAGATATCGATAGATATAATCTATATCTATATCTATATTGATAGATATAAAATCATGTTGTAGGTCTTTGGAGCTGGTTTGAGAGTTGAGTTTGATTGTTCTCACTATCCCTCACCTCTGCTTGTCTGAGATTTTTCTTGGCCTGCCACTCCGGGCCTTAACCAGAACTGTGCTTGAGGTCTTCCATTTCCTCACAGTGGAAAGTGAGAGCTGAAATACCTGAGCTAGCTTTTTTGTATCCTTCCCCCACACCATGATGTTGAACAATCTTTGTTTTCAGGTCTTTTGCTTGTAATTGGCCGCCTTAAAAACCCTCTCTCATGATTGCCTTCACATGTGTGTGTGTAGATCAAGGTTCAAAGAGCTTACCAAAAATTGTGTTCCAATAATTTTGGGGTTCCCAAATATATGCACCTGTCTAATTTTGTTTAAATAATTATTGCACACTTTTTGTAAATCCTACAAATTTCATTTGACTTCTCCAATATCGCTGTGTTTGTCTGCTAAATGATATTTTTCACTGAAATCGCTGATCCAAACAATTAATTAATTTAGAAATGAAAATTATAAGGGGTGCCCAAACATTTTCATTCCGAATATACACATATAGGGCATGGAAGCTTTGAAAGCGACAGTAATAACTAAACACAGTGATCAATGAGATTTGGCTTTTGTTCATTCCTGTATTTAGTGTTTTATTACTGTCTTAAAAGCCCTTCATGTGACCTAGGAGTTCATTTAGGTACTAGATCTGACTCACACCAACACTCGACTAATTTATCTTGGAGATTTATAAAGTATCTATCTACAGTATCTCTTACATCACAACCTCAATGGAAGCAGAGAACGTCAGAACCCTCATATACGCCTCTCACTTGATTGCTAATGTGTGGTAAATAAGCAGGTCGGTCAATCCTTGAATGCTCAATTTCGAGTCAATTTAGTAGCAAAATCCATCAGTTTTAATTCCAGCAATCCGCTCAAAAGCAGAATGTTGCTTTCAGTGTTGCCTATCGACAGGGCTGACCTTTCGGGGGAAAAGGAGAATGTTGACAAGATGAAGCTATCGCGTCACTTTATTTGCTTTATTGAACGAGCTGCCGAGCGGCTTCATCGAGGAAGAGCTTGGCGGCGGCATCTTGAGTAAATAGTGTGTCAACTTATTGTGCCTCTGCTGTCGGAGCCAGACAGCAGGCAGAGTGACTTCGGGCCAGTTACCATGTGAGCTCCTTCTGTTCGCGGCTTCGCTTTGCCAGGTGGGTCAGTTGCGACAACAAACAGCGCCTCCGTTTGTGTTAGCCCAACGGCGCCCCGCATCACCCGGTGCATCACAATGCCGACCAAGCTCTAGGTCATTTAGTGCACCCATAAATTCTGTACATCGAGTACAATACCCGGTGAAGAATAGGAAAAAAATCCAGTGTACAGCCCAAAGTCACCCGGTAAAGTGCAGGTACATCACCCAGTGCATAATTCAGTCACCCGGTAAAGTGCAGGTACATCACCCAGTGCATAATTCAGTCCATCAGTACTTCATCCACTGCATAGCCAATGAATCGCACGGAAAAGTCCTACATGCAGCGCAACACCAAGTATCAGTGCCTGAAGCATTCTGAGACAAAAGTTTAAGAACTAATCATTTTTTGTACGTTTTTGGCAAGTTCCAGCCCGACCTTCCTATTCTTCTTGCAAATGGATGGTTTGCATCGCCTGGCACTGTACTTTTCTTCATGAAGCCTTCTATGAACAGTCGCTAGTGATACCTTCATTCCAGACCCCTGCAAGTCGTTGCTGATGTCACTAACAGATGTTTTAGGGTCATTCTGTATAGCTATCATAATATTTCTGTCATCTGATAATTCTTGCCTTTCCCTACCTGTCAGGCAGTCATCCGTTTCTTAGTACACCAGTGGTTTCTTTCTTCAGGACATGGTTGTACTGGCCATGACCAATGCCTGTTCAATGGTTCTGCTTGATTTTTCCTATTCTGAGATTTACGATTGCTTGGTTTTCACCCATAGACGCCGCTCTAGTTTTCACCTCTAAATGCAGTCTACACAGGCAAAACCTATACTACCCTACTTGAAACTGAGCGTGTCCATTAAGTGTTACTTTTGCTCACGTGAAAAAAGTGTGGGTTCAAACATTAACCTGGGAGTAGAAGCTGAAATGTTGCTGTCATATTCGTCTTTTGATTTTGTTTTCCTCTGCATCAGTCGGCGCATCATGCATTGCATCACCCACTGCATTCCTGTGGGCACCGTGCAGTGCGTCCTGCAGTGCCCCGGGCTGGCTATGCATAGGTGGCATCACTAATTCATGACATCCATGCAGCAACAGATTAAATGTGTCCTTTCTACTTCCCTAAATTCTGTTCTGGAGGTCAGCGTGTCCCCGAACCAGGACCTCTAGTGGAGCCGGTGTGAGTGAGTCGTACCTGCAGTGTGCGGTCCAGAGTAAACACACCTCTGGGTCACACATGAACCTTTTCTGACGCCTCTTCAATAATCCCATTGATCTGTAGACTTCCCCCGCAGGCATCTCTCAGCATGCAGACTTCATCTTGTGAGGTGGCGCACTCAGCTTGAACTGGCCTTTACCGCTAAGAAATAAAAAGGGCTCTCACAAAGACATTTGCATACTAAAGAGATATTATTGGATTGGGTGACACAGTCGACTGAAAACTGCTCCTTCACTCCCAAAGCCCCCAAAGTTTCTGTCAGTGATTGACACAAGCGAACCGAGAGAAGACTTTAATGCCCCTCGCCCCGCCCCTGAAAAAGGATTTCAAATATCCGAAAGCAACAGGAAACAATCTTTATAATCCCTGAATCATAATTGCCATTTTAAGCACTACATAAAGTCTCTGCCTCACAATCCCAGCATGCACTTTGTCAGCGTCGGGTTTATTTTGGCACAAAAGCCTTACGGGGCCATTTCTTTCACTGGATGATTTTGACTTCTTAAGGCTTCGTCATGCTCCAGCATCACGGCGCTGGCGTAAGATACCCTGGCTGGCTCCTCCCCCTCCAAGCATTTCATCACAGCTTGACGTGCAAAATTCTAACCTGTAAACTGTGATTGGATAAAGTGGAACCTTTTATTCCTAATGCATTTTTATTACAAAACGTCTCCGTTAGCATGCTCTGTACCGGAAACCGAAATCTTTTCCCCAGCTCCGTCGCCTGTCTATGACATCATCAGTTCTGACTCCATAGATCTTTTCTAACAGTTACGCCACAGGTCTCTGCTGCAAAGTAGCCCACAAAGGAGCCAAACAATGCTGCCTTTCAAAATACATTTAAGTATTTTTAGAGCCCTGTAGACATGAAATAACACCCCTATAGTTACATTTACACTTTGTAATGTTTGTTTACACCACATTACACACACACTACTCAGTGACAAAGCTTTGAGGGTGGATGAGTTTCATCCTGATTTCCTCAAGGGTCTGAATTTTGAGGGAAGGCACTATCTTGACTGACAGCTCTAGACCCTTGCTAGGCCACAGAAGGGTACGTGGGAGTTAGCCAAAGCGGTCTATATGTTTTCCTTTTCTCCCACAGAAAGGGCAACCCGGTGTGCAAAAAGGATATTACTCAAACTTCAACTTGCTAGTCCAATTTTTCTGTTTAATTTTTTCAGAAGTAGTAGTAACAGTACTCAGCATCAGCATCAAGTAATAAACCTGAAGAAACAATAAATACATTGCTTAAACACAAGCACATTGATTGCACTACTTGTACATCAAGCATTTTTCTAATAAATAAGCATTAAATACAACATAACAATTTTTATAGTTAAGCTAATATACAATATCATACATTTATGAATTTTATGTCTGTGTTTTAGATTTATACATATAAGCATGTACACAGACATTTCAATAGCAACACGTACTTCAACCAATGACAAGCCTATGAAAAATACATGTAATCAGTCTCTATGACTAAAGACTACAGCCCCCAAAATTCCTTGCGGCAAACCAGGAAGTATTCCAGTATCCACGCTGAGCCCCAATCCCATTCAAACAAACATTTAAAACAAAGTAAACACGAAAACCCACAAGACAGCAATGTTATAAATCACACGTCTGTTTTGTCTCACAGCTTTGTCTTTTCGTACCTCTTCACTTAATACAACGGCTGGTAAACTCAACCGAGAACGTTGCGTTCGCCAGCAAGATAAAATAAGCACACCGGAGCATAGTTTTCCTCCGACGCACAACACAAGGGAGCAGACATGAAGAGAGCAAAACACAGCATAGCGCAGAAGACACAATGAAATGGCTAACAAAGAACTTACCAAGTAGCGGCACACCGGATTGAAAGGTGATTTAAAGGAGCGGGTAAGATCACGTGACTACGGACACACCCCGCTCTTAAAGGGACACTACACTATTTACAGAACACAAACAATATGTAATACGTGGACTTGGAAAAGGCACTCGACCGTGTCCTTCGCGGCATCCTGTGGGGGGGGTGCTCTGGGAGTACGAGATTGGTGGTGGGCCATTTGCTCCTTGTACAACCGAAGAACGAACCTGGTTCGCATCGCCTGCCGAGCCTGTTTCCGGTGAATGTTGGCCTCAGTCTTAGTCACTGATTCTGTTCATAACCATCATGGACAGAATTTCTAAGCGCAGTCAAGGAGTCAAGGTAGACCAGTTTTGGGGGCCTTAGAATCTCGTCTCTGCTATTTGCAGACGATATGGTCCTGATGGCCTCCTCAGGCAGTGCCCTTTGTTCACTGGGGTGGATTGCAGGTGCCTCCAAATCTGAGGACATGGTTTGCACCCTCCGGTTTGGGAGTGAGAGTCCTGCTCCATGTGGAAAAGTTTAAGTCGAGGTCTAGTTCAAGAGTGTGGGAAGGTTGGAGCGTGAGGTCGACAGGCGGACCGACGCAACATCAGCAGCAATGCAGTCACTGGACCAGACCGTCGTGGTTAAATGGTTGATCTATGTTTCCACCTTCACTTATGGTCATGAGCTTTGGGTCATGATGGAAAAAACAAGATCGCAGATACAAGCGGCTGAAATGACTTTAGGGTGGCTAGACTCACCCTATAATTAGTGTGAGGAGCTCGGTCCTCCAGGAGGGGCTCGGGCATCTAGTTTCCCCGGTGAGGGTGTTCTGGGTATGCCCAGCCGGGAGGAGGCCCCGGGGCAAACTTAGGACACACTGGCGTGATCATGTCTCTCAGCTGGCCTGGGAACATCTTAGTTCCTGGTGAAACTGGAAGAGGTGGCCACAACTGGGAAGTTTGTCCTTCCCAACTGAGACGCCCCTGCGTCCGAAGAAAATGAATGGATGGATGGACACCACATAACGCAAAAAAGATGTACCACTTCCACATGGAATGGGAAGAGGAGGAGAACGTTGTTATTTCACCATGTTAGACTACATACAGTACAACCTGTCTTTCAATATTTTGTGAAAAGGCTGTAGTCCACCACAAAGGGCACTTCCTAATAGTAAGCAATGCTTAACAAATGCAAAACACCATCGGTGTGCAGTCAAGAGGGTCGTGGTAGTGACGTGCGTAGTGGAGCATAATGAAGCTTTTATGTACACTTTACAATTAAACACCCTGTTAAACGTCCTAAGTGCACAAGAGTTTAAAAAGGAAGTTGTATTTATCCTGGAAAGTCTACTACACAATAAATACATGTTTTGGCATGACTAGCTACAATAAATACATTCATTCATTTATTTTCTATACCGCTTATCCTCATTAGGGTCACGGGGATGCTGGAGCCTATCCCAGCTGGCTTTGGGCGAGAGGCGGGGTACACCCTGGACTGGTCGCCAGTCAATCGCAGGGCACATATGGACAAACAAACATTCATGCTGATGGACAATTTAGAGTCGCCAATTCACATGCTTGTTTTTGGAATGTGGGAGGAAACCGGAGTACCCGGAGAAAACCCACACACGCACAGGGAGAACATGCAAACTCCACACAGAGATGCCCAACGGCGATTTCGAACCCTGAACCTCCTGACTGTGAGGCCAATGTGCTACCGTGCAGCACAAATAAATACAGGTAACAATAAAAGTGAAAGAGTTTGCACTTAAATTAGTGCCACCCACAAACAAAGCTCGTTTAAGGCAATCAATTCAGTACGACAGCGGGAATTCCATTCCACAGGGCGTCTTGAGTTGTAGAGCTTGTCCTGTCACGAGCTTCTTTAGTCGCACGGTCTGATTAGCTGGGAGGCAAATAGTTGCCGTTAGCAACGCGTAATTTGACTCTCACTCTCATGAAATCAAGGGAATTAAATCCTTTATTTTGGTGGTGTAAACAAATTTCAGCAAACTGCCTGCCCACACAGCTCACAGCGTGATGAAGAAGAAAAGCAATGTTTTCCAACAATCTCAAATGCAACTTCTACATACACTATAGTCAACTAAAAGGTGGATCTGTGTAGTCTGCATTTCCACCAGATTTTATAGTTTGGGGTTGTTTATTCAAGTCAGGCAGGGGTATGATGCAATGTGTGATGCAGGGTCAGATTTTTTTAAATAAAATGCAAAGCAAAACGATACAAAGCAAAGAAAAGAACGCTGAGGCTTACAAACATGACACTTAGTGACGTGGGAAAATTTTTATTAAAAGGGACCTATTATACTCATTTTCTGAGGTCTGGACTTATAGAGCACCTACAAAGATAACCCTCACAGAAAGCTCTCTAGATCTTCCAGACTCTGCATGTTGTATTCCCTGGGGTTTCCTGCCTCGCAAGACCAAGTGGGCTGTATAATTTACTCCCCCGGCCCTCCTCCAGGTACGCCTCCCGCCGAGCCCACTCCGCTGTGATTGGTCACACTCCCAAACGCTCCCGAGGACTTCTGGACCTCTGCCAAACCCCCCTTCCTAAATCTGGCGGTACAGGCGTTGACGTTAAACAACGATTTATCTGTTTAAAATATCCGCTTTTAGCAGCTCCAGACATGGTTGAGTTTGTAATTTGAAACTGCCTGTATGCACACTCTATAATACTGCAATTGTCCCATTACGTACACAAAATAAACACAGTTAGGTCACTGATAAATTGTTACTTTCTGAGCCCTTCTGACTCTTCAACACGACCAAGTAACATTGAAAATGTGACGCACTTCAGCAGCAGCTTTGTATTGGCCCACTTTCAAAAAACAGTCCTGCGTGAAGTGATGTTGACAGATTAGCATTTTTCTCCTCTCTTTACTCCAACCACTTCTGCCAGATGCTTGCCTCTTTAGGAAAGCTAAACAAATTAGCTTTGGCCCACGTTCACAAAACAGTCCTGCGTGAAGTGACGTTGACAGATTAGCATTTTTCTCCTCTCTTTACTCCAACCACTTCTGCCGGATGCTTGCCTCTTTAGGAAAGCTAAACAAAATTAGCTTTGGCCCACGTTCAAAAAAGAGTCCTGCATGAAGTGACGTTGACAGATTAGCATTTTTCTCCTCTCTTTACTCCAACCACTTCTGCCGGATGCTTGCCTCTTTAGGAAAGCTAAACAAATTAGCTTTGGCCCACGTTCACAAAACAGTCCTGCGTGAAGTGACGTTGACAGATTAGCATTTTCTCCTCTCTTTACTCCAACCACTTCTGCCGGATGCTTGCCTCTTTAGGAAAGCTAAACAAAATAGGCTTTCCCTTACACCTGAACAAACATTTCCTGGGCGCCAATACTCAATGTTGCCCAATATAAGGAAGTCCGGGTTGCGTGGTTCAGTGGAAAATCGCGGTAAGACACAACGTGCACAGCCATCCAAAACTGCTTCCAGGGCTCACTTCCAAATGCACAAATCTCGTTATTTGACCGGTTGGCATCATTTAACATAAACAATATTTATAGGTCAGAAAAGAGGAAAAGCATAATAGGTCCCCTATTATTAGTATTTGCAGCCGCACACTGGTGCGCAGGAACACTGCAAGTGTGTTCAACCAATCAGCGTTCGTCAGCACGGAACGCCTCTCCATAATTCCTAGAACTTTCAAAAAGAACTTGGTGAATAGGAAAGCTATTATCTGACTTAACAATTTGTAACTTAAGTGTTAAACCTCGCTCTGTCATGATGTCAGAAATTGGCATGCTGGGAGAAAAACATCAGAAGCCTTAAGTGAGGCGGCTGATGCTTCGCCTGTCAAGGTTGCTAAATGAACTCACCCAGTTCCTCCATCCACCTGTGTCGCCATTCGGGCCCACAAATCAAATCATATTATATTGTCATTTTCCATCGTTGCCTCTCCATCCTCCTCTTGCCGTCACCCTCCAGCCTCCAAAAAGCCTCAAAGAGGGGAAAAAAACATTAAATGAGATGGAAGTCAAAGGGTTGGGAATTTTCCCATTCCTAACGTGTAATCCCATCAGATCAGATGGAGATGTCAGCATCAAAAAGGTTCCCGGGCCACCCGGAGCTCCAAGGTCCGTCCAATTTCAACATATTTTTGTGCGCTGCTAGCCTAATAGCGCCTTGTGTTTTTGTCCCACTCAAGTGGAATGACATTTCAATGTCAGCGCAGTGGAAAGTTTCCCGGCGTGGGCTCGGTTCACGGTGACCTGCTTCCATTTGCAATGTGTCATGTTCGCCACCAAAGGTAATGGCCTCCATCTTTAAAAAAAAAAGAAACTCACACACACACACGTGCACAAACACACAAGACTCCATCTCATTTTTTCTTCACATGTGCGCCTTTCAAAAAAAGAGATGTTGGGTAACAACTGTGGTAGCTCATGATTAGGATGAAATTATGTTGAGACTGATACAAACAGCTTGCGACTTAGCGCTGCGTGTGCATGCAAACACATTTTGCTTGATGCCCGCCATTTGTTTCTCACCAATTTAGCTCAAATTTCACATGCATGTGTCCATCAGTCCCCTAAAAGTGTGCACCAAATTCTGTGGTGATTTACCTAAACACCCTAAAGTTACAGTGTAAGACATTTCAAGACTTATGAAATTGCGCCTCAAAGATGGTTGCCACTCGACTGCCGCCACCCGGATTGACAAGACAACGCAACACCACATGCAGACATGTCCGTGGAGTACAGGGGTTAGGTTAGTTTCACGTTGGACGTTGGATATTCGACCCTTTGTAGTTACACGGTAGATTCCCTCTTATTGTGCCCGGACTCCTCTGTCATGGGGCCGGCAGCTCTCACGGGATGTGCCGTTCTAACTGCTGGTTGTTACTAACAACTGAGAACCGTCAATAAATTAGTTTGTCAAAAAAAAAAAGAAAGTCTAAATCACACCACAAATGGATTTATAACCATGTCAAATGATGAGTCGTACCCTAAAAGTATTGTAACGGCAGGTGAATAATTTCACGTCAGGATGGCTGTAATTCAGTTGGACTTTCTTGCATGTCAACACTCAGTCCTTCATGCAGACGTTCTTCACCACATGCATTCTCCAACGACACTTCCTAGTGTCCTTATTCTACGCACTTGACACCAAACCTATTTTTTTCATATCTCAACCCAACCGGTCGAGACAGACAGCCGCCCACCAGAGTGTTGTGTCCAAGGTTTCTTTTTCCTTGCCTCAGTCACCAAGGGCTTGCTCTGTTTGTGACCTCCATGTGTAAAGTTCCACAATATGACTGCTGTTCTGATTTGGCACTATACAAACAAATAGAACCTTGGTTAGCGTCATTATTTGTTGCAGAAGGTCCGACTTTAACTGAAAAGCGCATTAAACAATTTTTTATGAAAATCATGAAAATCAAATTATTATCATCCCCAAATCCAAAACACATTTTTATAGTTTCACATTCACAGTTTTACATACAGAAAACAATTGGAAAAATACAAATACATATAAACGGATTTAAAAAAAAACACTTAATGTTACTTTTAACGTCATTGACGACGTGAATCTCGACGGGACTGAAAAGGAAGGTGGTGGTGGTTGATCTCTTGGTGTCTTTGAAAACCCACGTCTTTAGTGAAGGTGAGCGTAACCTTAAAGGAAAACTGCACTTTTGCTTTTAATTTTGCCAATCATCCACATGCTACGTAAAATCAGTGCACCCAGGAAGGAAGTCCTGGGAATCTTTCAAACGACCAAAATGTGTTTGGAGGTGTTTTACTAGCAGGCTTTTTAGGTGGTTGTTGGTGTGTCCCATTACGTGCATTGATGAGCTGGACAAATTCCAAAAAAGTGCATTTTCCATGTTGATCTATGCCTTTCATTTGTAGTTTTACATGCATTAAGATTTGTTTCATGCGTGTAAAAACATGTTTGGTGTGGTGTTAACAACTTTGAGAGTCAACTGCTGATGACATCATAAACGGGAGACCGGTTGCGTATTAACAAGAGGACCAGACCAGCGACATATTGTACAGTAAATTTATTATGCACGCAAACCGGGGCGTACACTTTCGAGGTTAACTGAAAAACTTGCAAACCGGGGCGGACGATAATCGAGGTTCCCCTGTCGTCAAAAAAATGTTGTCTTTTGCCTTTTCCCCACATAAGTGGCCACAGCCAGTCACTACATAATTTGTTTAGCTTTTTTTCTTCGCCAGACGCCCTTACTGACCTCCTATTTATTCAGGGAATGGGACCAGCACTGGTCATCTGCTGTGACTGGCGTTTAGCCCCTGACCGGGCATCAAACCGACCGTACCATTACACCCAGAGGTGATGCTACTGTTGAGGCCCCAGGCAAATATTCGCAAGGGGCCCCTTTAGACTGCAAGTAATACTTCTGGTTGCCTAGGGGACTCAAAACATTTGCATCCACCTCTCCACTCCAGCTATGAGCTCTTCAGACATCAAGTAGTCGGAGTGAGTGTTTTCTCTCGGGGCGCAGCTCCGCGTACAAGTCGGTACAATGGTAACACAAATGAATAAAGCACAGACGATTGTATTAGTCCCCCGTGGCAGTCCCCAACTTGCGTGTTGCCTCCACCGGAGAAGACCTGTGAACCTTCAGCAAGTGAGGATTAAAGTCAAGCCACACACCGCTTTTATTGGATGAGGGACAGGAGGCTCCCACAGGTGGAGAATGGATTATCTCACTTTCAAAAAGCCGCAGCACAATCACAGGGAAGTAAAAACAAGGGGGTCGTTTTCATTCTGAGATATTAACGTCTAAAAAGAAGCAGGTAATATCTGAAAGTATATGAGCTGTGCGGCAGGTTAGCGGGCGTGTTTGTGGTGCTGATAGAAGCATACAGAAGAGCTTTATTTATGCTTGTAAAAGGCCGACATCCCAGGACGTTTTATTAAAGCACAAAAGTAGGTACGTGTTGCAACGCAAACAAGCCACAAGAGAATCTGGATTAAAAACAAAATAACATACACATAAATGAATGAAATCACACAATAAATGAAAATTAACTCAATAATTTGGCCAGCCTCAACTTATTATGTGCATGCATGTTCCTCGAGGTGTTCCTCGTTAGAGGTGGGATTTATGATCCCTTCCTTTTAAACAGCCGTTCCAAAAACTGGCTGATTTTTATAGTATATTTTTTACGTTTTAGAAAGGCAGCTAGATTCTGTTTATGTGTGTAAACCATGACCTGTATAAACATGAAAAAACAAAGCAGGGTACAATGAATTTCAGTGCAAAAGAGCTCGGGGGGTGCAAAAGAAGCGGTTCGTTCGTGAACTTCACGACACTATTCCTCTTTCTCACCTCTACACAGGCACAAAGAGAGTTCACTCTGTGCTCGGGTTCAGCACCTAGACACATCATATAACAACATAGAGTGGCTTTGTCTCGGGGGTGGGAGGCGGAGCCCGCTAGCATACAGAGCGGAGTTTCATGAGGCTCAAAGCAAAGTAACATGGAAGAGGTTAGGAGGGAAAAAGGTGCTTCCAAAGCCAAATGCCACAGCCCCTAGAATACGATATCGCAGTCCGAATATCGCTCTCTCGCAATATTGCATTTTTTCAAAAATAATGAATAAGTGGTGGCTGAGTGGTTAGCACATTGGCCACACAGTCAGGAGATCTGGAAGACCTGGGTTCAAATCTCCGTTGGGCATCTCTGTGTGGAGTTTGCATGTTCTCCCCGTGCGTGCGTGGGTTTTCTCCGGGTACTCCGGTTTCCTCCCACATTCCAAAAACATGCATGTTAGGTTAATTGGCGACTCTAAATTGTCCATCGGTATGAATGTGAGTGTGACTGGTTGTTTGTCTATATGTGCCCTGCGATTGACTGGCGACCAGTCCAGGGTGTACCCCGCCTCTCGCCCAAAGTCTGCTGGGATAGGCTCCAGCATCCCCGTGACCCTAATGAGGATAAGCGGCATAGAAAATGGATGGATGGATGAATAAGTGATGTCGGTTTCGTGGTTGACTATGGCCTATTATTAGTCAAAAAATATGGAAAAAAAAGTTAGATGTAGTATTCAGGTCTCCAGGTATCAGTCATGTCATGACGTTACCTTTCACTGCGTGGAGACTGGCTACTGAGCCAGCAGAGCCGTGTCGACATGCCATGGATGAGACGGACACGCAATGGCTGAGATCGAATTCAAAAATGGTTCTCTCATCTCGTGTGGAAGTGGTACATTTTTGGCTACTTCGTCTGTCTTCTTCTTCTTCCTTCTTTTGTCCCCACTCTGTTTGAAACACGTTCTTAAGTTTACAATAAGTTAATTTGAGAGGGGGCCGCACGGTGGCTGAGTGGTTAGCACATTGGCCACACAGTCAGGAGATCTTGAAGACCTGGGTTCAAATCTCCGTTGGGCATCTCTGTGTGGAGTTTGCATGTTCTCCCCGTGCGTGTGTGGGTTTTCTCCGGGTACTCCGGTTTCCTCCCACATTCCAAAAACATGCATGTCAGGTTAATTGGTGATTCTAAATTGTCCATAGGTATGAATGTGAGTGTGACTGGTTGTTTGTCTATATGTGCCCTGCGATTGACTGGCGACCAGTCCAGGGTGTACCCCGCCTCTCGCCCAAAGTCTGCTGGGATAGGCTCCAGCATCCCCGTGACCCTAATGAGGATAAGCGGTATAGAAAATGAATGAATGAATGAATGAATAATTTGAGAGGCGGAAGGTGAGCCCACCAACACGATTGGGCCAAATTTATTCAAAACTGGTAGCAACAAAACAAACTTGCCCCCAAGAAATGCTACAAATGTTAAACAGTACAAGATAGAGAATACACGTCACAAATGGCAATTCCACAACTGTACAGAGTGAAAGACGACCTATTAAAGGAAATATTGCAATATAACCTATCACAAAATCTCTTTTTTGCATCTTCTCGTCTTGTGACACCCCTACCAAACACCCACAGGAACTTCACAGCGTTTAACCGGATCACCACACAATTTGATACACGCCTTTGGGGGACAGGCGAGCACTTGTAAGAAAAATTCCTGCAAAATTTGTTGGAAAACATGGTCGCCATCCAACAAAACGGAACGAGACTGACTGGCTGAGGCCGAGGACATCCGTAGTTCATGTATGCTCGCGTATCTTACAAAACATTTTCAGCGCGGGCCGTAGGCACCGTCTGGCGGCTTCTAGTCACGTCCACAAAAGGTCACTCTAATCTTCCTTAAAGGCCTTCCTGAGTTCAGACCTCTTCACTGGCAATTAGTCCTTGCACTTTTAATTCCCTCATCACCCTCGAGAGAAATTAGGCCATGAGAAGGGGTCAAAGCACACAGTCAGCAGCAGTGCGTCCTTGTGGGTAGGACTGGTCCAATATGTCTAACGTATGATGATAACGGCGGCAGTCTTAGAGGGCTCGAACCTCTGAGGCCTCCCTGTCAAGTCAAGGATGTACTCCCTCGCCCGTAGCACCAGCTTTGCACTTTAGCATATAGTAATTCAGCTTCCCTGACATCACCAATCCATTTGGGTCCGTCTATGGCGCCGTCAAGGAAGCATTGAATAACTAATAAAAGCAGGCAGTGGATTAGGGTAGAGTGGATTTATGTGGCAGCTATCAGAGCTACTTTATATTAAGGCTACTTCACCGCAGTGGCCACTGTAATTGGCTGTGACGCTAGCCATCAGATAACGGCAAGGACTGATAATGCATTGCAATCGAATGGAGCTGGCGCCTTCCCTAGATGCCGCTGTCATGGGCACGTGCACACGTGTGTGCTCTTTCTAGCAGTTTCCTATGCCCGTTGCGGGTAGGGCCGTACACACACGTGCTGAGCACATACAGTAACATAACATGACTGACATCACATGCAATTACATCACTAATGGCCACGTATCACGCCGCACAAGATCAACTCAGGTCAATGACAACCATGTCAGGCAATATTTTCCGATAACAATAACGATAATAACCCCTAAACCCCAATAGTGTCATGTCATTCTGGCATGCGTGCAAGTAGGCGATGTCCATTTTGATCTTGAGCCGCTTTGGAAATCATCACGTGCCTATCCAGGCCTGCGGTCACCTTCAAAGCCGGTTTGTTCTCGTCGCACTTTCTGAAAAGAAATTGAAAGGCCTCTCGTATCCCAGACATATGGCAGCGCTTATTCATTGTTCATGTTCTGGGAATGTAAGATTGTTCTTCCTCCTGTTCCTTTCCGACCGTGGATGTGTAATGTGAGTTGTTGAATAATCAGCTGTATGTGTTTTGAAAAGATATGAGCATAATCGATTAAAATAAATGAATGAATGCAGGGTGCGAGGCAATACGGTGTTTTCCACAACATTGGGAAATGATGCTCTCAGAACGATGTTATAGTGTCCGAATCATACAGTCTATGGGCCAAATACCGCATCCATCCATCCCTTTACTTGGGTCGCGGGCGTATGCGGGCCGACTTCGTGCTAGAGGCGAGGTACACCCTGTACCGGTCGTCAGCCGATCGCAGGGCACATACAGACACCCATTTACACCCACATTCATATCTAGGGACAATTTAGAATTTCCAATTAACCTAACATGCGTGGAATGTGGGAGGAAACCGGAGTACCCAGAGAAAATCCACTCACGCACGGGGAGAACATGTAAACACCACAGAGATACCCGACGGAGATTCGAACCCAGATCAGTCATGTCAAAGGTAATTGTTAAGAAAGAGTCCAGATTTTCTCAAACTAACTCTAACTCCTTGGTTGCATTTTGGAAATACAACTTCATTTGCATTGCAATTGCAATTGGATTTCCAACACTATTTTCTAATCTTCGAATGATTCCGGTGGAGACTCTGCGCTTCCTGGTGATATAACGACCTTTGCAGTAATCAGAGTCTATGTCGCAGCAGCTCCAGGAAGACAAGTTAATGATACAAAGCGGAGACAGACATGAGTATCATGACGGAGAGAGACATAAACCAAGGCTTTCTAAGACAAGTTCTGCAGAAAAGTGATATCAAGGTAAGCATCAGTAGCAGTTCAAAGTAACAGCAGTCTCTGTTATGTTACAGGTAGGACTGAAAACAATCTTGGTGCTAACAAGTCATCCATGTGCTAATGATCCTTGACAATTGTGTGTCTACCATCAAACTAATGGACCTTTGTCAAATCTGCCAGGAAAAAAAATTTCCACTGCACCTTAGGATAGAAACAGGAGACGAAATGCGGTGTCATGGCTGGTTTGTCAGAGAAACGGATTTTCACTACAACATCCCAATGCATTTCTAACCCAACACCCTCAGACAAAAGCCCCAAGAACAAAAGAAATCCCAAGAAGCAAACTAAGCAATGTGGTTTATGAAGTGCAATGACATTTACATTGGCGAGACCAAGCAACCTTGTTTCTTCAGGCACAGTTTGTTTACATCTCAAAGCGAAAGGACATTCCTTTGCAGACAATTATGTTCGCATTCCAGATAGGGAGGCGTGAAAGAAGCATCTACTGTATGTCAAACTGGAGAAGGAGGAGGTCTCCCCCAAAGATTGTCTCATTCCACTGGAAAAAGTGGCCACTAGTGAGTAAGGTTGAGCATCGAACATCAGTGGGAACCGGGACTAATATTCAAATTCTCCACAAATCGTTCATTTTTTAAAACAATTTTGGTACCTAATGGTGATTGAGGCTGTCATTACGCAATCAGGAAACCGGAAAAATGGCCACGACACCAACAAAGAATATGCGATGGGAAGTGTTTGTGTTCTCCATTCACGGTTGTCTAAAATAAACATTTCTGAAAGTGTAATGCAATGTAAAGAGATTTCTTCGACATTTATGTTCATGTTCAATGGTTTGACACCTATTTACCGGTTAAAAATAGACCTGTGAGAAATTCATAATAAAGTAATTCATCAAAAGCTCCATTTATCCACCCATTTTCTATCCCGGTTATTCTCAGCAGGGTTAAGGGGACATGCTGAAGCCTACCCTAGCTGACTCGGGCGAGAGTCGGGGTACAACATGGACTGGTCATCATACAAAGTGTATATCATGGAGACATTCAGATATTTCATCCAAGAACTTTGGTTAGCGCCCTCATTTGAACCATGCAAACCTTTGTGACCCGACCTCTGAAATGAATCAAGTATCTGAACCGGAATTGAAATGAGGTTGTGGAATTGGAACCCGAATCACTCAAATTCCAACAATGGCCCGCACTACTAACAAGCTGTTGTGTTACCAAGAAGGAAAACCCATATGGGCCGCACGGTGGCTGAGTGGTTAGCACATTGGCCACACAGTCAGGAGATCTTGGAAAACCTGGGTTCAAATCTCCGTTGGGCATCTCTGTGTGGAGTTTGCATGTTCTCCCCGTGCGTGCGTGGGNTCCCGGTTATTCTCAGCAGGGTTAAGGGGACATGCTGAAGCCTACCCTAGCTGACTCGGGCGAGAGTCGGGGTACAACATGGACTGGTCATCATAAAAAGTGTATATCATGGAGACATTCAGATATTTCATCCAAGAACTTTGGTTAGCGCCCTCATTTGAACCATGCAAAACCTTTGTGACCCGACCTCTGAAATGAATCAAGAATCTGAAACGGAATTGAAATGAGGTTGTGGAATCGGAACCCGAATCACTCAAATTCCAACAATGGCCCGCACTACTAACAAGCTGTTGTGTTACCAAGAAGGAAAACCCATATGGCACTTAACCTTATTAGGGTCATGGGGGTATGCTGGAGTCTATCCCAGCTGACTTTGGGCGAGAGGCGGGGTACATCCTGGACTGGTCTCTAGCCAATTGCAGGGCAGGGAAAGCAAGCATTTAAACCCGGGACGGTCGTTCACATGCCAACAACATCAACAACAACCCTATTGTGACCCCCCCGCCATAAATCCATAAATAAGGGGACTCTACACTTCAAATCTGAACTAAAGAAGCCATTTTGGGTTAAAGGGGATTAAAGGTGAAAAGTCTTCAAGAAACAAGAAGACCCATGTGGCTCAAACTAATGGAATAGTCAAGCAGTAAAGTAAGCTCGTGTAATTCTTCTGCAGTGCAGCTGTGACAAAGTAGCTGCTTTCATCATGCCCCCTCCCTACCTACAATCCAAAATAATGATATTTGACCCTTTAATAACACTATTTCATACCATGCAAAGATATCACATAAAAAGGGCTTTGTTGAACGTTCAAAAGGCTTCTTGCACTCAGGAGTCAGACTGCATTAATAAACTTGGCAATTAGCAGTGCTGCCGGACTTCATATTAAACCAGAGCTAATGTACCTTTTGATCACTGGAGCATCAGAATAATCACTGCAATAACCTTTATTCCATTATACAGTACTGTCGGCGTACTAGGCACACTTTGTCTCTCTGAGCAGCTTTAAATCCCCCCAAAAATATCAGCCTGAAGGCTGAGAATCAAGTGTTGCTCGTCTACGGCCAATTTATACCGAGTCTCCACAAAGTCCATTTAATCTTTTACAAAAACAATTGATGAGATGTGTCAAATCATATTCTATGTAGTCAGTGGCTATGAATGTATTTAGGCTCATTGCATGTTGATAGTGAAAAGGTCTGTTGAAAGGTTCTGATGAACGTTCTCACCTGAGCAAAGATGTTTTTATAAACAGTAGGTAACTTTAAATTCGTACTATTTCTTACTGTGAACACTAATGATGGCGGTAGTTCTTGTGACGACTGAATTGAACCGTGCAATAAACCGTGCAAAAACTGTGCAATAAATGGTTCGTTCAACATGTACACAGCTGTGAATCATCTTGTGGAGGCTCTCAGTCGTCCAGGTGTCATCCATAGTAGTAGAGATCTGAATCGTCGACAGGACTGCACGGTAGGGTTTCGGACTTTTCGCTTCTATTCGCAGAGGATTTGTCAGCCAGAGTCTTCGGTAAGAGAAGTACAACTAAGTCCACAGGTTGGAGACTTTATAGCCTAGACTACTCTAGACAGGATAAGCTCATCCTTAGTGGCAAGAACTTCCACATTCCTACATACTCGTTTGTCTCATCAAATCAGCATGGCCTTTTTTAGGAGCTACCCGATGCTGGGAGGGATGGACTACATTAACATTATCAAAGGCCTACCGCTCCCTTGATCTGATTAGGCCATTGTATGGGAGGGTAACTTGTAATGCAGGCCGCCATCTCGGTTGAGGCAGGAGTTATGCTTCTTGACCACATAGGCTTCTTTAACTCCTCTTTCTAACCAGTGCTTTTCCCTAGATAAAATCTTGATCTCACTGTCTTCAAAAGCGTGGTTAGTGGCCTTCACATGTAGATACACTACTGACTGTGGACCACTGCTCTTCTGCCTTCGGTGTTGTGCCATTCATTTGGACTGGGGTTACTTAGTTTTACCTGTGCATTCCTCACCACACTCCTCCTGACATCTGACGGAGTAAAATACGTTGCTCCGTTTGTGACTGGGGATCCTGTCTTTAGGATGTACGAGTCTTTGGCCTAATGTGTTGACTGGTTCGAAATAAACTGGAATGTTGTGCTGTCCTAAAACAGTAAATAGTGTATATAACTTGTGCATAATTAATATCGTCCTGTTTTTCCACTCTGCTCTTGTGTACTTTTCTACTCTGCTGTTGTACTTTTGCTGCTGTTAACCTGGAATTTCTTATCTTATCTTTTTTGTCGCTCGCCCAGATTGAAACAGAAAGGAAAGTCGCAGGAAGAAAGAATACATCTGCACTGAGGTAGGACGATTCTTTCCAGATGCTTCTCGTCGATTCCAAAATGTGGACATCACAGAACAAGATCAACACCCGCTCTGTTTTTGAGCTGGCAACCCTAATCTACAGTTTGCTACGGTTTTGTGTCAAGCTCGAATACCGCATTGGATCTGAATCTCCCTTTTATTTGCCAAACATTGGCGCCTCACCACAAAGCTTTCAGCTCCCACAGTCTTAATCAGTTCATGCTCCCTAAGTCCATGTGGGAACACAATCCTCCACAGGCACAAAGGTCTCCAAAAAAAACTTCCTTATAATGCACCCACTCAGGTCCGCTTTCATCCTCACACCATTTCAAGCTACAGATAAAGATGCTGGCGTCCCGAGGGAAACATGCTTTTTTTTTGCTTTTTGTCTCCACTTTTATGATATCATATGCCTCATAACCTGTTGGGCTACAAAGTAAAGTACCTTAGAACGTCTATACTTTAACCAGATAGGATGGAATGGCTGGAAACCAGCAGCGATCTTGCTCCAACACACAACGATATTTCATAAAGGTTGGAAGTTTCAAATATCGGGCGGCTTCTAAGTAAAGAGGAGTCACCTTGAGTCGTCTGTTGTCTTGATCCCCTTGTGTTGGAGAACCTTTCGGGCAATGGGGTTCTTGCAACAACAACGAGAAAAATGTTTATAAAACATAACAAGTTTGAAGGGCGTTCTCAGGGCATTGAATCAATCTCAACTGGATTGTTCGGGTGGTCTTAAAAGAAGGTTTCACCTCTCTTGGGCGCCTGCTTCATCCTTTCATCCAGCTCTCATCCATCAGAGGTAGGACAGCTCTAGCATGACCAGATAGGCTCTAGTCCAGAGCTGGAGGAATGAGAATATAAACAGACACGTTTGACGGGCTTCTTTCTTTCTCCGAGCGTGAGGAGCCATGTCTAGCTGGAACACAGTGACCAGCAGAATTGCACAGCACCGCAAATAGTTACCAAATTATCAGTTATTGCAGAAACACAAAAAAAAGTGTAGAATTAAATAAACTCGGTCCCAAAACATGTCCGAAACAAATAAAACATTGCAAGGTGAGAATAACAAATACAGTAATCCCTCATTTATCACTTTCAATTGGTCCCAAAACCCACTGTGATAAGAGAATTTCTGCAAAGTAGTATTCCTTATTAATAAATTGAAGCTGTTGGAAGTTATAGAATAGAAAACCTGTTTAGGACCTTCTAAGTACAGTTTTTAACATTAAAAAAACCCTCTCAACATGTAATAACACCCATATTGTCACCTTCAAAATAGTACTACACAAAATAGTAGACATAATAACAGCCATTTAAGGCTAAGTGACGTGTGTGTTGTTTTAAGTGTGTTCCGTATGAGAGATGAGTGGCGGGCGGACAGGAAGTGATGTCAGGTTTTCAGAGTTGAGTTTTAGCTTGGCCTGGGGTACTGCAGTAACAGTAGCCCGTGTATTTTATATCGTGTAAGAATAATTGTAAGCATGAAATTGGAATTGAAAACAGAAATACCCTAAGACAAAATAACCGGACACAACAGACTCAGCAAAATGGCCTTACCCTTGTTACAGCCTTTAACAACGAGGGGTTACGTATGTCATGTTGATCTGGGGGGCCGCACGGTTTCCTCCCACATTCCAAAAACATGCATGTTAGGTTAATTGGCGACTCTAAATTGTCCATTGGTATGAATGTGAGTGTGACTGGTTGTTTGTCTATATGTGCCCTGCGATTGACTGGCGACCAGTCCAGGGTGTACCCCGCCTCTCACCCAAAGTCTGCTGGGATAGGCTCCAGCATCCCCGTGACCCTAATGAGGATAAGCGGTATAGAAAATGGATGGATGGATGTTGATCTGGTGTTAAAGGTCCAAATGGGCAGTAGTACACCAAAGATTTTGGGTTAGTGATGGTGTATTGTTGGGAAAAATGGGGAAACGAAGAGAAGGGGGAGTCTGAATTGGTGCAGCCTTCCCACAGCGTTATGTCAGCTAATGTGTCTAGTCCAGTTCATCCAGTAGGAGGTTAGTGATGACTTAAAGTCTCGCTACGGATCCACAGCTCTAATTTGATCTGCGAAACAATATATTTTAGATTAACGCCGTGACGAGACGCAGGGCTGCGGGTTGTTATTAAACGTTACTCAGTGAAACAAGTGACCAATCAATATTCTCAATTTATCTGGAGATGCTCTGCTCATCTCCAGATGCGTCCCGGTCCAGGAGGACTTTTATTTAGCACCAATAGGACTTGAAGGCATGGAGCGTGCCAATCAACTTGTATTGACACACTTTATTTGTTCAAGTTAAAGAGGTTTAGAGAGTGTAGCTGTTATATTGCCAACATCAGACAATAGCTCTGTGTTCTCAAGAAACAAATAAAGAAATATATGTGCAGGTTCAGGTATCGGGCACCGCATATTTTTTTGTGCATGTGCTTCTTACATTTTTGCAGGAAGCTTAGCCTGTTCCGACAGCTCCAGCAGTGTTTCAAAAAAATACATTTTTGTTATCCATCAGTGTTTATAAAAGCTACACCGTCTGTCCAAGAAGATTAAAAGTAGTCTGCGAGAACATAAAAGAGAAGTAAAGAATCTTAAGGTTCTTAATGTCACAGGTGCTGCAATGTAAACGATGAAAAAACTCTGAAATCGTTGAAATTTGGTGGTTAAGAGGAGCAAAAATCCTCGAGAGTAACTTTAAGAGCAACCTCGAGTGTATATACTGTTTCAGCCATCACCACGTGGCAGACCTCTGTCCGTATACAGAACCTGTGGCCAATTAAAGTGAATGCAAAATGCAACAATAACATAATCATGCTTGCAACAGTTTGCAGACATGATTACGGCAGTTATTATGATTACACGGCAGCAAATGTGGTGTCACTCAAAATGAGCCAATGAAATGGGTCGTTTACTTGCCGACCAGTCAATGAGGGAGAACTATGGCTCGAAAGTGAGAAGCTGATAGAGAAATTCGAACATTCAAACTGAACGGAAAGACGAATATATATCTTTCATTCATTACCTGACCAAACACAGGAAGTATCCACCAAAAATAACGCAGCTTGGAACCCGGAAGGAAAAATCTGCAAGGGTCATAACACCTAACACATTCATCGTGCAAATGATGTAAACAAACTGCTGACATTTTCCATGCCGCTTATCCTCAGTAGGGTCCAGGGGGTATCCACGCTGAAGATGTGCAAGAAGCGGGGGTACACCCTGGACCGGTCGCCAGTCAATCACAGGGATTATATAGATATTGGAGCAAAAAAAAAATCTTTCACCGACGGGCGAGTGGTGAATGATTGCTTCTGCTGCAGAGATCTGACTTAAACCAAAAGACGAATTGTGTGACAAATTCAGGCAGATCCCGATGTCAGCTACAACAATAACACGGAAATCTGACACTTTAAGAGGATGTACTGTTGCAGCTTTTCTTTTTAAAAAAAACAAACATTATTATTTAGTATTATTTTTTCAGCAAAACAGACGCAGTTTTCGTTTAACTGAAAATATAAGCCTCCTGTGTTTATTGCACCATGTGGGCAAACAAACAAAAACACCCATATATTCCTGCCGCAAGGCATTCTGGGTAGCTTGTGGTACTCGTTCTGCCAACACCTGTTGCCATGTTTGTTGCATTTTTGCTTGATACATATGTTGAGGAGGATGTCAGAAGTAAAGAAGGAGTTAACATATGTTAACTGTTTTCTTGTTCATATTTATCCATCCATTTTCTTCCGCTTATCTGAGGTCGGGTCGCGGGGGCAGCAACCTAAGCAGGGAAGCCCAGAGGTCCCTCTCCCCGGCCACTTCGTCCAGCTCTTCCCAGCGGATGCCGAGGTGTTCCCAGGTAAGCTGAGAGACGTAGTCTCTCCAACGTGTCCTGGGTCTTCCCCGAGGCCTCCTACCGGTTGGACGTGCCCTGAACACCTTCCCAGGGAGGCGTTGGGGAGGCATCCTAACCAGATGCCCGAGCCACCTCATCTGGCTCCTCTCAATGCGGAGTAGCAGCGGTTCTACTCCGAATCTCTCCCGGATGACAGTGCTTCTCACCCTATCTCTAAGGGAGAGTCCAGCCACCCTGTGGAGAAAACTCATTTCGGCTGCTTGTACCCGTGATCTTGTCCTTTCGGTCACTACCCAAAGCTCATGACCATAGGTGAGGGTAGGAACGTAGATCGACCGGCTCAGCTCTCTTTTCACCACGACAGATCGGTGCAGAGTCCTCATCACTGCAGACGCTGCACCAATCCGCCTGTCCATCTCGCCTTCCATGAACAAGACCCCGAGGTACTTAAACTCCTCCACTTGAGGCAGGACCTCATTCCCGACCCGGAGATGGCACTCCACCCTTTTCCCGGACCATGGATTCGGACTTGGAGGTGCTGATTCTCATTCCAGCCGCTTCACACTCAGCTGCGAACAGATCCAGTGAGAGTTGAAGGTCACTGCTTGATGAAGCCAACAGGACCACATCATCTGCAAAAAGCAGAGGCCGAGTCCTGCGGCCACCAAACTGAAACCCCTCAACGCCCTGGTTGCGTCTAGAAATTCTGTCCATGAAAGTAGTGAAAGAAATCGGTGACAAAGGGAAGCCTTAGCGCAGTCCAACCCTCACTGGAATGCGAACCAAACTCTGACACCTGTCATACATGGAACGAACCGCCTGGATTAGGTGGTCCGATACCCCATATTCCCGGAGCACTCCCCACAGTATTCCCAGAGGAACACGGTCGAATGGCTTCTCCAAGTCCACAAAACACATGTAGACTGGTTGGGCAAACTCCCATGCACCCTCAAGGACCCTGCCGAGAGTATAGAGTTGGTCCACAGTTCCACGACCAGGACAAAAACCACACTGCTCCTCCTGAATCCGAGATTCGACTATCCGGCGGATTCTCCTCTTCGGAACCCCTGAATAGACCTTACCAGGGAGGCTGAGGAGTGTGATCCCACGATAGTTAGAACACACCCTCCAGGTCCCCCGTCTTGAAAAGTGGGACCACCACCCCGGTCTGCCAGTCCAGGGGCACCGACCCGGTCATCCACGCAATGCTGCAGAGCATCATGTTCATATTGTTGTCGCAAATGACATATAAATGGGCCCTCCGCCAACATTTTTATCCCTCTGTGGCCTATGACTCAAAAAGATTGCCCATCGCTCAGCTAGTCTCAATTTTAATTGGAGAAAAAAAAGTAATGCTATCTGCAAAAAAAAAAAAAAAACACCAAAACAAGAGCTGGGTAAACTAACTACAACACATCTCCAAGAGTATAATATTTGCCAATATAAATTCTGATATATATTCACATTAGATGGCAAAGGTGTACCTAATAAAGTTCTAAAAACAAATATCCAAAGCTTTTAAACTTTTAGCAGACCATCCGTGGAAGAAAACCCAGTCCCTCCATTTACGCTCTCTCGGCTGAAATGTAGGATGAAAGTAATGATAGAAAGTCCGCCTGCAAAAATCCATCTTGTATTATTTTGGAGGAGCGTTCGTTGCGCTGCTACTCATTCTTAAAATGAGGATCTTGCAGAATATTGCACAAGGAAGCTCATTCGTCAGGCGACCGGGTGCTCAGGTATTCTGTTTTCTGTCTGACAGCTGAAGATGTTTTCTGAGGGCAATGCAACTCCATAAAAGTGCTGCAGCCATGAAGAGAGTGTACATTATATGCTCACTAGCAACGAGTGCTGTGGCCATTTGTTCCGTTTCGTTAGCAAGATTACACTCAGCCTACACAATTCATGATTCATGAAATTTAGTAATGTGATGAGCAAACCCATAAAATGCACACAGGCAAATGTGAGCCATCATAGAACTGTTCCCTCGGCCCATTCCAGACAAGCGGTGAAAGAATACAAAGTCATGCATCACTACACCGAGGAAGAACAACAGCACATTAGATCTTTTAAGGTTTGTTTTTTTCCCTTCATTGTGTCTCCCAAGCGGGGAAGCAGACTCTTCTGAGTGAGTGCAGCAAAGAGAAAGAAAGTGAAATGAAATTAGACATTGCAAAATGCTCATAAAAGGGGGAAACGGCAAAAAACATTCATGGCATGCCCTGTCCAAGCTGTTCAAACCCCGTGATGAAGGTCCTCCAGAGACTCGTGCTGGCTCAGCTAAGACCCTGGTGGCCCATCCCAGGATGCTCTACAGAAGGGGCCACCAACCGCTCAGTCGCAAGCCACCTGTTGGTCTTTGGGACTAGTTTGTGCAGTTCGGGAGATTCCTTTCTGATGCTGTGCGTGTAGGGACATTGCAGGGGACTGTCTCTTCTCCATTCCTGTTCACTGTACATCTCTGATTTCCAGTACAGCTCCAGGTCCTGCCACCTGAAGAACTTCCCCGATGACTACGCAGTGTTTGGGTGTATCAGAGATGGACTTTGTGGAGTGGTCCCATGCAAACCACCTGCTCCTGAATGTAGACCAGACCAAGAAGCTGGTGATCGACTTCAGGAGAAAGATGACTCCAGCGGAGCTGATCACCAGTCAGAGTAGGGAGGTGGGAGTAGTCTCCTTGGGAGTCCACATGACCTGCAGACTGGACTGGAGGAACATCAGCAATGCAGTCTACAAGTAGGGCATGAGCAGATTCTACTTTCTGAGAAAGCTTAGGTCTGGTCTTCTACCAGCCAGCGGTAGGTAGTGGCCTGCACTTTGCTAGGGGTTTGGTGGGGAGGCAGCACCAGCAAAAGGACATAAACCGGATGGACAAAGTGATCCAAACAGTGAGAGTGACACCAGAGAAACTGCTCCTTATCAAGGACAATCCCAATCACTCACTCCGTCGGACAACAGAGGGGCAATGGAGCTCATTCTCTAACAAACTCCTCCAGTTCCATTCCCACAGTGAAGGCTAGAGGACTTTGTATTCCATACCACACGCCATCCTGCTCTGCAATACCTCATTTGTCTGTAAAAGATCCTGTATTATTCATCATTCTTCACATTGGTGTGCTGTACTGTCTGTCCTCTCGTCCACAGTCTAATTGGTTTTGTATTTATATTGTTACTCGGCATTTGTAAATATGCACATCCTGTTTATCTTTTTTTTGGTTATGTTTTATTAACATTATATCATATTTTGTTTTTCCTTTTCTTCTGCAACCAATGATTTTTCCCTACCGGATCAATAAAGCCGTCACCATGAAAGATTAGAGAAAGCATCTATGAACGTGAAATAATCTGCTCCTACGTTGACTTCCTCCGCCCAATAACCTTGTCTCTCCTTCCTTTGCAACGCCCCTTTTAGTGTGCAAGCAGAGAGTTGTTTGCTCTTTATTGTTTCATTCTCGCATTTAATCTTTTTATTAGTGTACGTTCACTGTGTTCTGTGTACAGTGTGAGTGAGTGGTATTTATATATATATACACTACGAGGCTGGCAACATTGTAGCCGCAATCTGCTGCAGCGCTAAACCCACAAACCTAATCTAGTTGTGCATCCATGGCCTTTGAGCGACATTTTGTGTTGACATTATCAGCTCGATCAGTGGTCATAACGGCAACAAGAAGGGCAGTCACTTCCAGCAAAGCAAAGAAAATTCCAAATCTAGGCAAGCTGAGAAAACAAGAGTGCACGCGATCGGAAACACAAACCTCGACTCCGATAACAAAAGCCACAACAACAAAAAAGTGTCTTAAAGTGGTAGAGGAAGTCATCTGTAACCGGGCTCTAATGCCCACTAAAGAGCCTTAAAGCAATATCATTTCCCAAACGACATCCAAGCGAAGTGATTTATTTTCCCTACATAATCCGGATCGCCCACATCATTAGTTACAAGCCAGCATGACTAACGCGTCATACGTCTACAAGATGTGCTCGTTTGTCAAAAACGCATGTGGATAGTTAGATAGCGTTCCCGCAACCTTTAGCCGAGATTATACGCGTCCACTACAGCGACACGGCATCCCATTGTGCAAAGTCTAAGCTCTTTATTAGCTCATCTATAAAAGGATAAGACTTCTTTAATATATGATGTGTAATGAGGTGCCCTGCACGCGTACAAGGGACCACATTTATCTATTTAGTTTTATTTATACGGTGCCAAATGATCAAAAACTCATTTCACGGCACTTTTCATTTGGAACAGGTTTAGCACCACACTCCTTATTCCCTAAATCTGCAGCTCTAGCAGAATCAGACTGCATACCACTGTTTGTAAAAAAAAGATTAGGGGACACTTGAAATTGAAGCGGCATTTTTGGGAAAAATCGGCCTTAAAAAGGCCAGATGGCACTCGTTTTCTTTTGCTTATAAGACATATTCCAAAAGCAGAAGACAATTACAAATGTCTCCTCACCTTTATACCATTGTTGTTTGTCGTTTAAGTTGAAGGAAAACTACCCTTTTTTGGAAGCACGTGTTAGTTCGCAACCTCTAATCATGACAGACTTTGTGAGAGCTGAAGACTACATTTGGACAAATGGGGATCCAGAACCTTATCTTTTTGAGCCTGATTATACTGTATGATGTATGAGTATGATGGATGAGCTACAGGTTGTAGAAGCTCAGAGTGAAATTTCGTATCTTGCAAGGGATAGGGGGAATTTTAGCTGGTGTGGTCACGTGTGGACACGTGTGGTCATGGTTCACATAAGAATTGTGGCTGATTCCAAAAAAAGTGCCATTTTCTTTTAAGACCTAGTGTTTTATTGACAGAATGATTTAGAATTGTGAATAACTGTGCTTAAATTCTTTGTCATACTTGACAGTTATGAATGTGAAAATGTGGCTTCAGACACTGCCTGTGTACCCTGAAGTATAACCTGAACCGGAACCAAGATCCAATGAATTAGAGTTTAGAGCACTAGCCAGAGCTAAAAGACCGTAATGTAAACTCAACGCTGACCAA
Source organism: Oostethus manadensis (assembly GCA_024372805.1). Classification (NCBI taxonomy): domain Eukaryota; kingdom Metazoa; phylum Chordata; class Actinopteri; order Syngnathiformes; family Syngnathidae; genus Oostethus; species Oostethus manadensis. The sequence continues at coordinate 980,139 of QODF01000014.1, forward strand.
AGGAACATCCTCACAGACACACTGGCTGGAACCCACAACAATCATCCAGTGCGACAGTTTCACCCAGTTATTTCAAATGCACAAAATCGTTTCAGAATCTGAACAACCTGAAGCTGAAACAGCATTTTGGAAGCTTTTCCTTAGGGCATGAGGAAGGGTAAGGTATTCCGTGTCATTGATGTTCACACCCCTAGACTTAACCAAATTCTCTGCTTCTTTTGGGCGAGTTCAGAAGCTGCGCAGTTCAATTTATGCAAGAGACACTTTTTTTGTCCATAGCCTACAGGGACATTCAAAGGACTTTATGGAGCTTTGTGTGCTTTCAATGTCGTTCCTCACTCTTGCACGTGCTTTCCCGGCTTTACAAACGGCGTAGAAATTCCCATGTGTCACATGATCGCTCTGACACACTCCATCACTGTCTGCTAACCAACTATGTGTATCACAGCTTCCTCTGACGCTGTCACTCACCCAGGAGATGCACCCGTGTCGTCAATTAGCCGCCCTGAATTCCCAATTATCCTCCATCCAGACGCACAAGTGTCAGCGTGCACAGATCAGGAGGTAACAAAGGTTCCGTGGCAGCAAACGCAGGAAAACTCCACTGTGCAGTAATTAAAGATGATTTAGTACGATTTACACACCACAGGCTCAAGATAAGCACGATGATGTTAGACCAGCACTGAGGTCAATAATTGTGAAGGCTTGGAAATTAATAATAAATCCGTCAGATAAACACCGGCGGCACAGGCTACGTGCAGGGAACGCTAAACAGGCTGCGATGTGGGGCCACATGCTGTTATCGACTAAATCTTATTAATTGCTGGGGGGAAATTGCTTCTGAGGAGGTGATGATTCCTTGAAAAGGACATAATGAGTTTTAATGTTCAGTAACAATGACAAAAAACTGTCTTGCACACTGTGTGCACAAGGATTAGTCTAATTGTATTTTAGGGGATGAAAGTTAATACTCAACAACTACAGTAGTCTGGGTCAGTCCAAAATGTAAAAAAAAAAATTCAAACAGGAATTCTTAAAACTAGGTAAAACTGAACTTTTGGCACATTTTCCCCGGAACATTTTTCCATCTCACTGCAAGACAATCACGGTTGATGGTTCTGTGATCACCTGCCAACATCTCAGCAATTTCATAAGCGCTGCATCCCTCAGAAAGACTTGTCACAATGTTGGACATTTCAGAAACAGTGAAACATCTTGGTTTTGCCTGAGGAAAAAAGCTGCCTAATAATCGTGTTCCTCCCTGTGCACACAGTGTATTGGTTGGAGATGCCCCTCTCGTGCCCCACGATCCATGGGGGGTGGGGGTACTTTGCTGAAAGATTGCATGCAACACAACCTAAAACAGACACCTTGTAAGGAAAAACTATTCATGCCAAAAGTGTCGTTAATATAGTCAAGCACGTATGCGAGGGAAGGGGTGGACTCCTCCTGTGAGGGACAGAGACAATGAAGGGCAGACTCACATGCCCAGATACCGCAGGCTATTTTTATCAGCTAATAAGCACGTGGAGAACTGTGAGGTTAACAATAAACCAATTTGACTGGCTATCCGGTTTGAGGAGCTAACCAATCAGAGGCACCGGAAAAAAAAAACTCCCGCATCGATACTAATCAGCCATAAACCTTTGGATTAATCGACTGTGGAGACATATACCGGGTATCGCCGGAGAAGCAATCGGTGTCTTATGAACAACGCGAGAGCATTAGCTTACCACGACTGCATCGGAGCTAGCCAGCCTGCCAAGCCCAAGCTAGCAGAGTTAGCTGCGGCTGAAGCTAGCCTGCTAGCTTGTTTTGCTAACTAACGCGTCTGACCGCCGGAGTTTGGAACGCTATGGATTAATTTCAAGGAGGAGGACTTGACCAGCCAGGTCGACAGAGGAGAGAATGGTAATGTTCTGCTTTGACGCGTGCTGAGCTAGCCAACGTTTGAAACATCCGCCTTTCTGGTTAGTGTGCTCGTTCAGTCCCAGCCCTGGACAGTTTTTTTATACTGTTAATTTATTTAACACTCAAAACAATAAGATAAATCCTTTATTTCCCATGTTTGTTTACTGTTGCTTACTTATTTACCTGCTAACCGCGCCCCTAACGTTTGTCACTCAAACCCTGCTGGTGAGTGTCTTCAGGCCGGTAGTAAGAACGTTCAATCTGTCGGTGCAATCTCCACGCGCATTCTGGCGGGCTGTGAGGGAGGCGTTCTTGTGTTTACGCTGATTTGCACCTGAAGAGGTCTGCGGCAGGAAAGAGAAAGAAAATAATGTCGCCCCGCTCATTGTGTGGCGCTTATCGTAAGCACTCAGCGGTGTCATCTTCTAAAATTAGCTCCTGCTTTGCTGAGCACTATCTGGCCAAGATAGAATAAGGTGCTTCTGCTGGAGTGGAGGAAGGAGGGCTGGGGGGGGGGGGGTCTCCTGCATTATTAATCTCGAGCTGTGGAGAAGAAGAAAAGGGGGGGCATTGATGCCTTTTTGCTGAAACACTTGAAAAAATAGATGTAAAAGAAACAAAAGCTCAGCTAAATGAGGTTGCCATCCTCACCTGGCACAGCTGCATACTTCAGATGCAATCAAGTGAAGAGAGGCTCTGGTGATAAACGCCCCCTAGAGGCGGGCACACAGCAGAAGACAGACACGCTGTTGCAGAAACCTGACTGTTTTTTTAAGTGTCTGCCCTCAGGGGAGATTAGGGATGCCGCCGTTGCACCCTGTGTCACCTCTAACTCTGGTCTCTGTCTGTCTCTGATAAAGCGTGGCCATGAAAACAGGATGTGGGCTTCTTCTATTAGATGGACTTGACGGACTTGCACAGGTTCTGCTCCAAAGTGTTAGAGATTCTGGCAAGCCACTGTTTGGAACCTTTCTCTGGAATATGTTGGTAGGATTATTTGCATTATTTGGAGCGGCTGCAGTACAAACATTGTTTCTGCTGGCCAGAAGAATTTGGCCGAGCATGAAAACCACAAAAGCTAGGTTTTGTTTGGAATCTCAGTCGGTTTCCTCAAATAGTAACTGTGCTGTGTCCCAAATGGTTGTTCAGGTGTGTCATCCCTATGCTAGTAGCTGTCACTAATGCACATTCAAGAGCTTAAAAGGATAGTTTGGAGTTTTTGACATGAAGTTGTATGACATCCCCATCATTAGTGTACTACATCAACATTGACTTACGCTCCAATTGGTCTCGTGAGTCATGCAAATGTATTACTCTTTTGAATTCATATTGTTTTGAGAAACCAAACTTTTTACTTTAGTAGCCCCAGAAACTTATCAGTTGGGTTGGTAAGTTACTGTTAATGTACTACACCTATGATGGGGATGTCACACAACTTCATGTCAAAAACCCAAACTATCCCTTTACCTGCGTTGCTAACCAAAACAAATCTATTTGAAATATGATTCTAAAAATGTGTCTGGACAAATAAAGGCCACTTTATCTCAACTGAGGTTGAGTAAATAAATATCCCTGACAGCTAGTAAGTTAATTATGAGATTTGACAAAACTACATGGGGTTTTGTGTAACGGTAATTTGGTTCCATTTTGAATCACGAGCTGTGTCCTACTTGGGGGACTGCATGCTTCAGAGAGTAGATTTGAAGGTTGTTATAACCCACTAAAGTTGGCCCAATTTGAATGCTCCTTTAAAAGCTACCCAATAAATATGGCCTTGTTTTTCAACTTTGTCTTGTCCTGTGCAGCCACCAATATCTCAAGATTCTTTGCAGCCGTAACATTTAAAAGGCATTCAAACCAGAAACTCGTTTTTTAAATGACTTTGCTTTGTCAAACCTTTTTTACAAGGTTGGGCCTCGGGTCTCATACCTTGTCTTTGACCATTTATCCAACACCAAATCAAATACTTAGTTGACACAATACTACGGCATCCTGTAAACTCAAATGAGAATGTTACACACATTTTTAAATGTATTTTAAAATATTAACTTTCTCTGGCTCAACCACAACTAAACTGTGGTACTGGTTATTGGTCCTGAGGTTCAGGGAGAGAGGCTCAATATGAATCATTATTTGACTGTGAGCTTGACTTTAAATCACACATCAGGTCCATGACTAAAATAGGTTTTTGTCATTTAAGGAACATTGCCAGAGTAAGACCATTCCTGTCCCAAGCCAATGCAGATACTTTGCTCGATGCTTTTATCAGAACTACAATTGCCTATTGCATCGCTCTCCTTTCTGGTCTTCCAAAGAAAAACATTAACCAGCTACAATTACTTCAAAACTCAGCTGCTCGCCTCAAAGGATCCCGCAAGAGAGAGCACATTACATCAATTCTTGAAGTCTTTGCAGTAGCTCCCTGTGAGTTTTAGAACTGATTATAAGGCTTTTACTAGTTTTTAAAGCTCTTAGTCTTATTTATTAGTTTTACTTTCAACACATGGACCTTCTCGAACTCTGAGATCCTCAGGCGTTAATCTTCTAACAATCCCACAGGTCAGAACTAAAAAGGTGCTATACAAATAAAGTCTGATTATTGATCCGGCGACTTGAGTGCCCAAACAAAGAATCCTGTTGGTGTCATTATTAAAAAACGTGCCCGTTAGCTAGCCACAACTCCCAACCGGAAGTCACTGCCGTACGTACAGTTCTGTTTTAAGCAGTGGTACGGAAGAAGTTTGCATCATCTTCAAGAAAAACATGATTTTCATGCAGGACAATGCATCACACGCGTCCAAGTACTCCACAGCGTGGCTGGCAAGAAAGGGTGTAAAAAAAGAAAAACTAATGACATGGCCTCCTTGTTCACCTGATCTGAACCCCATAGAGAACCTGTGGTCCATCATCAAATGTGAGATTTACAAGGAAGGAAAACAGTACACCTCTCTGAACAGTGTCTGGGAGGCTGTGGTTGCTGCTGCACGCAATGTTGATGGTGAACAGATCAAAACACTGGCAGAATCCATGGATGGCAGGCTTTTGAGTGTCCTTGCAAAGAAAGGTGGCTATATTGGTCACTGATTTGTTTTTGAATGCCAGAAAAGTATATTTGCGAATGTTGAAATTTTATATTGGAAAATAAATAATAAAAATGGGTATATATTTGTTTTTTGTTAAGTTGCCTAATAATTATATACAGTAATAGTCACCTGCACACACAGATATCCACCTAAAATAGTTAGAACTAAAAACAAACAAAAAACTACTTCCAAAAATATTCAGCTTTGATATGAATACGTTTTTTGGGTTCATTGAGAACATGGTTGTTGTTCAATAATAAAATGAATCCTCAAAAATACAACTTGCCTAATAATTCTGCACTCCCTATGTATGTAAAAAGTACCCTGAAACGGTGCAGATATCAAGTAAACTAGATCAGCAGAAATGGAACTGTTACACCGAACCAGGAAGGAGCCTGCTAACTTGTTTTTTGTTTTTATTGACTTTTGTTTATAGTTTGGCCTTGGCGAGGTTATGAGTCATTCAGTTAGGAACTAGGTAGCCTATGGAAAAATCCAATGGGGAATGTAAGGCTGTCTCCATCCATAAATGTCATGGCATGGCATCTGTCAACAGAAGAAACTATGTTAATATAAAAAATTCAGCAGCAAATGTTTCCTTGTGTGTGGCTGTAAAAAATATCCCAACTCCTGGTGCAGTATTTTAAGGAAAGGCTTGGCAGGGTTCAAAGATTTCAGTTGTTCACGGTTTGTATTGTTCATAATTAAAATAATAAAGATGTATCTTGGATGGAGGTGTATGTCTAAGCTTGACATACAGCGCTTTATTTAAGCATATGATATTTTGGTCATTGAGCTTCAAGCAACTTATCTGGGGCAGCCATACAGGAAGAGGCTGACTCAACAGCATTTGGACTGAAATAAAGCGTGTGGGCTTGGGGCAGAAGATATGCAAAACAGCAGGAATGTATAAATACATCTGTTTTGGGTGCTATTTGGAGCCATGGATTTGCATTATCATATGGCGTACGGAGGGTCACGGTGCAATGCTGCTAAGGGAGAACGACATTTTCAACCAGCGTCCATGTATGGAAATGTCATCTGAGAAAACAAGGACTCCATCAGTGGCACATACACAGTTTATGAATTGCCGCATTTGCTGCAAGTCCGCAAAGAAAGACAGACAGAACTAAAAATAAATAAAGAAATGCCAGCCGTGGCACTTCATCTACCGGCTGAGGAAATCCAAGTGCGACCCAGAGAGGTGGTGCCGGACAGGAGATGGCTTTTCAAGATAAAGCCACTGTAAAAAATTAATGACTGTTTGCAAAAACACGGTGGCTGCTGCATCATTCATGCATAGTGTAATGGAAAAGTGATGAACAAATGACACAGAGATGCTCCTCATCCACAAAGACTTCCATGCACATGTCGCACAATCCCAGACAATATCACTGCCATTACTCCTATCATATATTTATGTCCCTACACCACATGACCACATGTATGTATTATACTTCAGCAGGGAGAGGATTTAACCTCCCAGTCTAACAGCTGCGATGCTTGTATAAGGGCAGTGCAAAATACAGTGGAACCTTGGTTAGTGTCGGTAATCCGTTCCTGAAGGTCCGACGTTTTATATGCAACAAGTAATTCAAAATGTATCAAGATAGATATAAATTATGAATGACAGTGATTAATGAACATTTGAGGTTATTTGAAAAACGCTATTGGATTCAAGAAATAACTTCAAGGTAGTCTCCATGTTGATCTCGCTGCCACATTGTGTCTTTGTCAAGAATCACAACTTCAGTAAATGTAAATTAACATCAAATGTTCATTTTATCCCTTTCAGTCATCATTTATATATAACAGCGATTTCAGCAAAGTAGAATTCAGTAATAACAAAAAAACACAATAAGTTTGCAGTTAGAGAATAGAAATCCTCATTATGATTTATAAAGACTTATTTTTTAACAATGTCAGAGCCTGCAGACATGAAATAGCACCCCTATAGTCACCTGTACACTCCTATTACTGTATATTTGTTTACACCACGCTACGCTACGGTATCACTGCTACTGTTGTTTACAATAAACTCATCAGCACTGTTAAGGCTGGCTGAGCTACGGTTTACTTTTCACTTTCTCAGGCAATATAAATCATTATTAAGGTTATTATCAGTGGCGATTGCTCTAAGACTGTAAGGGAAGCTCAGAAATATGTACTGCTGTGTGTACATTTCATTGTCTAAATATCCTCTAGAATACATTCAACTTTTGGTCAGAATCAGCTACTTGTCACAGGTAACTGACACCGCTTCCTTGTCAATCATCCCCGCAGTACCACTGCATTTTTTCATAGTCGGACGCTGAGCGTCTACTGACTTCAAAGGGAAGCGTTGACTGGCTTGTTTCACCCGCAAAACTTGATGGTCATTGGATGAATGCTGGGTTTTGTCCCGCCATCAGACGCTAAGTATCTCTGGAGTTCTATGGGGCAGTGGGCTGGCCCGGACGCTCGGCTTCTGCATGATCTGCCCCGGCATTGATGTCATTTGATGAATAGCTGTACATGTGACTATCCAGATAAAAGTCAGCACAATTTTTCCGCCTTTGACTGGAGATGCAGTTTGACGTGCACACAGCGCAGCAACATAATGCAGCACGACAGTGAATGCAGCATCAGATGAGAAGTTCATCCACCCTGTTTTCAAGTTCTATCCAATGCCTGCTGTATGATGTTGGTCTTTAAATCTCATTTTACATGTTTGTTTTCCTGCCCTGCACGCTGCAGGAGGATCAATAGGCAAAATAATGATGCTGTTGTATTTGCCGCCTCCACGACTTTTTACACCCTGTGTCATTAATTCCCGACACAGCCTTCAGACCTCCAAACTCCGCTTTTTATTTATGCGCTCTCCTTTGCTTGTCAGCTAGTGGCGCGGCGGCGCCAGGACATGTGTGTTGCTGTACGCATGACGCAACATATTAACGGAAGGACTGCAAAGAAGAAGACCTTTCCGGAACCAAACAGGAAGCTTCTGTTATTCAGGCGCCCGCCTGCATAATGACGGGGAAACGGGGAAAAGTTCTTACTCTGAGCCGGAGATAAAAAGGATTTGTAAGGCTGTGTAAGTACAGAAGTGGAGTCGGGAGAGCGATCGATAATTAATTTACTTTCAACAGTCAAGGGCAATTAACATGCTTTTTTTTGGCCATTACCCGCCTAAGAGGCCCGACGCCGGGGCTCTAGTCCCTGATCTCACTGACCGTTGTCACGATGGAGGATTACATGACACACCAATCGATCGTTGCGACACTTGTGTACAGTTACCGATGTGGAACATGCTGCAGGATTACATTACATGAAGCAGAAAGGCATAGTTTTGCCAACATGGCGCCTCAGTTAACAGTGGCAAATCACCTTATAAGCATTTTGTCTTATGCCGTCAGGCATCAATCAAAAGTGAAGGCCTCACTAATTAGCAGCTAGCATGTGCTAATTAGTTAGCCAACAAAAGTCCACACAGAACAAAATGACTTTTCATGCACTTCATATTTTAAAGTGACATATTTACTCACAGAAGTTTCTTTAGAAAGGTCATTTATTTCAAGAAGAGCAGGCGTCTCAGCCACGCCCATACCAGGAAGTACATTCTTTTGGGATCACAGGAGGGCCAAATTTAAAAGGAGTTTGAAAATATGATCAGAATTAATAATACAAATGGATAGAACTGTAGTTGTAACGGTAAATGCAAGGAGAAAAAGCAAATGAAAACAGTAAAAGCAATGGCAAAATGAAAAAAAGCAGATCAAAAATTGAAAAGGAATATGACTACATTTGTATATTTTTGTATTATTCTGTTTATATTTCCTTTTTATTTTGGCACTCCTGTGATTCCATACATTTTGGGTCCAAATTAGTCTTGCCTGCACTTACAACTCATCGCCAGTGAGTGTCGCTGTTTATGCTGAATAGTTTCAAACTACCAATTTAGGTGGGCCCAAAGAAAACCTGGTTTATTGAGATGAAGAGGCTCAGCTCACTTCAAAAAGCCGCATCATTAGGCTCTTTCTCGAACGACTCCTCTGATTTATTTTGTTATCGTTGTTGTTACTTGAATTGATTTTTTACAAAAGTACGTGTAAAATGTATTTATAATGTAAAAAGACAGAAACATTCAATCCGTAGATTTGTACACAACAAAGTACAGTTTACTCTTTGGTCAATGTGGATTTAAATTTTACTGCCCAAAACTGTGTTTTAATCATTTTCTAACTATATTTTGAAAATATATATCTCAACCCAGATGGCAAAATGTATATTCATTTTGTACCTGTTTTGGGGGGCATCACTTGACACAGAAAGTGAAGTTATAGGGTGCACGCACCACCTGCACGTACAACGCACCACCTGTGAGTGTCGCTGTTTCCACCGAATACTTTGCAACTAAATTCAGGTGAGCTGAATTGACTACAATCAAAAGATAATAAAAGCATTTTTAAATAAACATTCCTGTGACAGTGCCAATAAAAATAAACATTTCTACAATTGTGTTTTTTTCAATAGAAAAATTTTTGATATAACTTTTGCATTGGCGTAGATTAGACTGTGCAAGCGTTAGAATTAGCAGCTTTCACTTGCATGTGCCCTAAATTCCTCAGCACCCGTGCACTGATCCTCATGGTAAGCGCTGGCAGACAGATCCCGAGATCTCATTGTGTTCATCAGCGTGGATAGACCTTGTGACCTCACTTCAAAATCCAAATTAGAAGCACATCAGTCGCTCCATTACCACATGCAAATGTGATTCTTGTCTTTTTTTTCCCCCAAAATGGGTCACAAAACACACCAAAAAACTTATCTGGCGCTGCAGACTCAGAGATGGATGATACCCAAAGCTTTGGGGAATAGATTGAACGCCGACCTGATTGCAGGGCTGCGACATCGATGATTGCGACTGAAGCGTCAGGAGGGAACGCTTGTTGAAGGCAGTAACTGCTGCAGGATCTTTTTTCCCAAACGGAACACGTGTACTCAAATTAATGAAAGGGAATGAGTGCTTTATGCAGCATGTTGCACATCACTATTTCACCAGTCAAAGCTGCTGGCAGGAAACTCCGAATATTTACTCAGCTTGTGTAATAAACACCACGGGCGTGTTTGTTTTATTGACGTTTTTTCCAAGCCGTCTAATTTCTGTGTACAGTATATTCATAAGGTTCTTCAGCGGGCCGCCTTACTAAATATGTGCTATCACAGCCCTTAATTCAAAGTGTGCAGAGAGCAGGAGGTAAATAACAAGCGGCGGTAATGAAAGCGTGCTTTGTGGATTTTAGGATGTACGACAAAGCCGAGCGTGGAGCTGCATAGATTTCGGATCCGGCCAAGATCCACAAAGGTCCGTCTTTATGTCGAGGCGGATGATTCTTTCAGGCTGAGTCACTTTACACTTCAGTGCTGATGCTGCCGTCTCTCCTGACACATGCCTTTCCGCGACAAAGCGAGCTGCTACGATGAAGTAATGACGGCCTCTGAATAAAAATGAGCAGCCTGACGACTATAAAATGGATCATCGTGCTTTAGACAGGTGCTGCTGGAAACACGTTCAAGTATGACAAAAGTGAGAACACCTCTCACAACCCCATTTTTCCGGCCCCGAGGGGAGAGTGATTGAAAAGTACCCTCTATTTTAAAACATGTCTACAGGGGTATGCAAACGTTTGAGCACCCCTGATCATTTTCAAGATTTTTCTTTATAAATCATTAAGTGGTTTGAATCAGCAATTTCAATTAAATATATTATGTAACAGACTAACACAGCAATATGCAAACAACTCCATTTTAGTTTCATCAGTCCACAGAAGATTGTTCCAAAATGAAGCTGCCTTGTCCAAATGTGCTTTAGCATACCTCAAGCAACGTTTTTGGCATGTGCACAGAAAGGTCTTCTTCCTCATGCAGCATCCCCTTGTGCAAAGTGCACTGAATGACCGATGCACAGTGACACCATCTTCGGCAAAATCATGTTGGAGGTCTTTGGAGATGGTCTGTGGGTTGAGTTTGACTATTCTCACCATCCTTCGCCTCTGCTTATCTGAGATTTTTCTTGGTCTGCCAATACGGGTCTTCACTAGAACTGTGATTGTGGTCTCTCATTACCTCATTATGTTAGTGGAAACTGACAGCTGGAATTTCTGAGCTAGCTTTTTGTATCCTTCCCCCAAACCATGATGTTGAACAATCTTTGTTTTCCAGTCATTTGACAGTTGTTTTGAGGCTCCCATTTTGCCACTCTTCGGAGAAGATGCAAAGAGGAGAACAACTTGCAATTGGCCATCTTTAATCTCTCTTTTTCCCATGACTGGCACAACCTGTATGTCAGTCAAGGGTCAATAAGCTTACCAAACAAATTTTGTGTTCCAATAATTAATACTAAAGATATTCAAATCGATTAAACAACAAGGGTTTCAAGTTGCACTACAGAGTGTTGCTGTCGCCTATAGGAGTAGACAGTCCTCCACATAAAAAATAAAGTGTTTCTTTTAAAGTGATTTTTTTGCCCAGAAAAAAAACACTAAAAACTGGTCCATTCTTGACCTACCAGTTGAGAATGATTGCTTCCCAGTGCTGCCAGCTGTAGCAAGGTAACTGTGACTTGCCTACAGTCAAGCGTCATCCGGGGATGCATGAGTGCTGCTGGCACTGCGGAAATGCGGTTCATTGATGGAAAATTTGAATTTTAACATGTACTTTCTGCCGTATTTGTCCCATGAGAAGATGTAATAAAAATGCTTGCTGAAATGTGAGGATTGTCCTCCCGTGGAAATGCAATCTCTTCTAGCATCGTGGAGCATCTGGAGAGGCTTGTCGCAGTATTATCTTTGCATTAAAAAGATTAGGAACATTAATAACTACAAGTTATTAAACTTATTTTCCCCCTCCTGGTGACAGCAGCTGTGTGCCTGTCGATGATGACAGAGGCATCGCGCTGCACTCGAGTTCTGCAGCTTAATTAAGTGCTAAATAAATTAGTGTCGGGTTCTCTCGCTCACTTCACCGAGCGATGTCGTCCCGCGAGCTCGGATTCATTAGAGTCCATCTCACCTGCCAGGTCCCTGCCACTCCTGCAGAGCGTTTTTGCATGGCATACATGTTAGTTTGCTCAGACGGGAAATGGAAACGTCCCCCACTCGTGTTTTCCACTTGAAGAATGGCTTTCACGGTGACAAATGTCAGACAGTCCGAGGTGGGTGGGCTTTCATCAAGTCAGTGGCGGTATGGATCAACATCTGTCTAGGAATAATTGCTGCGCCTTTAATGTAGAAGGTTCCTGATCTCCATGGCAACAAAGAAGCTCGGTTTCATCTTGACACATGTGACATACGGAGGCCCATGGTATAAATAGTCTCTGGCGCGGCGCAACAACCGGCAAAGGCTCTGATCTTGGCGACGGGTGAAGGCGGGGCCAGAGGCCTCGGACTGGACATCTGGACGGAGACCGGCTGCTGGTGCGGCGGAGGTGGAAGGCAAAGTTGGCGTGTGAAAGCACATTTTTGATGACCGCTGACATAAAAGTTAGTATTAGCGGTCGTGGTAAAAATAATGCAACTTCCTGTCTAGTATCATTTACAACCATGGTTCTCAATTGGTTTGGCTTCTCAGTTATCTTATACTTAGAGCTACTGCTTGGCCAAGTGGTTAGCATGCTGGCCAAACATGCACATTAGGTTAATTGTGAGACTACGTTCTTCATGGGTATGGACTTAGGACACAAGGATGTGATGGAGAATGGTTGTTTGCGCCCTGCGATTGGCTAGCAACCACCTTGGGGTGTGCCCCGCTTCCGCTGGGATAGGCTCCAGCATACCGCACGACTGAAAATGAATGTTTCCAACACAGCAGCTCTCTCATTCTGGAACGTTCTTCTGCAGCAGATATCTGAAGCCGTGTGTCGGACAAACAGCACGTTAAGTCCTCACATGTTCTTCCTCTCCAGCACATGGCGTGCACCTCACTCAAGGTGCATACACAGACATCACGTCCGTTACGTTATTGTTTTTGCCCGGGCATAGACCTGAGAGCCAACAAAAACTGCTCTGGACCTCAAACTAAATCAAATTAAAACATTAGTCAAAGATCCTCTATAGAGTGCGACAGCAGCACTCTAGAACTTTGTCTAGTGCTTTTGGCCAGTAGTTCTTTAAGAGTGCTACTGTCACATAAGGGATATTCTGGGTAGCTTTTTTGGCAGTAGGTTCTTACAGTGAATACAGGATCTTTGACTGGCTTTTTGCACAGCAGCAGCAGAGTGCACCTGTCATGCTGTCTAGACTTCACACATTATATACACGGCATTATACAATAAGCTAGTCAAAGATCATCTACTGTGTATGACAAGACAACTTTGTTACTTTTAAGAACGTAAAGCAAAAAAAAAGTTCCAGATTTTTACAGTCACTGAGTTTGAACCTTTTATTCTGAAGGGGATTTTTTTATGTCATAGAAGAAGACCAACACCGTTTGTTACGAGTCTACTGACATTATGATGTTGAGTGGGTCAGTACCGTCTCTTACTGAGCCTTACAAAGTCGGCTGATAATTAGTGTTAATAAAAAGCCAAAACACATGCATGTATTTAATGTACGTCGGTGCAAACTTGCGACATTAGAGGATACATTTTTCCATTTTTTACAGGACGTAAGCATTTGACCTCAGGTTCTTGTCTCATTCAAACCCTTTTGTGCCAGTTTCTGATTGTTCTTTTGCAATGTCTGTCTTTGTCAAACATAAGGTTGCTGGTTTGATCTACCATCCTCCTGTGTCATGTTGAAGTCTTCTCGGGCGAGACACTGCACCCCCAGTTGCCCCTGATGCAGCATCATCAGTAGGTAAATGCGGAAACAGCGTCATAGCCTTAAAGGTGGAAATGTGCTATACAAGTGTGAAGCCATTTATTACAACTATAAGTTAACTTTGAGTAAATATCAAGCTAGCACATTTGTTTAAATCATTGTTCATGTTTTTCAATTTTAATTTATTCATTCATGAATGAATGAATGAATTTTAATTTAATTTTAATTAATTTATTTTCATATGACAAGAAAAAAAAAATCCTTAACATTTCAACTTTAAGAATACTAAATTGACTTTTTTTTTCAAAACTGCTACTTTCTGTTTAGAAATACAACTTTTTTCAATATTTCCTGTATTGGCGTAAGTATGAGGCTGGGTTTTTTTTTGCAGTTTAATTTTATTTCAATTTTGTTCTTGTCATTTTTGTTCTCGTAATTATGTCTTTATTCCCATCATATTTTGACTTTATTCTTGGAACGTACCCATTTGCAACCCATCCATTTATTTTCTATAGCGCTTATCGTCATTAGGGTCGCGGGTATGCTGGAGCCTATCCCAGCTGACTTTGGGCGGGTGGCGGGGTACACCATGGACTGGTCGCCAGTCAATCGCAGGGCAAACAAACATTCACACTCACATTCATACCGATGGACAATTTAGAGTCGCCAATGAAGCTAACATGCATGTTTTTGGAATGTGGAAGGAAACCGGAGTACCTGGAAAAAACATACACGCACGGGGAGAACATACAAACTCCATACAGAGATACCCAACGAACATTCAAACCCTGAACCTCCTGTGAGGCCAATGTGCTCCATTCGCAACCAAATTTTTTTAAATTAATATTTTATTTATTTTGTTTCTCATGACTTTCTAAAATCAGCTTTTTCTTTAAAAGCCACTTCAACATAAACAATACTTGATTTTTTTCTAGAACATTTTTCTCTCAATACTTTTATTTTTTTTAATAAAATTAAAGGATTTTTTTTCTTCCTGCCAATTTTTTCATTTTCCAAAAATTACAACTTCATTACGGTAGTAAATATATTTTTATATTTGACCTTTTAGTATGCTTTTTTTCCTCCTGTTAAGTCTCATAAAATTACAACTTATTCTCTTTACAGAGTGAATATTCTCTTTTAATGTTGCGCTACGACGCATGCAGTCATCTCCAGGAGATAGAGTATGTATGGCCCTTCCTCCCCACCACAGCTCAGAGCTTGGCAAATGAGATGATTCCAGACCGAGGGGTGACAAGATTATTAGTGACTGCAGGACACTGTCAGCATCCGTATGCTTAATAACCAACCCGCTGAGCCTGCTTCAAGTGAGCAGACATGCTGTAGTCCTGACATGTCTATCAGGAGGCGTGAGAAGGAACCTCATCCACAGTGGTGTCATGTCTGGAGATTTCTAAACCGTGCACACAAACAAGGGTGAGGCCTCACAGCTGGACTTCCCCCCCGCTGCTTGTGTGACACACTGGAGATGCTGAGCACCAGGTCGACAGTTGCCTGAGGCTGGGACGGGACGATGTAATGGAGATTTGTTTTGTTGTGAGAGAGAAAGGGTGGAGTCTATAAATAAATAAGACGCCAAGCTGCTATTTACAGATATTCCTTTTCACAACTGAGGGTGGAGTGCTCAAAGGAATGCCAATTACCTCCACTCGTGGCGTTTGAGTCAGGCAAGAGGTTTGCAGAAGTGGAACTCTACTGCCACCTCATGGACGATTAGTAGCACTGAAGCAGCGTTCCCATAAGACACGCCATTAGGCTCACTTGCATGTTGCAATGACAATACAAGAGAATTATAAACCATTATTCTCTTACAAAGATAAAAACTGTCACTAATAAGCTGACAAAAAACTGGACCTTGGTGGAAAAAAAAAGGACATCACTCATCTTGTGTATTTGCACTTTTACTGTTCAGGGCCACAGGTAGTGAGTGCTTCAGGGTCAGAGACAATTCTGAAATTAAAATCACATGATGCAAGGCTCACCTGAACAAAACACAAAAGGCATCTGAATGAGGATAAATGTATTTAAGACTAACACAATCAACTCATCTCAGGTCACTGCCAAAGACGTCAACTTAAATATTCCAGAACATTACACATACACCGTTTTTCATTATGTACTTAGCTGCTCTTCAAAAATAGGTTATTTTTTTTTATTTTACTATTCACACTATGTACAAGATTTAAACACTTCCTGACATTTGTTAGCCAGGAAACAAAGACAAACAATATACTCTTGAATATGCAGCTGCATAGGAAAAAGAAAACAAAAATGGGCATGAAAACATAACGGTTCCCCATGCAGAGCGCAGCCCTGTAACTGTACAAATACTTTCGTCCAAGTGGCAACAAATACACAGGCAGGAAGCCATCGTTCAAGTTCTTGTTAGTGGACCGACATGGCATACATTCGTAGAGAGACAATTCCGTTGGCACAAGGCACACCAAGGCGCGCAGATGTCATCAGGCGACAAACTTGTTCTTGGTGGTGGAGCCGCTCTTTGTGGCCGTGTCGGCATGCGACTGGTACCCGATGACCACTTTGGACGGAACGCCTAAACGTTCTTTGTACACACGCCTACAAAAAAACAAATGTTAAAGTTGTAATAATAACTGTAGATTCTTGCATATTTGCCATTCAGCATTCTTGATAAGGCCAAGCCCATCCGGTATCAATATCTGGATCAGATTCTGGCATTAACTCACCTGTGGGAGATTTCTGATCCATGTCTGTGCTTTAATGTTGTTAGCAAACATTGCCAAGAGAGTATCAGCTGATGTAGCTAATGTCTCCACACATGCACGGTAACAGTCTTCGCTCACACACCACTTGATGCATTCACGGCCGTACATCAAATGTAACACGACACATAATTACCTGGCCGCTACAATGTCATACTTGTCAGTACAGATGATTTTATTACAGCCGCATAAAATCAACAAAGAGCGGTTAAGCATGATGTTCAGGGTTTTGTGTTGTCTGAAGGCATGAACACGCAAGGCTGCGCTTGTGTGCAAACAGCTATGTTCGCCAATATTGTTCTAGCTATATTTGCTAATATTCTCATGGCGTGGCTGTGGTCGACAGGCAGCGATTGTTAGACTACCTTGTCATTCTTATATAATCTGCAGCTACTGCAACATCAACAAGTATAATTGTTACTACTAATACATATTAAAATTACTCCAGCTTTCCTGTAACCCTAATGAGGACAAGCAATATCAGTATTGCATGTATGCAAATGCATTATGTCAACTATTTCTCTAAAAATACAGTAAAAAATAAATAAGTGATAGTGAAGCATAAAACGTGGATGGTTTGAAGCTAGCGTTGTATACACTGGAAAGTCAATACAGCAGCATAACCCAGGCATTAGAGTGTCAAATAGAAACATTCTGATGTTAATGTAGTGGGGATCTTTTGTACAATGTGCAAGAAAACCTAATGGAGCATCCCGCAGCTCACCCTATGTGTGTGATGGCCTCCTTGTTTTCATAGTCCGTGGTCCAGATTGCAATCTTGTCTCCTTTAGCTCGGACGTTGATTACTGCCCCGCATACGTCGTCACTGTGGTCGTCGAAAGCTTCACCTACGAGACACAAGAGCTGCAGGGAAAAGAAAAACAAAAAAAGCACGACATGAAGGCCTTGGTGAGAAGCAGAGGGAAGACGTGGGCAGCCATCATGCAGGGCTGTACGCTTAGCTTTATCACCAGGAGCACATGTGCTCCTAACTGGAAAAAATAGCTCAGAAAAAAAAATGAGTACAGTGAACCCTCGTTTATCGCGGTAGATAGGTTCCAGAACTGGCCGCGATAGCTGAAATCCACGAGGTAGGGACACCATATTTACAGTATTTAACAGGTATTCAGTCTTTTAAAACCCTCCATTTACTTAGTACTGTAAACAAACCACCCTTAACAGTAATGTACAGATATCCACAATACGTACACACAGTACACAGGCACTTTCTGGAAAATCCGCTATATATTTTCTCTTATAATATACGTACATACTGTAATGGACAAAATTCGCGAAGTCGTGAATCCGCGATAGTCGAACCGAGAAGTAGCGAGGGTTCACTGTAATGTAATACATAGCCTGGCATACAACATGCCATACACACGCACTAAGCTAACAGTAACATAACATGACTGACATCGCACGCAATTACATTGGCAACTTACTACACTGCACAAGAAGAACCATGCTGATATCCACACCCAACCTATGACAACCGTGGCAATATTTTCCAATAAGACCTTCCATTTATAAATACAACAGTCTAAACCACAGCAGTGTAACATCATTTTGGCATGTGTACAAGTAGGCCAAGAGTGGTTGTGTTTTGTTAGTTTTACCCATAGACACAGCGTATATGTACACGCCGCCATATCGAATTTGGCAAGCAAATGTACTTACTTTCATGAAGCACCTTTCTACAATGCCCCGTTAATACATTCACATGCACACTAAAACACGGGGCAAACAGTTAGGCACCAGAAACAATGTTTTTCATCTTCTCAGATGGCTAACAACTTCACTGATCCCACAAACAAGTAATTCTCAGTTACAGAGCACAAAGTAGTGACAAAAAAACTAAACTGTGAGGGTGTGTGTAATTTATAGTTTTAATGCAATGTACTTCTGAATTTTTGAGTAGGATTATTCTAAGGTAACAATACTCAAATGAGTACAGTTTCGTTGGCCAATCCAGCCACCTCTGACTAGGTAACTCATGTATTACATATTTTAAAATTACATTTGTGTTTCGGGTCCGGGTCCCGGGCGGAAGCAGCTTCGGGAGGGAAGTCCAGACTTCCCGGTCCCCAGCGACCTCTTCCAGCTCCATCGGGAGGACACCAAGGCGTTCCCAGGCCAGCTGTGAGACATAGTCCCTCCAGCGTGTCCTAGGTCTTCCCGGGGGCCTTCTCCCGACTGGGCATTCCCGAAACACCTCACCAGGGAGGCGCCCGGGAGGCATCCGGACTAGATGCCCGAGCCACCTCAACTGGCTCCTCTCGATGTGAAGGAGCAGCGGCTCTACTCTGAGCTCCTCCCGGATGGCCGAGCTCCTCACCCTATCTCTTAGGGTGAGTCCAGCCACCCTAAAATGGATGGATGGATGGACATTTGTGTTTCTTGTGCCTTGATTTATTTTTGTAAATATGTAAATTCATACATACTGTATATATATATTTTTTTTTGTTAAAAGCGGTATCTTTTAAAACAAATTATCTGATTATTATTTTGACTAATAACTTGTTTTCTTATTTGACAAATCAGATTGCCATGCTAATTCTGTGCTAGTTCCAGTAAGTTAAGATTGTTCTTCCTTCCCTTCCGACCATGGATGCGTAAACAAAGTTGATAAATTAGCTATATATGTTGTGATAAAAACATATACTACCATGAGCATAATAAATGAATTCATTGTGCATGGCAATACAGTGTTTTCCTCAAACTCAATAAGATGCTCTCAAAACGATGTTATGTCCAAATCATGCAGTCCACAGGTCACATACCATCAAAGGTAATTAATTAAATTAGGTCTTACCTGTGAGAAGTTATTCCCTGGGTTTGGGCAGTAAAAAGAGTCATACACTTCCTTGCAGAACATGAATGAGGTATCTTCTCCACACTGACACTTGCCACATCCAGTATGGCGGAGACGTTGACGTACAGCTCAGCGCTTATGTGGAGTCTACGTATGTCTATGGTTTTACCTGCCTCCTTCTGCCCTTTGCCATATTTACGAAACATGAGGTTCTTCTCAAATTCAAGACAAGAGAAGAGTTTGATCCAATCCGATTAAGACTCTGCTGTAACACTAGTGCTAATGCTAGCTATTGCCATTTGTTCTGGCTTGAAACTGTCGATTATCCCAGGTTCCACATTCTCTTAATATCCCCTCCTCTCTTGGTTCTACTTTGAAAATGAGTCAATTTTCACACAAAGGCAACTGTCCCACCACGCTCTAGTATCCTACTGCTACATCGGCGCTGGGATGTGCAAAACTTTTATTGCAGTTTGATCCATTTTGTATGGAGTTATTAGAGGAGCGACATGCGAATTAAAAATTCACATCCGTACTCGCACGTGTGCTCCCTTTTTATATTTTTTTCTCTACTCGCACCCGTGAGTAAAATGCTCAGACTGTACAACCCCGTCGCCTCATCCAATTTACCGTCTCCAACCAGAAGCGATCCAGGTCCGACTTGCGCTGCTGCTTGGAGAGCGTTATCAGCCAGCGGCCGCCTCTACGGTTCCGCTCGTCCTCCCACATGGGTTCGATCCCATCCTGCGGACCAAGAAATGTCAACGCTCAAGAGCAGCAAGAAAACAGAGCGCTGCAGCAAAGCAGGGGATCGTCATAAAACAAGTTCTAGAACAAATACCCTTCTGTGTGTTGTGCTTTCTTTTGACACAACCCGTTCCCTAACATGCCGCCTACAGCTCGGTTTTTAATAACTTATTTCTCCTGTGTTCGGGTCTTTCATTTATAACTTTCAGAAACCCCTGCTGTTGCTCTGACATACACTTGACAGCCTCTGTGTGTGTGTTTTTATGTGAACAGTTATTTTTCTTTAAACAGTTTTACTACTGAGATGCAAAAAAGTGCGCATCTAATCAATTAGCGAGCACTGCAGAGTATGATCTAGAGCAGCAGAAGACTTGATTGGGACATGATATTGGCCAAACAGTGTTTTCTTACCTTAAAAAGTGAATAGTCACATCCAGACATCAAGTTACTTGACAGCTGAATGTGGTTATACAACCTGGGAAGAAGATATTAGTTTTACTGGGCACAGCAGCTGAAGGCATCTTGGGAAGAACATGACTCACGCCCAGAAGTCCTCCACGCTGTCAAATTTGGAGATGAGACGGAGGTTTGCTTGCCACGTTTTGCTCTTGTCATTTTTGAAAAACCAAAGAGCCCACCTGCACAACAAACAAATGCACGCCATTTACACCAACCTGTGACACGTGGCAGCATGGCGTCCGTCATACCTGTTCTGCAATGGATGCTTGATGCACGAGTCTGGACTCTCAACTTTCTGAATCGTGCTCTCACGCGCTTCTTTCTCAGGCTTTTCGGCGACTGAAGCGATCACCTAAGCAAACAATTCATGTTAACGCCGTTTCGACTTTGTGCGCGATTCCAAGCCCAGGATAAGCCAACTAAAAAGGGACTCGTGACACACAGCTACAATATTAAAAATAAATCACAGACTTGCTGGTGAGGGTAGCCATTGGGACGCCCCTTCCCATTAGGTATGCTTTAAAAGACTTGTCTTTCGTCTGTTATACATTAGCTTTGTGAAATTTAATAGGAACTCACTCTTGTCTGGCCCACGACCGCGAGAAGATGCTAGGCTAACGTTGCCGACGTTCCCTTTAACTAGCTGCTAGCAAGCAAGCGAGCGGAAGTTGCAGCAACAACTGTTATTTGATCCCATTCGGGGAAACTTGCAAGGCACCGACTCGTATGCCGCGTCATATGTGAAGTAAACCATCCTCCTAGCTGGCAGACACACACGGCTGACTAACCCGGACCAGTTAAGCTAACGGCGTTCAGCGTATAACTCACCAAAAAGGCGGTCGCCATCTTGAGAAGCCTTCCTTCCCGTTGTTTTGGGGTCTGTTAAAATAACTGATTGGACCAGCTGGGGCATAGGACTGCGCATGCGCAGTGCACAAACTACTTTACTGTTGTCTAAATAGACAGCAAATCATTAGTATTAAGTATTAATTGTTAATTAAATATTACAGTGAACCTATATTATAGCTGTTGTCTTTAAGTCACAAAAGTAAAATTATACTATAGCCACCATCATTCATAATAGCCCAGGTGCAGGTGCAATTATTTTGACTTAATTGCATTTTCCGCCCTAATAACTTCAAATGACATTTACATAGCATTAACCCTCACTCAAATGTCATTTCAAAACACTTTTAAATATTATAAAAACAATAAATAAAATATAAAAGATTTTAAAAAATGTAAAAAATAATATGAATTGAATTAAATGAAAAATATAAATACAAAATAAAAATTCTAAAAAAGTTTTAAACCAACTATAAATAACAATGACCAAAAAGTCTCATATTTTGTGAATCAGTGTATAACTTTGTCCAGTTTATCCTTATCTAATACAGCCACTCTGTTTTAAGTTAATCCTCAAGTCAAATACTCTAAACCTGCAAAGGTTTGGGCACCCCTAATCATTTTCAAGATTTTCCTTTATAAATCATGAATTTTTTTGGATCAGCAATTTCAGTTAAATATCACATAGCAGACGAAGACTGTGATATTAGAGAAGTAAAATTAAGTTTTAGGATTCATAGAAAGTGTGCACTAATTATTTAAAAAAAATTAGGTAGGTGCATACATTTGGGCACCCCAACAGAAAAATTACATCAATATTTGGTAAATCCTCCTTTTGCAGAAACACTTCCAATGAGGGTCAGCTTTGATGGTTTCCGAGCACCGACAACCCGCTTTAAATCACACCGCAGATTTTCAAATCATATTCAGGTTTGGGGACTAAGATTCCATTCCAGAATGCTGAATTTGAGCAGTGTTTAGGGTTGTTATCTTGTTAAAGTATCCAGCCGCGGTGCAACTTTGTCACTGATTCTTGAACATTGTTTGCAAGAATCTGTGATACTGACTGCATTCCATGTGATCTTCAGTTTGAACAAGATTGTCAGTACCACACAGTCCCACAGCATGATTGATGGAGCCACCCCCGAATTTTACTGTGGATAGCGTTGTGTTTGTCTTGGAATGCTGTGTTCTTCATCCGCCATGCACCGCCCCTTGTTACGTCCAGATAACTTTTGGTTTCATCAGTCCACAGCACCTTGTCCCAAAATAAAGCTGGCTTGTTCAATTGTGCGTTAGCATACCTCAAGTGACTCTTGTTTGTGGGCATGTGCGCAGTAACGGCTTCTTCCTCATACAGCATCCCCCTGTGCAAAGTGCGCTGAATAGTTTACCGATGCACTGTGACACCATCTGCAGCAATATCTATCTAACACTATACATCCATATAATCCGTTAAAATAAAATTAGGGAAGCACTTCAAAAATACATCAAACCCAAACAGGGGTGGGGGGGAATGATCTTGAATGTCTTTGTTGATAATAGGTAGGTGATGTATTAGTAACAAAATGATGCCACATAATTTGATAGAAATGAAAATGATCACCCCATAGAGGAGGGAATCAAAGACACCCCAAAAATGAAAGTGAAAAAAGGATGCAGCAGAGTGGTCCAGTCAGCCAAAATGTCATTGTAGCAACTCAAAATGATTCTCAGTAGTTTGTGTGGCCCCCACGTGCTTGTACGCATGCCTGACAACGTCAAGGCATGCTCCTAATGAGACCACAAATTGTGTCCTGGGGGATCTCCTCCCAGATTTGGACCAGGGCATCACTGAGCTCCTGGACAGTCTGAGAAGCAACCTGGCAGCGCCAGATGGACCTAAACATAATGTCCCAGAGGTGTTCTATTGGGTTTAGGTTAGGTGAACGTGGGGGCCAGTCAATCGTATCAATTCCTTCGTCTTCCAGGAACTGCCTGCATACTTTTGAGGTCGGGCATTTTTGTGGACCAGGAGGAACCCAGGTCCCAAAGCACCAGCAGAGGTTCTGACAATGGGTCCAAGGATTTCATCCCGATACCTAATAGCAGTCAGGGTACTATTATCTAACCTGTAGAGGTCTGTGCGTACCTCCAGGGATATGCCTCCCCAGACCTTCACTGATCCACCACTAAACCAGTCATGCTGAATGATGTTGCAGGCAGCATAAAGTTCTCAGCAGGATCTCCAGACCCTTTTATGTCTGTCGCATGTGCTCAGGTTGAACGTGCTCTCATCGGTGAAGAGCACAGGGCACCAGTGGCGTAGTTGCCAATTCTGGTGGTCTATGGCAGAGATGGGAGACTCCAGTCACATGACTACACACGAGTTGCAATTTTTAAAACTTGTGACTTGCATGACAAACGTTCCAAAAAGACTTTGACTTGAGACTTAACTCGGACGTGAGCTAATTGACTTGAAATGACTTGTTTTTGGTTTAATGCTTTGATTTATTTTTCAAATATCCAAAATATACCCGTATGACTGTGTTTTAACAAGTCGGGTTTCGGCTGCTGTAATTTACGCATGCGCTCACTTTGGAGCTATCTGACAGAACACAACCTGCACGAGCCGGATAGAGGACACAGAAAGATTTTGTGAATGTTTGCTTGTATACCTCGTTTCCAAACAGTGCCCGTAACACGGCAGTGAAACTCAAACATAACAGAAAAGTCGTCGTTTTTATTCAAGAGCCTCAGTTACTGCTGAAGTTGTGTTGTTCTCCTCATGTCGCAGTCCGGCCTTTTCAAATCAGTTGGAGGAAAAAAGTCAAATGTAACATTCGACCCAGGTCAAGGTTCACACAAGCCCCCTGTGTTTATAGCTGTCCCGGTGAATGCCTGTTAAATAAAGCAATAAAATCACCAAGATTTCGAGAATTAAGTCGTAAATTTACGACAAAAAAATTGTATATTTACAAGATATATGTTTCATTATGAGAGTACAATGTAACTTCACGGAATTAAAAGTTGTAACTTTCTTTTGTAGGCATTGCCCGAGACCGCTATGAACCCGAGAGCCGTATGTGGAAGGGCGGGTTACTACAATGTAGCAGTGCGATGATGCTAACTGAGATGATGCTAACCCGTGCTAACCTGGTTCCGGTTATCCACCCTATTCCTGAGGCCGCTGAGGTAAAACGGGTTATGGGTTCAGCTTCCGGTACAGCAGCCGGAAGTTTCACTGCGCCGCTGTTTTCAATTAGAGTTGGCGGTTTTAGTTTTAGAAGCGTGTTTGACTTAAACCTCCGAAATGTACCAAAATGGCCTCGCGCAGCACGGGGACATGTTGTGCGGCTCGTGGTTGTACTAACAGCCTACATTTGGGCTGGGATACTCCGAACCACCAGAGAAGA
This sequence comes from Oostethus manadensis, assembly GCA_024372805.1. Taxonomy (NCBI): domain Eukaryota; kingdom Metazoa; phylum Chordata; class Actinopteri; order Syngnathiformes; family Syngnathidae; genus Oostethus; species Oostethus manadensis. The sequence goes on from QODF01000014.1 coordinate 1,004,955, forward strand.
GACGCCCGACAGCAGAGTCACAAGAACAGGTAAGCTATTTGGTGTGTACATCTCCCTGATACCACCTATTCCAAAAGTACCACTTTCTTACCCGCAGCTGACTTAGTCAAAGCATGAAATAGGAACACAAGCTCCTCATCTGCTCTCCCCGGCACGTGAAGCGATGACGTCACAATAGAGCACAAATAAGCATACACAAACATACCCGCTCACTTACCTTTCAACTGTCCGTCGCGCGGATTACTGGCTCCACATCTGCGTTTGGAGACATCAGATCGTGGCCGACATCTTTCAACCAAACCCGACCAACCTTCTCGCCGTGAAGGTAATAGTGTGCCTCGGAGCGTCTAAGATTGTTCGTAGCCTCGCCGTCTGCCGCAATAGAGTAGCGAAAAAAAATGCTACTATAGGTGATGTTGGGCCACTTTTTCTATTTTAGTAGGCAACGGAATTGTTCCATCGCCTCGCTTAAGACATGACAGCCGGTGTTCCCACGTTCTTATGCGGTTATCGATCCAGTTGTAACGTAAATAAACGCCGGTTCCGGTGTCTACCGGAAGTTCCGCCCAGAGTTTACGCAAAGGCTCATGGGGGCTAGGATTACTTTCTATTTTTTAATTAGAACACACACATACACACAGAACATTGGCAAAGACTGTGAGTCAAACTAAGTTTAAGGCCAGACCAGGCGACATAATAACAGATCAAATAAGAAGGACTTACTTAAAAGAAACAGAAAAATAAACAAATTCATAAAATGATAATATTAAAATAAAATAAAATCAACTAAAAATAACTAGGCACATATAGTGATTTTCAAGGTCTTGATTGTGTGAAGTAAGTCCACTGCTTGTTTTTTGTCAACGAATTTAAGGGAGGAAAAAAGGTAGGCTCCAGCATACCCGCGACCCTAAGGAGGATAAGCGGCATAGAAAATGGATGGATGGAAAAATAAGTTCTTTGTGAAAGGTGGGGAAGGTAGGATTACTTTTCAAGAAATGACATTTGTGGATTAAAAAAAATACCTAAAATTATAATTACATTCGAGACATTTTAATATTATTGTTTTCCTTCTAGCATTCCAAACATGAAATCCTTTACAGAGAATTCAGACAGGTTTGGGATTTTGGAGGAAGTCCAGACGTGAACATCTTCCCATATAATATATACAATCATAAAATAGATGTTCAGTTGATTTCATATTCCCATCACAGAAGCAACAAACATTATCCTCAAAACAAAACCTGCATCTAAGAAATTCTTTGGAAGGGTAGATTCCAGAGAGGACTACTTAATGAATTTCCTTAGCCTTAGGAGGGATGGGAAGTTTTAGGTAAAATGTTCAGATTTGTTCCTTTTGATCCTTGGAGATTAATTGTGAAATTGAGTTTGGGTTGACAATATAAGGAGTTTATTAATTTTAGAAAACCAATAGTATCTAACCCATTGATTGACAGGCTGGGAAGTTCAAGAGTTCTGTTGGTAGAATTCTGAAAAAGAATAAGTGCTGTGGATAAAATATTTTGGGGAATGGCCTTCAAAATGTTTTGGAACTCTGTTTGCTTACATGTAAATTATATTTTATATTAAAATGTGTCATCACACCTCTGTCATTCAATAAGTGTGTCACTGAGCAACTGGGGGCTCGGAAGAATGTGGATGAATGAAAGCTTTTCTGAAGCCAGAGGGAACTTCCCCTCCCCATTGAAGAACCATGCTGTAGTTTCCCTTGGACACGTAAAATTAACACTTAATTTCATACATTTAAATTAGCTAGAACAACTAATTGAGTTATTTCATTTGTCAAATATGTAATAAAAAAGTCTAAGTTTATAACTCTTGTTTTTAAACTTTGAATCTGTCTGGTCTAAAAACGTGTATGACTTGACACAATTTGCAGGCGAAAAGCAGTGACTCGACTTGCTTGGTTCTCATAAAGATTGACTCAAACTTGCTTGTGACTTGAAGGTAAAGACTTGGTGCTGACTTGTACATGAGTGACCGACCAGTAGCCATATAGCATAATGCATGTTTTGTCACATGATCATACATTAAACTGCAATATGCACTTAATGAATACATAGCCATGTGTTGAAAAATATTTATTGAAACTGTTAATACCAACCAGAAATATGGTTCTAACCGTGAAAACAGTGTAATCATAACAAGTGCTTGGAACGTTGAAACATGAAAGAAGCGGCTTGACTGGTGGAGGCACCTTAGAAGGTCAGAAAAGTGCGGATGCTGCAGGAGGGGAAATAAACGTAAATGGGAGGAAAAAACAATTACATAGTATGAGCAATCTGTGCAGACCTTTTTCCTTCGTGCATGAGATCAAAACCCTCACTGATCTTGTCAAAGGGCAGCGTGTGAGTGACAAACTCATCCACCTTCAACTTCTTACTCAGGTAGTCTTCCACCAGTTTAGGAACGCTCTCCACACTCTTCCAGCCTGTCAGGAGGAGAGTCAAGTCGCTAAAGCCGTTTGATCACCGAAAAATACCTCAGTTGCAATTGTACAGCCACGTTACGCGTCGTCACCTCCGAAGGCGGTGCCGCGCCACACTCGGCCCGTCACCAGCTGGAAAGGCCTAGTGGAGATCTCCTGTCCAGCTCCAGCGACACCGATGATGACACTCTCGCCCCAGCCTTTGTGGCAAGACTCCAGAGCAGCTCGCTGGAATAGGCAAGTACTTGTTTACTTTTTTTTTTTCCTCCCCCAAAACAAAAAAATATGCAATATGGCGGCATGAGAAATATATGAATCATTATTTTCTTGTTTGGAATATAAAGTGTGATTCCCAGAACAGTTTAGTATTATTTCATTAATAAATGTGTTCAATAATATTGATTTGTTTTTTGTATTTGTTACAGATGTATTTTATAATAATTAACAATATTATATTACTGTGATAGTAATATTAAATTTGTTGTCTTGAAAAAAAATAAAAAAATATAACTGCAGTTCTCAGAGGTCCTGGAAGAACCAGGAAGAAGGAGGAGCCAGGAGAAGGTGTCGTCCATCATACTAACGACTGATCAATGACGACTAAACGGCAGCGTTTGTGATACTGCTAAACTTTTTTAAAAAATTAGCATGTTTTTTGCCACATAAAAATAACTCACCATGAGCTGCACGTTGCCGATGCATTCAAAAGAGTAGTCCACGCCGCCGTCGGTCATCTCCACCAGGACTTCATTGATGGGCTTGGTGTGGTCCTTGGGGTTCACCAACACTGTGGCTCCAAACTGCCTGGCCATCTCAAACTTGGCGGGGTTGATGTCCACGCCGATGATGCGGCTCGCCCCGGCGACCTTGCAGCCCATGATGGCGGCCAAGCCGACGGCTCCCAAGCCGAAGACGGCGCACGTGGAGCCGGCTTCCACCTTCGAGTGTGCACAGAGAAGCCAGAATTACAACACTGTACGTAAAGGTGATGGGATGGCGTGGTTTTTTTGGCCGTACCCACCTTGGCGGTGTTAAGGGCAGCACCGTACCCCGTGGAGATGCCACACCCCAGAAGGCACACTTTATCCAGCGGAGCCTTCTCATTCACTTTGGCCAGAGAGATGTCGGCCACCACGGTGTATTCAGAGAATGTGCTGGTGCCCATGAAGTGGAACACTTGCTTCCCCTTGCAAGTGAAGCGGGAGGTCTTGTCCGGCATCAGGCCCTGACCTTGGGTCACTCTGCCAAAGGGTGGAAAAGGCCAAGAGAACGAACATAAATTTAGGTTTAATATAAGAAAGTTATTTCTGGCACAATAACAATGGTGGAATGTAAGAAGAGAAAGACACACAGTATAAAGTTTAACTATAAATTAGTTGCATGTGTACAATAAAAATTGTTAATGACAATGACCTAATTTTCTGGCAGAGGTTGGTCTTGGGATTTTTGCAGAACTTGCATTCACCACACTGAGGCACATAAAGCGGGATGACAGCATCACCTTAGTAGAAAACATGTCCATTACAAAACAATCAGCAAGCACGCTCCAAATGTTGACTTTTTGGTTGCGACTTCTCACCCGGCTTAAACTTGGTGACGCCCTCGCCGACACTTTCCACAGTGCCCGCCCCCTCGTGGCCCAGGATGACGGGGAAAAGGCCCTCGGGGTCGCTGCCGCTCAGAGTGTAGGCATCGGTGTGGCACACTCCGGTGGCAAAGAGCTGAGAGAAAACAAGCAAACTTGATTTCCAAGTTACATGCGAGTTTACACAAAGAGAATTAATGGCTACAGGTGGTGGAGGGCTTCATCTCACCTTGATGCGGACCTCATGAGCCTTGGGTGGGGCCACCTCCACCTCCTCAATAGAAAGAGGCTTCCCGGCCTCCCAGGCGACTGCTGCCTTGCACTTGATCACCTGGGGGGTCAATCACAGCACAGTTTCTTAAAATGTACATTCAAGTATGTCAGTAAAAGCACCGGAGGCATGTGGTTGGGTGATTGACAGGTTGACCTTTGAACTCGCATAAGCAGGAGTGCTAAGGACACACACGTGCGCTTCTAGCACGTCATCTTAATGGCTCTTAAATTGTCTACGTTTTTCATCAATAATACTTTATTGTTGTTTTCTCGACGCTTAAGTAAATAGGTCAATAAGCGGCGAAAACATGTGATCGCGGTCAAGTAAGTAGTTCCATCCATCCATCCATTTTCCTCCGCTTATCCGGGTCCGGGTCGCGGGGGCAGCAGCTTCAGTAGCGAAGTCCAGACTTCCCGGTCCCCGGCGACCTCTTCTAAGCTCCTCTAAGCTTGATTTACTGCTGGCAATGCGAACCAGGCTCCTGCTTCAAGGACCGAATGGCACGTAGTAGCGGGCCACCGATCCCGTACTCCCGGAGCACCCCCCACAGGACAGCACGAGGGACACCTTTGCCTTTTCCAGGTCTACAAAGCACATGTAGACCGGTTGGGCAAACTCCCACACACCCTCCGGTCACCCTTTTTAAAAATGGGGACCACTTCCCTGGTCTGCCAGTCCAGAGGTTCTGTTCCCGACTTCCATGCGATGTTGTAGAGGCGTGTCAACCAACACAGTCCTCCAACATCCAGTTATATTTGCTAAGTAAGTAGTTAGCAAATATAATGATGTCTGCGTTAAAATAAACAGAGAATATATAAAAACTTGACTTACTTTACCAGCTGTCTCCATGCCTCCTTCACTGTGCTCCCTTCGCCCACAAGTCAGCGCAGCCGCAAAAGAAGGATACTCCGACCAATCACGAACGAGTACAATGATGACGCACTTCCGGAAAACCTCCCACCGCGGAAATTAATTGTTTAAGGCCAACAAAAACAGAATTTATATTTGCATTTGACAAAGCCTTCATTGTCACACGTTCAAGAACGCAACACTTTGATAAAATGTACTCAAAGGTTAATGTTAAACGTGTAACCTATTAGAAGTGTATTTTCACAAATCAATGCGTTTAATTGACTTTCAATTACTGCCAATGAGTACTGTATTTTTATTTAATTCACCTTTAAACTATTCAACACAATAGTACTGATTTTGAGCTTTTTTGTGACTACTTTAGTGCCAAAAAGTGTATTTACAGAGGTCAGCATAGAACTGTCAATACCAAAAACACAACACTTTACACAACAAACTTTTAATCAAGACAATTACAACATCTTTTGCTTACAAATTCTAATGATAAAAAAACTTTTCAACCAACTCAAAGTCCCATTTGCCTGCATGACATGCCCATACATGACTGACGGTTTGTGATTGCATGTGTACATGATCAAAGTACAACCATTTAGGATTTACACAGGACAACATGCCTGCACACAGATGAGAAGGGGGGCTGTCACAAGCATACAAATGAGCATTTAGAAAACAAATAAGTCCATCACTCATACAAAACTAGTTTTTTTTAAAACAGAAAGAAAACAATCCATCCAAGAGGTAACGTCCAATGTTGCATCCACTCAGCACAAACTCGCAAGGCAGCCAATCATCTCCCACCTACAAAATAAACGCAAAGTAAGGGGCGCTCGACAAACACACAAAGGACGTGAAAGATGGTCAAACCTCTGAATCCACGTCCTCCGCCACCTCCTCTCCCTCTGAAGCCACCACCGCGTCCTCCAAATCCTCCACCTCCCCCATATCCGCCGCCTCGGCCTCCTCCCCGACCGCCGCCTCCCCTTCCACCCCGAAAACCACCTGAAACCAGTTGGAAATGTAAGACATGGAGAAAAGACAGTGGTGTAATGCTGCTGTAAATACATTAACTCAATAATAAAAGCAGAGAGTCTGGCTGTATATTAAATTCATCACCTCCGCGACCGCCGCCTCGTCCTCCGCCCCTACCCCCACCTCTGCCTCCTCTTGGCGGGCCTTTTTCTCCGGGCGGCCTGGGCAGGAATCGCTGGAGTGGGAGAAGCTTCATCGGATCTATATAAAACTGAAAATACAGAGTTTACTAGACAGATGCAAAATAACACACATTTAATTTGGATGCGCTGCTTACCTTCTGCATCTTCTTAAACGAAGACGCCTTCATGTTTTCAGACAGTTTGACAGAAAAATACTGATGGGGTGCGTTAAGTAGACCGTAAGCAGCAAAAGTGTTTTTTTTTGCAAAATAACGCTGAACCGAAAGGATACAAAGTCCCGCAGCTGTCCGAATATCTCGTCCACCTTCCCGATCTGTTCCTTGTTTTCCAGGTACACCGGCGCATTGAAGTAAGGAACTTTGTTTTCTTCTGTGGTGCACTTGCACACGATGTCATCCTCACACGGATGCATGAATTCTCCTACAGCTGCGGAGGACAAGTGAACAGAAGAACACGATGAGTCTCCGTTTTGGACCAGTTGAGTGCTGACCCACATGAGACGGTAGCGCTGCTAGTCACAATAACCTACCAACAACATATTCCGGGGGTCCAAAATCTTGCTGCCTGTTGTAACCTCCTCTACCACCTCCCCTGCCGCCGCCGTAGCCGCCATAGCCGCCTCTGCCTCCCCCACCACGGTTAAACCCTCCACCTCTTCCGCCTCGTCCTCCACCTCCTCTGAACGACATTCTTCAGCTGATCTGCAAACACAGAAAGATACAGTGATACCAAAACGCGAGAGTTGACGGGACCAACACAACGTATGGCTTAGCTAGCTAGCTAGCTAGCTAGCTAGCTGCGTTAGCTAGCACGACCATGTAAACATACATACATAATGTACAACTGTTACATACAAATGATGTATGATATACAAATAAAAGGTATCGCGCATTCAACTGTGCAAAATATGTGCATTGTGTTCGTGGCTTACAACTTTAGCAGCGGCTACAGACTCCAGCGGTCCTCCATGCGATCACAACACGTGTGACTACACTCTGCCGTAAAGCAGTGCAGCCATGTCGCAAAGGCGGAAACGGACGTAAACCGTACACTTTTAGGGGGATGTCTTGTGTTTTTGTCTACCCGGCTGAGATAAATACAACATCCTACGACAAAATAATGTGCAAACGTGGGCTTTAAGTATTTGTATATTGCGTTGTGTCACCAGAAGAGTCGCTAATTTCTTTTCGTGCCTTAAAATGTCAACAGCGGGTCAGGTGAGAGAAAACTTTACGACACTTGTTCCAACAAAACAAGTGCTGTAGTAACCCATCGTATAAATGTCTTTTGGGGGATTGTGCGCGGTGTTCAACACATTTGTGACGCCGACACAGCCAAGCGCAATGAGATATTCGTGTTGCAGGTCATTAGGTGCAAGGCAGCTGTTGCTTGGCAACCGGGGAAGCCAGTAACCATCGAAGATGTGGAGGTTTCTCCGCCCAAAGTCCACGAAGTCCGCATTAAGGTTGACGAATCCCTCATTATTGGAATTATTTATGCCAAACGTCTCATGGGTCCGTGGAGGTCTTGGCTGAAAATAACGGTCCCCGGGTTTGTGTAGGTGGTTGCCACAGGTGTGTGTCACACGGACTGGGAGTACTTGTACCAGACAGGAAAGGGGATGAAGCCCCGACCGTTCCCGCTAGTGCTGGGACACGAAGGAGCGGGAGAGGTGGAAAGCGTTGGCCCGGAAGTGACCAAATTCTCACCAGGTAAAAGCATAAAGCCCGTGGGGGTAAATGTGTGGTTGGCACGCAAAATATTGTGGCATAAAAGACACCAGCAGACACACGGGGCAACCGCAGATACTATGTGGGATGAAAAAGGACGACTCGCATAACATTAAACGTAAAAATATTTACCAAGCATTGCCACAAAGCAATTTGTCTTTTTCTCTCTGCAGGTGATAAAGTTATCCCTCTTTTCTTGCCACAGTGTGGCGAATGCGAGCGCTGCCTGAGTCCGAAAACAAATCACTGCAGGAAGAACTGGTGTGTTCAGTGGCCGACTGTCGCCATTTGTGCCGCTTTCGTCCCATGCTCTGCTTTTGTCATCCTAGGGCCAACACACAAGCGGGTGTGCTGGCGGACGGCGCCAGCAGGATCTCATGCAAAGGACAACAGGTGTTCCAGTTCCTCGGCGTCAGTTCCTTCTCGCAGTACACCGTGGTGCCCGACACTTCCGTAGCAAAGATACGAAGCGACGCGCCGCTGGATAAAGTGTGTCTGCTTGGCTGTGGAGTCTCCACTGGTTACGGCGCTGCTCTCAACGCAGGAAAGGTGAGGTGATGCGGCGTCAGCTTTTGTGCCCTAAAGCAGCCGTGTTTTCGCCTCGATCCAGGTGGAAAAAGACTCCACGTGTGCCGTCTTTGGGCTGGGAGCGGTCGGTCTGGCTGCCGTGATGGGCTGCCGGGTCGCGGGGGCGAAGAGGATCATCGGCATTGACGTCAACCCCGGCAAGTTTGGGAAAGCCGAAATGTTGGGAGCCACTGAATGCGTCAACCCCCGAGAGCATCACAAAGGCATACAGGAGGTTCTGGTGGAGTTGACGGAAGGAGGCGTGGACTTCGCTCTGGAGTGTGTGGGCCGTCCTGACGTCATGGTGTGTTTATTTCAAATTCACGTACTGTCTAATAAATTAAACCAAAAACATTGAAGTTGATCATTGATCCCAGACTGCTGCGCTGGAGTCCACCACGGATGCTTGGGGTGTCTGCGTGGTCGCCGGGTGGACGGAGACGGAAGCCATGAAGGTGCCGGTTGAAAAGCTACTCATGGGTCGTACCCTGAAGGGGACGTATTTTGGAGGTGATTTTATGCTGTATTCCTAACAAAGAGCCTCGCAGAGGGGTTTGTTGATGTTGTTTGACATTCCCTCGTCGAGGCTGGAAGAGCGTGCAGGATGTCCCCAAGCTGGCAGACGACTACGTGAAGGAGAAGCTGCAGCTGGATGAGTTCATCACTCACACACTCCCACTGGAGCAAACTAATTTGGCCTTTGAGCTGCTGGCATCTGGTAAAAGGTACAAATGATAATATTTGATTCCACAACCCACCATGATCACTGATTTTGTAATCTTTATTTATAAACAGAATATTATCTTAGTTGTAGTATAGAAAACCTTCTAAATATGTTTTTTGACATCATTAAAGCCCTCTAGACATGAAATAACAACCCTATAGTCACCTTTACACCTGTATTACCCAATATAGTAGACATAATAAGAGAAAATAAGCCATTAAAGACATAAATAAGGAAGTGACATTATTGTACCCGAGATCATTCAAATATGCAATAATAGCCTGTTATTCCGGTGAGCAAGTCTCTCACCCAGCATTACAGTAACATTACTGATACCTAGTGACCAGTGTAGAATAACGTCTTTGAATGCGTCTTCTGAATGCCTCATGGTTGTATTTGAGTTCATTTAGCAATTTCTATGCTCGAAAGTGCTCGATTTAGGCAAAATAAACTTAAATTAGCTTAAAGATGCATATTTTTTAGACAAATAATAGACCACACTCAACGGCATGATTCATAAATGAATATATTTTCGCAAAATTCAACGCTCAACGCAGCAGGGATGAACTGTATATCCAATTTAATACAAAGAAAAATGTGCATGGTGCAAGAAAAATAACTGTAAACATATTTTTTTTGCACATAGTTGCACTGTATACCTTGAATATCAACAAAATAAAGCGTTATTCAGCATTTTTTTTTAAATTACATTTTCCTAAACCTGACTTAAAAGTATTTGTTTTTCTGACATTCCTCCATTATATTTTCATTTTTGTAGCATCCGCACTGTAATATCTCTGTGGGGTGAGGCAACCTGAGAAGACTTCAGGTGCAGACATACTGTATCATATTTGCTGCGTTGTTAGGCAGTGGCTGGCCGCTAGATGGCAGTGTTCTGCCGTGTAAAAGGCCTACACTGTACGCTTGAGGCCATTCGTGCCAATTGGCGTTGTCAATTAAAACACAGCTTTTCCATCCTCACATCAGTGTGCATTTTTATGCTATTTCATCACGTAATTCAGAGACAACTTGAACAACATGACAAATCCTCACCACATGCACATCCTGATCCTCTTGAAGCCTCCATTGGAAGTAGCAGTCCGTCATGTCAGATTCATTTGTGGACCGTCACGCCTGTCTTTTCCCTGAACGGATTTCATTCTCTTTAAGATTAGGATCTAGAAAGGTATGAAAAGGAAACAAAAAATAGATATTTCTGTTGGGTGAAAAAACATGAGTTTAAGCAAATCCTGTATCTTCCTTTTAATTTGAAACGCATGCCATCTTGCATATGCATGTTTAAAGTTACTCCAAAGACGTTTTTGCGGGGGAGACAAGACAAGGGGGACGTTGACAAGCCGGAACAGGTGCTCACGCCGCATCTGTTCACGTCGGACATGCTGGCGGATTTACCAAAGGAGGTTCATCTCAGGCCTGACACATCTTTGGGAGCAGCACGGACGGAACCCATTTGAACCTCGCGACCTCGGGAAGGGTCACATCATCGTGTAACTGATACAGCGAAGGCACTCAAAACACCCATTGTCCTTCTCTACGCTCCTCATGGACCGGCTCGCGTGTTTCTTTACTCTCCTGACGCTTTGGACCAGTTCACAGTAATAATAATCCAAATGATCTTAAAGCCCACATTCCAAAAACATGCATGTTAGGTTAATTGGCGACATGTTAGGTTCAATTGTCTGAATGGTCGTTTGTGTGCCCTGCGATTGGCTGGCGACCACTCCAGGGTGTACCCCGCCTCTCGCCCCAAGTCAGCTGGGATAGGCTCCAGCATACCCGCGACCCTAATGAGGATAAACGGCACATAAGATGGATGGATGACTATCTTGGCCACTCGGTAGTTGTTTTCATGTACGCGTACGTGTATGTACGAAGTGGTAATTCCAGCTTTAGGTCAAAGATGTACACGGTGAGAGCTTACAAGAAATACTGTATGCATACAATAACTGAAGGATACCGAGGTCCGTTTGATATTTCTTCCCCTTTTGATTATGAAACGCTACAACGATGCAAAAACAAATTAGTGTAATGTTGTGTAACCTTGCATGAACAGTAATCCCTCATTTATCATAGTTAATTAGATCCAGACCGGATGAATGAATTTCCGCAAAGTAGGATTCAACATGAATAACCGTAATATTTTCACAGTTAACGCATAATCAACAATCATAATGTTTATGACTTAATAAATACATTAGAACCCTCCAGACATGAAATAACACCCCTATAGTCACCCATGCACTCATATTAGTCAATACAGATAAGACATGCTCACGTGTGTTTCAAAGTCTTCTGGATGAATTATGAATATGTTGATGACTGTTATTATTATTTTCATGTTATTGATGTGCCTGTTGAGAGATAATTATAAAATAATATCAAGTCTGTTCTTGTACTAGTGACACCTAGTGGCCAGTACAGACTACTTTTAAAACATCCATCCATTTTCTATGCTGCTTACCCTGATTAGGGTCACGGGGCTATGCTGGAGCCTATCCCAGCTGACTTGGGGCGAGCAAACATTCACACTCACATTCATACCTATGGACAATTTAGAGTTGCCAAATAACCTAACGTGCATTTTTATGCTCAAATGCTTAATTTAGGTCAAGAAAATGTAACATTTGCTTCAATGTGCATTTTTTGGACTGCTGATAGGCCACAGTCAACCATGAGACAGCAATCATTCATTAATAAACACACAAATCTGTTCCAGACACGGACAAATATGAACAAAAAACACATTTAAAGAGAATCATTTTATTTTGACATGTAGAAAACACCTTCTTTAGCAAATGTTGGCACTCACAGCCCGCTTTGGCCCCATGGTGGGTTATTTATTAGTTGCCCTTACTAAAAAATACACGGTTAATGAGTCAGCAATGCGGAGGTGCTTTGTTTGGGCACTGCAATATTGTATGAAAACCAAGGCAAAATTTTCAATGAAAACCGAGGTTTGTCTCTATTTGTATTTTCAGTGAGGCCCCGATCCTCCTTGGACATCTTCCGATGTTAGCTGAGTTTGATTCTATTTTCAGAATATACCACAGACCAATAACGATAGAGCCGTGAGCCGCAAAGACTCAGACTTTGGACTGGACAAACAATAGCAAATATTAACATACAAGCAAATAGAAGCAATGAAATAGAATCAAATTAATCATACTAAAAAGTGAGTTTTTTTGTTTGCCCCGGGTTTTGTGTCATTCGGGTTTTGTTGAAAATCTTTGCTTTTCAGGTTTGGTACACGGTACAACACCCCCATAGACCCCCAGAGATGCTCGGCCTTTAATGGGCGGGACAAAACCCAGCATTTATTCAATGACCATCCAGTTATCAGACCACTTACTGATAAACCAAAGTGGGAATCCCAGCAGATCTAAGAGTCATAGCGGAGGGTAGAAGCACCCTGGACGGATGCTGGATCTGAGCGGCTATGGAAGATAGCCCACTTAAGTCACTAAAGGCTGCCGATGTGAGACCCCGGTTTTATCACCAAATCCTGTCCATTATACGGCTAATGCCCGGCGTTGCCTGTCGCATCCCCGTGTAGTCGGCTAGCTTTAGCTGCAGTGTTACAGGAAATACACGCCGCTTCACCGCAGGCCGGCCCTAATGCGCCCGCTCGGGCTGACACGTTGTTATTAAGCGTGATGAAGAGAACATTTTATCTCCTGGAAAATGACATTCAGCGCTAGATTTGAGTGATGCCCCCCCCCCGAACACACTGCAGTGTACAAGTGTAGCGTTTCCAACACTGCACTGCAGAAGCGACGATCAGGTTTCTTGTGCAAACACAAAGCCCAGTAAAAACTGCACGGAAAGTAAGGCGATGACATCCATTAAAGCGATAATAGACGTTATTATTAATGGAACATTCAGCGTGTTACACTGAAGTGGGCTTATTTGGGTTCTTCATTGGGGCCATATGCTCGCTATTTTCTAACCTGCCAATCAGACAATCCGTGTGGGTGTTTAGCGGCTCGGTTTCGGCAGGACTAGACGGCAGAAAATGGGGTGAAACAGACCACACGTGCTATTGGCCGCCAGGCAGGTAAAGACGCAGGAGAAGTTCTGTGTGTGACAGCTTCTAAGCCTCTGTTGTGTTTTGTCTGACAGGTAGTCATGGTGAGATTAGTGCTAAGGTGCTACCACGCCGCTTCTTTGTGTGGTGCAGGGCAACAACCAGGCTCCCCCGAAACATCAGCACCATTAGATGAAGTACAGTAGCCTTTTGTCCTCGACCACACCCATCACTCAATCAACTTTTCATGACGCAACGAAATGGAAGGCGTTTAGGCCTCTGAGGGAAAGATGACAAGTAAAGCACTTTGAGATTCAGTTACCTCACAAACCTGCGTACGGCTCCGCTAACTCCCAGGAATGTCTATGAAGTTTTCCATAGTCCGACCTGGGTAGGGTTTGTTTTCGGTCTGCGAGAGTGGCGCCACGGGGTGACTTTTAGGGGACCTTTGTCACTCAAACCTGTGAAATTTCCGCCATGAGGGCGCCTGGAATTTATTGTAAATTGTCGTCTGTAAAAATGCTGTTTGGTTGCAGCAGTTTCAGTAGGGAACCCCGGATTCCAAATCTCCGGCCACCTTTTCCAGTTCCACCAGGCCTGCTAGCTTTCCCTGGGCCAGCTGTGAGATTATCATCCCTGCAGCGTGCCACAGGTCAACCCCAGGGCCTCCTCTCGGTTGGCCATGCCCAGAACACCACCTGCCTGCATTATTAGGGTCGGCCTTAAGGTCAGTGGTTTTTAAACTGAGGGGGGCGACAGGTCGACCCCAGGGTCTCCTCTCGGTTGGGCATGCCCAGAACACCATGCCCACCATATTCAAGAGTCAAACTGCATGTGGAGCTATGCATTTGGACATGTTGGCAGGTTTCCACTAACATTCAAAGTACTCCCATCTCCTCATGCCCCCCCTGACAGTCCACCGTGGACTCCCTTATTGTGAACACAGCCCGGGACTTGCGGTGACATTTGATTGTGTGGCGATATTAAAGTAATGTGTGCACGGCCGTGTTTGCTTGCAGGGGTTTGGGAAGCAAAAGGCAAACACGAAGCGCTCAAGACACTCCAGCGAGATAATGGTGGTGGTGGGAGGGGGGCTCCGCATAAACCCTGCCCAACGGGTGCTACGACGGCAAAGTTGATGTTTAATGTGTTAACGTTAAACCCCCCTCCTACTTTTCATTGGCCCTTGGTGTATAATAAAATCAATTATTATTGAGATATACTCGTAGATATGACACTAATTAAGTTGAGATGCTGTTTTGTTCACATAGTGTCTTATTATATGACCACCATTGGACTGATTTTAGCATCTTTCATGCACAAAATGTTTCCAAGCTAAGCATGACTGGGTCTGAAGTCTCGAATAGGCCACTGAGTGGGCAGTAAAAAGTAATATTAAGGTAAGCTCTTGAAGAACCTGCTCCTCCCTCTGTGGCCTTCTTCCCTCTCGCATGGTAAACAACGTGTATGTTCCCCCTGACCCCTTCACCCCTCCCCGAGCCCCCAGTCCTTCCACAACAAACACGCCCCACCGCCGCCTCCATTCCCAGGGCCCTCGGTGTTTCTTTTGACTTTTGAATTGCCGCTGGAGTTCAATCCGGTCTTCAAACACGTCTTATTTTCAGGCCCGCCGCCTCCACCTTATTGGTTTACTTTAATTAGTGAAATTGAAGACAGGGGGCAAATGAGGCGAGGGGGGGCGTAAATACTGAAAACAAACATGGCAGTTGAACGGGAGGATGGCGGCGAGTGCAGCACCGATGCCTCCGCGCAGACGGAAGGGGACACATGGTGTAAGCAAACACTGGTAATTGCATTAGATTCCCTATGGCACATGAGTAATCCCCCCCACCCCCACCCTCCTGTCCCCCCACCCCCGCCCGCCGCCCCTCTGAATCCCGCGACACAACAGGACACTTCGCTTCTCCGTCACAATATTATCTATCCGAAACTTCCATGATCGATCATGCAGCAGGCGTGATGGAGGGGGAAATATCATTATGGTGTGTGTGTGTGTGTGTGTGCGTGTGTGTGTGTGTCTCACACACTGACAAAATGAGCACATTCGACTAAAAATGCGATGTTTCCTTCCTGCAGTTTTTGCCCGTTATCGATCAGGAAAGCCTGCAGGCACCTTCCCGCAGGCCCGATTCTGTCTTTAAAGGAATATCTAATCATTACTATGACACAATGACATAAATCACATAATAAATATGAATAATAACAAAGAAAAGTCATGTAAAAGATAATAATAGTAAATAAAATAACTAATTCTCTACAAATTATTAATATCTAATAATAATAATTGTGACATCTGTTATTGACTATTATAATAATATATAAATATGAAACATAATAACTGATAATTATCTACCGATTGATGCTTTATTATCTAAAAGGGAAATTCACAATT
The DNA here is from genome assembly GCA_024372805.1 of Oostethus manadensis. Classification (NCBI taxonomy): domain Eukaryota; kingdom Metazoa; phylum Chordata; class Actinopteri; order Syngnathiformes; family Syngnathidae; genus Oostethus; species Oostethus manadensis. The sequence continues at coordinate 1,020,784 of QODF01000014.1, forward strand.
CCAGCAGCGCCGCAAAAATAAAAATAAAAAAATAAAAAAATGTAATAAACAAATATGTAAACATTTGTATTTGTAACATCATCCGCTAATAGCTATGATAACCTATATAATTAATAAAATATAAATACATAATAATGTTGAAAATAATGTTATAATTATCCAAAAATGCCTGAAAATAAATGAATAATTAGTAACATTTTTCTGCAAATAAATTTATTGGGACATTTTTGCGCAGCTACTGAAAATATGAATTTCTCATGGAGATGAATAAAGTAATAAATATTATGAACATAATTTACAATATAATAAATCATGACTAGTAATAACTACAATATTCTAAACTGTACAATACAATTACACTTAACAATAATGATCTTAAAATAAATCATGTATTCTAATAATGTGTAATATCCTTTATGCTTTGTCTCCAGTATATGAGCAACATCACACACCCACAATGCATTGCTCACAAGCAAGATGCATGTAATTTGTATTTCCATGTTAAAAGTTTCGTTTGAAATAATTTAAGTGTTGCTGCACTTGGAGCAGAATCATGCAGTACCGTCAATATCCACCAGGTGGCGAAACTGCACCCTAATAACGAAACTTCCCATGTCAAATTGGGATGAAAGAATTGTATATTTGGAATGAATAAAAGACAAAATAAAGAATAAAAGTATGAAAAAAACTCTCTCTGACATTTCCCAGCCCCAAATGTGAACTATCCAATGAGAAGTGTCGTATCACCCGACGGCGGGATTGAGCGGCCATAAGAGGCTTTGAAGGGAAGCCTGAGGGCCACGGGGATTGAATCTGTGTGGCCCTCAGAAAATAAACAATGCTTTTCTGGGATTAGGACGTCATTAAGGCCCGCCGGGCCTCGATGGAGCCGGCAGGTCCGATAGCAGCGCTTCGCTATTAAACTACCTCAAAAAAGTGACAGTCGGCGCACAAAGTGGGACGTCTTCATCAACCCCCGTTCGCTGGCCGCCCCGTACTGACTGACACCCGGATTAAGGGGCACCGCCCCACGCAGTGCTGCGGCGCGTCTAATGGCTGACAAACAAACAAGCAGGGTGAGGGCGGCAGGAACACCCAGCGAGCAGTGATCCCTTAAAGCCCCCCGCCCCGGACCCCCCCGACCACGTCTGCCATGTCTGACTCGGCTCACCTGTGCCCAGGGGTAATTGGTAATCCCTACCTCCCCCCGCCCTTCGCAGATGCGTCCTGACAAGTTAGCATCCTGCGTGGAACACCCACTGACGCCACTTTCCGTTCCTCTCATACGCAAAGATGGCCGCCCCGTGCATTGACCTCCTCATTTACCGGTAAATATTTGCATCTGCCTGCTCCGTGACGACTTTGACAGTCATAAACAAACACATTAGCAACACAAATCAGCAGTTTGCGGGTGGAGTTGGCCCAATGCTGCCCTGTGACCCTTGGCCTGTCCGGACGTGCAGTGGCGGTGGGGCGCCACAAGGGGGAGGAGTGGAGCAGAAAATAGAGCTGGGCGGCTTGCAAGCTACACCACAAACAGCAATGCAGATGCTTAAAATTGTTTTTTAAATTTTTTTTAATTAAAAAAATGCTTTATTATATCATTAAACATCAAGTTCAATGCATTGTTTTGTTAGTGTTTGATTTTATGCTGCTTTATGCTACAAGAGATGCACATTTGTGTTGTTAGTTGTTTTGTTGATAACGTTAACAATTCATTTATAAAATGAAAAAAAAAGTATTTTAATTTGGATTCTATTTAAATAATTTTTATTTAATTGTAATGTTTTTTTAAAGAATGTGTCTTACAGATGCATTTTAAAAATAGAAACATGATAAACAAATTTTTTATAATATAGAAAAATACAAGTTTGGCTGTAAATTACACCTGATTTTTTTAATAATATGTATTTAAATCAAATTGCATTGATATATTTAAATCAAATTTATTTCAGTTTTTATCTTCTTGCAAGAATGTGTCTTGTACATGCAATTTTAAAATGAAACCTGTAAACAATTCATTTCTAATAATGAAAAGTTTGGCTCTAAATTACACCTGATTTTTTAAATAATATATATTTGAATCCAATTCAAATCTTTTTTTTTCTCCCTGCAAAAATGAGAATAAAACTGTATTGATAAATTGAAATAAATGTCTTTCTATATGTTTTCTTACACACGCAGTCGTTAAATGAAAGGCGATAATGAATAATAATGAATAATAATAACATAAGTTTGAGGGAGTATTTGATGCTGTAGGCCCACAGAGTGTGGTCTACCAGGTGGGAGAGCGTGAATCATGTTCAATTTTACACAAACACGCCTCATTTGTTTCCGTGAAGCGGCTACACCGAGATAAGAAAAGAAAATACGGCAAAGTCGTCCATCTCCCGCGTTGCACGTTACGTCTTTTCGCGTGTGCAAAAGAAAAGTTCCTAGTGGAATTTCTGAAAAGACTTCAAGCAAACTTTGTTGTGTTCTCCGAACGCTCCCACGCGGATGTTTTATTTTTTGGCTTTGGGATCTCCTCAAATCTTCTCTCAATCTGCAAAGAATAAAACAACTTATTAACTTAAAAACAGTAATTTCCCACGAGCATCCCGCCACGAATGCTTTTGGCTGAGGAATGTTCTTCCACTTTTTTCTCTCATCTGCTTCCTAATGAACAGAATGAGGATTTGATGTCCTCCGCTGTAGCATCACTCAGAGGGCACGTGCGTGTGTGTGTGTGTGTGTGCGTGTGTGACAGTAATTCAAACATAATAAGGGAATAGCAGCACTTCATACAGAAATAATACTCTGACTTTGAATAGTGAATGTGTGTGGAGTAGTAATACTGTAAATGTTTGGTAAATGATATCATACTATCCTTTCTTAACTAAATTATTAAATTAAATTATTAATTTATACATGAATAATAACAAATCTCGGCGTTTACAAATGAGTAATGTAGCCTTAGAATATAGTAAAAAGTCTTAAAGCTCTTGTACACAATGACATTATATTCGAGTGTGTGTTATTGTGCATTAAATCAGGGACAAGGTTTGATGTCCTGCAGCAAACACGTAACACATGTTTGCAATGATTTCTTTTCAATTGGATTATTTTAAATGTTTTAGTCTGTATACAAATGTGCAATAAATATACAGTATATATCATAAATATCTTCGAAATAATTCCAATTACATTGAAATAAATTCATTAACTTCAATATTTTTTAATGTCTTATGTTTGATTATTTTACTTAAAACTAGATTTATTAATTAATTAAATTGAAATGAAATTATTTGAATACATTTTGACACAATATATATGTGCTTACGTAAAGTATATTACAAATACTTTATTTACAATACCTTTATTTACATTAATTATTTTAAATATTATTAATTTAAATTAATTTAAATGAACTAAATAATACATTAACTAAATTAACTATTATTAATGAATTGAAATATATTAATTTAAATACAATATTTACAAATACAAATTTACAAATATTTATATGATATGATATTATACTATATGTATATGTGTTTGCTCCAATACATCAGTCCTCATATATATATATACAGTATATCATTTATATATATTACATATATAAAAAACATTTTCAAAAATATTAAAACCATTTAAATATTAGCTAGCATACGATGTCAAGTATAGAAAATTAAAAAAATGAAAATGAATATTTGTATTTACTAGACGACTGTTGGTGTTTTATTAATAGACTGTTTATTAAGTGCTGGTCATCGAACAGGCAGATGTACAGTATGCTCTGTATGCAGTCAAACGTATCTGAGCTCTCGCACACAAGAAAAACACAGTAAAACTTTATGGCATCAAGTCAAGAGGTGCAGAGGAAGAGCAACAAATCACCCAAGTCTTCTTTTGCTACTTCATCTTAAATCGGCCTATTGCACCAGAAGTCAGGAGACCTTGACCTCATCGAAATGATTCAGAATCAACACGGAATTCCTGCTGTTAGAGGAAATTTTGATGTATCCATTTTTTAAAATGTATTTCTTTTGGGCTATTACATAATCCGCCCCCGACATGCTCTGAATGAAACCAAATTAGTCTCATTTTGCTCGTCCTCGTTTGTGCTGTTTTGTGCAGTTGAAACTAATATTTGTGCTGCTTTAGTTTTTGAGATGCTAATAATCAAAATGTTGGGATATTACATAATCTGCCCCCGACATGCTCTGAATTAATCCAAAATAGTCTCACTGTGTTTGTCCTCGTTTGTGCTGTTTTGTGCAGTTGAAACTAATATTTGTGCTGCTTTCGTTTTTGAGATGCTAACAATCAAAATGTTGGGATATTACATAATCTGCCCCAGACCTGCTGTGAATTAATCCAAAATAGTCTCACTGTGTTTGTCCTCGTTTGTGCTGTTTTGTGCAGTTGAAATGAATGTTTGTGCTGCTTTTATTTTTGATTGTACATTTTTATAGTTTTACATGCATAAAACTATTCTAAATGCATAGAAAAGGTCAATGAAAATTTTAAAGGAACATTTACTTTTACCGTCATTGTAGACGTGCGAGTGGCGACAAGATCAACACGAACGCCACCTTCATGTTTTGCCATGAGTTATTTCTTTTTTAATTAAATATGTACAGTATATGTATAATATAATGTTTCACACAGTATATCAAAATGGTACCATTTGCAATTTTATTTTCTTCCATTTTGAGTTATTTTGCAGCCGATATCAGAACAAAACCAAAGATCTTGGGAGAGAAACACTTAAATTAAAAAAAGAACTCAAGGCAAAACAAGAAGGTGGTGACCGAATTGATCTCATTGCCACATCATGTCTTTGGCAACAATCACGTCTTCGATGAAGGTTTCATTCATCATTATATGCATTATATATTATATATTATATGCGTTACATGCATTTTGAATTGTTTTCTGCATGTAAAACTATAATTGTAAAGCAATAACACTTTTGGCTCCCTGGAATGGTTGATTTGGATTTAAGTTACTCCCTCCATCCATCCATCCATCTTCTATGCCGCTTATCCTCACTAGGCTCACGGGAGTATGCTGGAGCCTACCCCAGCTGAGTAGATTCTGGACTGTTCGCCAGCCAATAGCAGATTTACATGATTTCCTCTGGGAAAAATTGATTATGTTAGAGTACGTTTTGGTTAGTGAATTAATGATGCTAACCAAGGTTCCACTGTGTTCATGATAAAAAAAATTAAAAAAAATACCAAAAACCAAGTAAATATATCCCGCTTGGAGAAACGCCCTCTTCGCTGGGGGTGACGCCAGGACAGACGCTGAAGCCGAAGACGCCGAAGTTGTAGCTCTAGCCTGACGGCCAGGCCAAAGGCTAAACTGCGACACCGATTCCAACTGTTGTACCGATCCTCCTACATTATCATTCATACTTTTTGTAGTTTACAATGCTTTTAATAAACAAGTCAGGCATATTTAGAGCTTAAACTTGGATTGTATATGGCTTGGTAGCCTCCTTTGTCGCACGCGAACAAGGGCAATTGAAGAGAGACGAGCAAGAGTTCTGGAGCTGAATCAAATGTAGAAATTACAACGGTCACGTTTATTGACGGGCTTTTCGTGGGTTTTTCAACCTTTACGGCAAATATATTTCTAGGGCAAGCTTTCCTGAAAACACAAATATTGTTGATATTAACACAGAACCGCGGGTTCGAGCACCCACTTTGCTGCTTTCAGCGTGACGTCGGCGATGAGGAGGCGCTTGTTGGTTCAGGCGCCGGGAGCGCATTGCCAGACATACAACTAAGGAAATATTTGGCTCCCGCTTTGCGAGACAAAATGTCTTCTCCTTCTCCTCGCCACGCTCGCAGAAAGAAAACCTCGAAACTAAACAGTCGAGAGGATCACCATTGATCCCCATCTAAGCCGCACTCAATCACACTTAAACGGGCCGGCTTCTCCGAGCAGAGGAACCGGCGCAAACCTTTAAGTCGACAGCTAATGCCCGCTTTAGTCCCCGCCGCCGCGCTACAAGCTACTAGCAGACGAGCTGCGGCGAAGGCCCGACATCTTGCACTCTGTCTTTGCTCTCCATTTTGTTGCCGCCATTCTTTCCGTCGCCCCCCGCTTTGCCGTCTCTCTGGCAGGTCACCCCCGAGGCCCTCAAAAGGCGCCCCCCCCCCTACCGCCGGTCGCAGAGACCACCGCGCCACATTCAGCCCGGCGGGATGACATTTCCTCACCCTCCTGACTCTCTCGCCTTTCCTAATCCAATCAGTGAGGCTGAGTTTTCTAATATACTGGTGGTCTCATACTCTGACTTTATCCCTGCAGCTGTGCCGGGCCGCTCATTGGCAAGATTAAGGCCCGCGCAGCCCCTCTGATCATGTATTTCAATATGAATGGGACCAATAAGGGGGTGGATTACGGCTTAGTTACTTTGGAAATCCGAGGCCCCCCTTTGATGCCCCCGGGTTTGAGCGGCAACGGCAGAGCCCCGCCTGGTCGGCGTGGCGTGGCGGCGCCGCCACCTGGCAGTCCAATGTTTGCTCATATGCGCTCATTAAACAACGCCGCGCTGGCACCGCGGCGTACCGGGCGCCGCCGGCCCGATGGCGAGCCGCGGCCGCGTCCAGATGGCGGCGCCGCCAGCCTGCCAGGTGGGCCCTCGCCGCCGCTCGTGAGAGGCGTCGCGGATGAGGGATTTGAGATTCCGGGAGGTGAGGGAGGCCCGAGATTGTTGCCAACGCGGACCGAGACAAACACCGCAAACTTGAAATGGAACGCGTTTACCTTCAATATGGACACTCGGTGCTTCGCTTTTACATCAGAGCGGGGCATCATTTCAGAGAGAGACAGCAACAGTCGTGTTGCTATGGCAACGGAGGTCATTATCCCTTTACTGTGGTCGTTTTTGTCAGAAGTCAATTGGTCTGTCGGTTTGAAAACTGTGCAAAGTACCCATTTGCAGTTTGGGCTTATAGCGCCACCTGTTGCTTTGGCATGTACATGTTAAAAATGTGGATTTTTTAAAGCTACACACGTACCCCAACCAGCTGCCCCACAGACCCCCAGAGATGCCGAGCGTCAGATGGGCGGGACAAACCCAGCATTTATCAAATGACTCCAGTTTCACGCAGTGGAACAACCCACTCTACTCTTCAGCATTCGACGTAAAAAGCCATATTTCTCTGTAATGATGGAAAGATGGCGCCACAGTAGCGTCCCCACAGAGTCACGCCGCTCTTTAATTTCAAGCTTATTCTGACCTGAACTGATCAACAGCAGTGCAATTCCAACACTACATTTGCATCTCCAACTCACAAAGACGCCAGCTCGTCCTTCCTCATTGACACTAGACGACGGTGAGGTGCATTCACGGACACCTAAATAAACAGAAAGACGGCAAGTGGATATTTTCATCTCTCGCTAGCGTAACTCTAACTGCTCAAGCGCAAACTTGCTGCATTCAAGTATGCTCGGAAATCCCAGAAAATACATCTACACTTCAAACATGTGATTTAACAACAACTTAAGCTACGTGGTGTCTTTGAACGCAACGCTTAGTGGCTCATAATGACGTGAATAAAGTGTCATTCTGCTACTACTGTATAAAAGAGACCAGCTAGCTCATTTGGAGCTGTTAAGGCACAAAATTGTGTCCTGTTTCTTTTTCACGTCATAAAACACAGAAAAATGGGCATTCTCAGCACATACGCTGCACTAATGTTGATTCTTGATTAATTATCTTGAAAACTGTGATTAATTTGATTGAAATGTTTAATCATTTGACTGCCCCTGATTATTTTGACTTGCACCATGAGTGTTCATTTTGATTTTAAGCTTAATATGCACGCAAAACACCACTATTTTATACACATATATTACCCACAAGGCATGCTGGGAAGCCTGTGTGCACACTTTCCAGTGGAAAGTTACCCAGCATGCTTTGTGGCTCATAAAATAGTACTTTTTGCACGCATTAACTTTCTGCTGGAGTGTCAAAATAGACATTTTGATCTATTTTGTCACTGTTTTACACCATTTGCGAAACGGGCATCTATTGTACACCGCTTTCCCCAATTTGATGCCGGTACCCAAAGGAACTCCATTCCTGGGCTTTTCAGCTGCCAACTGAGAGCAAATCGGAGCCAGGAAAAAGTGCTTCTGGACCGGCACCAGAAATCCATTGGCAAGAGGGAGAATCCAGGATGGAAGTGCACCCCCCTCTGTGGTTTCCAACTTTTGAAGGTCTTTTGAGGGCCTAGTCGCTTTGCCCGCGTCGTCTTTGCCCCCACTGCCCTCCTCTTCCTGGCATCTTGAGGCCCTTTTGTGTGTGAAGTGCTCGAGGTGATTAATATTTGTTTTCCCTCCTCTGCGGGAGAGGAAGCCCCCAGCTGATCCACTGTGAGCCGTCCTTAATCCTCAGCAGGTCGACCCGGTCTCTCCATTTCCTTTTTGCTCTTCTTTTTCGGGGGGTTTCCTGCCTCGGAGGAGGTGCTTTCGCTTGTCCGTCACTTCTGTGGCCACGCCGACACGGACACGCTCATCGATGTACATGCGTCCCGTTCCGTCTTTCAGAATTTCAGACTGTGTCTTCATTCCGTTTGGCCAATGAGGGGAATATCGGGCTTAGGCGGCCATGTTGATGGGCTCGGGGGGGAATCTGGAAGGATGGACGGGCCTACGGCGGGGTCTATGAAGGACTTGATCCCGCTGACAGATGAAGCACTCCCTCTGTGGCCCGCATGGCCGTGATGGAGACGGCAGGTGCAGCGTGGGTCGCCGCCAGGGAAGGGGCGTTGTGTTTCCTTGGTTGTAAAAACACAGCTGCCCCCCCCGCCCCACATCGGGCCGCAGCCGCTAGGGTGGCGTTTCGCCCAGCTCGTTGGTGTCGTCAGCAAACTCGCAAACACACTCTTACGGTCTTAGCCCTTGAGAGGAGCTTTGCGTGGGCCCTCCAGAAGCGTACAGATGAGTCGGAACCATCAACGCGGGGCGTGAAGGCGCTTAGCAACTGGCTCGGGCCTGCACGGCTGTTGAAGATCTAAGTATGATACGCCCTATGACCCACATAGGGTTGCTTGTTTTGTATATTTTAAATTATGGGGAATATTATTTGCATTGTTCTATGAGATGGATGAATGCAAAAGGATTGTTGTCACAGTTTATAATTGTAAAAAATAATAATAGAAAACACGAATGACTGTACTTTCCGGTGTTAAACTATTTATTGCCGAGCTTTTGTGTGCTTCGTGCGGGAGGAGCCCGCCGCCCTGTGAGGTCGTCTAACGAGCGGCGCCGAGTGTCGCAACTCCTCCGCGCCTTCCCCCTGCGACGCATTTTCGCCTCATTTTCGTCTCGTCAGCCCCCACGGGCGCCGCCATCCTTTCGTCGCTAGATGTAAGATAAATAAAGTTTGTCGAGCTGACGCGGAGATTTGGTATTTTGGCTGTTTCGGATCAGACGTGGACACGCACACATGCGTGTGTGTACGCACGCATGTGTGCGCCGGGGTGCATCAGCAGAGAGGCTGTTTGTTTGGCTAACATCTCGTCTTCGTTAGTGCCAAAGAGAGGGAGGACAGGTTCCAGGACGGACTGGGCCACATTCTAACTGTAAACCACTTCCTCTCGGTACCTTCAGTGTCGTGTCAGGAGCAGAAGGCAGTGAAGTACTGCAAAAGGTACTACAGTATTACTTCGGGGTGAATATTACAGTACTGTAAGGGTGAAATCATACAAGGCTGCAGTACTAGAGAGGTGAAGAACTGCAACGGGAGGACTAAGTACTGCAGGGCTGCAGGGTTGCGGGGGAGGCCCCGGCGGCGGCCATGACAGTAGTGAATGGGGAATTAGCTGTAGTGTTGTTTGAGTCTCACTTAATCCTCTGCTGATTAGTGCAATTTTCATCAGGCCTCCTTGAGAGCGAGTGAGAGGAGAGGGAAAGTAGAACACACACATACACACACACACACACAGAACAGAGGGAGAAAGAATGCCACGGCCACGCCCCCTCCCTCCTTTCACCGGACTCCTCCGGCCAATAAGACCCGAGGTCACCTGAGGGGCCACGCTAATCTGGAGCGAGCCTTGCGAGATTAGCGCTCTCTCACTCGCAGCCACTCCAGCCCGAGCCCCGGGCGAATCCCGAGGTAAATGCCGCCGCTTCCGGCAAGTGGCTGATCCCGGCGTGGCGCGGTGGATTAAGGAGAACGGGATAATATTTACAAGGGCGGCGGCGGATAAACAGTAATGGTCCTTCTTTTGCCTTTTGCCCGCCTCTCACGCCCGCTCCAATCCCGTCAGTTCCAGACTATTACCAGAAAATATTTGAACCAAAACCTCACGCTGGCCGCGACAACCTCACGACCCGGAAACAAAAGTAGATTTGGGGAACGTCTAAAACAATATCGTGGGTCACCACAATGTGTTCATTCCACGACAGGAGATATGTGATATCACACACGTCGGTATCGGTTGATGTCGGAATTGGAAATTGAGAGTTGGACGATATCAGACATCCCCAGTACATCCCCAATCATTGTTACAAACATGAATTTGTGGAATTGAATATGGTTATTAAAATAGCTCTTCAAAGCATTAAAAATAATTATTATTATCAAAGTATTGCTAAATGTCCTTTTTTATTATCCAGCAAGACGAACAATATTCTTTGGTGTTTGTAACGAACCTCTGTGAGTCAGGACCCTAATGACAATAAAAGTCCATCCAATAAAGCATCAAATAAAATAAAAAATGGGCGCACAAATACCGTAGCAACCGGTATATTGTGTTGATCCAGGCTGCTGTTCAGTGTGTGGGCAATAGAGGGCAGCGATTGGAGTCAAGTGTGTAGTAGAAGAAAAAACAGGAAGTGGCGTCTGCCTAAAGGACGGAGTGTCAGCCATTCTGACAAATCCCTCAGCCGCCATTACAATACTTTTGGGGTAAAACAAATCCTTTTGCATGGTTATGGATCCATTTGTTATTCATTGACTGCCCTTAGTACCGACCAGAGCGGCACTTCCCGTGTGAGATCCTGGCACCATGACAGAGAAGTCTGGGCACAGTGAGAGGAATCTACCGTGTAACTACGCAGCCGAATATCCAACGTGAAAGTAACTTCACCAGGGTACCCCGGTGGTGCGTTTCCTCCTCCGTCGAGTGGCAACCAGCTTTGAGGCGGAGGGTGGCCCAGAGTTACTGATCTGCCTTGGGGGGGCACGTCTGCTCCCTGTTAGCACTGCGGGGGACGGGGAGGAATTCCTAATAAAAGTCGGGTAAAAAAGTCCAATAACATCAATTATCAGTCAGTCGTCACATCATGTTGTGTTAACATTTTAGCTCTATTGGGGATAAACCCCCCCCCCCCCCCTCCTCCGCTTGTATCTGACGCGTGTTTCTTTTTCCTTCATCTCGTGTTAGTGCCAGGAATGGCGGCCGGGGCGGGGCGCGGGCCGGACGTCGGGTTCGGTGAAAGGCGAGCGTGTTATTGTATCCGAGTCAAGAGGAAGGCTGTGTGTCGCTCGCACGCGAGGCTCGACTGCCTCCGTCCTCCTTCTGCCGCCGTCACACTGGATAGATCCCGGGACCGTCTTCAGAGGAATCAGCTGACGCCGCCGAGAACCCATCTGGGCTTAATTGGCGGACGAGGTCGACGCAAACGAGGGATGACCTCAGTGTTGTTTCCAGCTCCGGGCTAGTCAAAACACAGAGCGCTCATAGAACCAAAATAGATAGATCTGGTCGCAATGTCGCCAGGAAGTCAGATCTGGGTCACACATGGCCGCAATGATGCACGACGGAGGTTTATTTCATGTCTGCAAACACAGACTAACACTGCCTGCTGCTTACGTCATCTGAACTAACGAACCAGAACCAGGACGCGTCTGCTGACCCTCGTTTGAACTTCTCTTCTGAAGAATTCAAGCTGAAACTCTTCCTCTGGGTCGGGTCGGGGGCGAGCTGAGGCCGCGTCACTCGGTCGCTTCCCTTTGAGTCACCAAAACCTAATCAGAGGCAGGTGCTGAGATGGAACCTGCGGTGATTAGTCCAGAAAAGATCCACAAGTGCCAGCAGATCTGAATCTTATTACCATGAATAATTGAAATCCCGTCCAACGATCAACACAAGACGGCAAATTTGCTCAAGTTATGAACTCCTTGTGACTGTGAGAAGGTAAACTCCTCCCTCCCTCCCCCACAGGCTAATTAGGAACCAGCAGCGGGACAAACAGCTGGAGCGAGATGTTGGCCAATATTGTCTCAGCAGAGGGAGCGGTGACAGTGATGACTTTGTCCCGCCCCCGTGAAAAACTCAGACCTTTCAGAGGCATAATGGGGAACGCATTATACCTTCCATTCAGGCGCCCGCAGTTAATACTGACGAACGGCCGTCCTCCGCCATCACAAGCGTGGGAAGCGCCTTGAACGCCCTCCGTTTTGCATTTAGCTAGCGCTGTCATTGGAAGTTTCCTTTCACGGCGCTGTTTTTTTAATGCACGATTAAGGTGCGCACGTCCTGTCGGACCCTCGGCCCACGCCGCAGTTTGGGGTAGTAGCGGTGACTGCGGAGCCACAAGCGGGAACAAATATTGAACAGAAATGGACAAAGAGATTGTCTGACAAGAAGTTTTTTGTATCTACTGTTGCTGTGATTGGAATTGTCACCGAGTACGTCGACCTGCCGAGCAAGAAGATACTGACGCGCTGCCGGGATTTTTTTTTGTCATTTATACAGTAGTACCTTGGCATACGAGTGTATTTTTTTTTTTTTTTGCTTTGAACCACAAGCTTAAAAATTAGTACGACTTGCTGATTAACGGCAGGCATAGCCGAGGACAGCTATTTGGGGGCTTATGTCTATGTGACCATAGCTGAAGAGCTGTCAGCGCTAGCTTTAGCAGCGCACTCACTTGTCATCAACACATTAGTAAAACACAACTACGTTATAGTGGTCTAATTTATGTTATTTATCATGTTTTGTGTAAAACTATGACCAGGACAACATCAAATTTAAAGCACAAAATGAATACAGAGCCACCATCCACAGTTGCAACTTATTTTTCTATCTGTGATTAAGTGTGATTAATTATGAGTTAACTATGGACAAAAATGTGATTAATTGCCATTAAGTATTTTAATTGATTGACGGTTCTACTTTTAACACGCACCAGCTGCATAGCAAGATGCCGGGCTATAATTGCGGGGCCAAATTGAAAACCACGTGGTGTCCGATCATCACGACTGTTATTGCTGACTCATATGTTTTGTGAGTGCGAGGTTTTTTTCGACCACAATATTTCATAAACATTGTGCGGTTCTCTTTTTACGTGTTTTCACAATGTGGTCACAAATAAACACTGCAAAAAAATGATCACAATTTGAGTGCAATTGCAACAAATTTTGGTCTCATCAGGTTTGATGGACGTGTGAACACAGCTCTTTAGCATGAAAGCTACAGATGGACACAACAGGACGTCTGTCGGACTGACCAAGCTGTCAAAAATTCCAGCATCTATGCGAGATTTTGGACAACACACTTCCAATACACTATTATGGGTCCTCTGAGACTTATTTAAGAAGGACCTATTTTGCTTTTCCCCTTTTTCTGACCTTTAAATGTTGTTATAATGTTGTATTCTCGTGTTAAAAAATGTCAAGGCGTCAGATATTGAGGTTTGCGCATTTGGAAGTGAGCCCTGAAAACTGTTTTTGGTGTTTCTGAGTGCTATTTGTGTTGTTTTGACGTCACGCAACCCAACTTCCTTATATGGGTAAGCAGGAACAGGAAATGTTTGTTCGGGTGTGAGGGAAAGCTAATTTTGTATTTCCAACGTGATTTGGTTGTGTTGAAGAGTCAGAAGAGCACGGTAAAGTCAAGAAAGTACCGTTTGAAATGAGAACGGACCGTGAGAGTGAGTGAGAAGCTTGTATGCATTGATGCTTCCCCCTACTGATGAATTTGGATTTAAGAGCTGTAGTTAAGGAGAGAAGATGTTTAACTGTCACTCGTGAGCAGATAAGTCAGTCAACACCCTCCCGGCGCCCCAGGAGGCCCCCCCGCAAAAAGGACTCGGCCGCATAGCCGCCCTATCTGGAATATTTAGCTCCGATAGCGGCTTTGCTCCTCTAATTGTCCTGTCAGTAATTAGGGAGAGTCGGCAGCGCAACACCGACGTGTGCCCACGGCGTCCTTGTTGGCGTCGGCTGGCTTCGCGGCACGGACTCGTGTGCTGTGAATGTAAAGTGGAGGTGCTGGAAGAAAAGCGTGGAATTAAATGCATCCTTTTTGGAATTAGGCTGCGCTCCAGCATCCACTTGTGGGCATCAGCGCGGGGAAAAGGAACGTAGCTGGTACGGATTTGCACCAAAGGTCACAAGTGAGCACAAATGGCTTGCTGGAGTGTGACCGGGTTGCATAAAAGCTTCAATCCGAACGTGATGAAACACACCCATGCGTTCGCCTGACGCGTCTCCGTCCCCTTTATCTGAACCCGAGCCCCAAACACGGCCCTCCCCCGCTCACCATCAATCAGGTCCACGAGAGGCACTAAGGTCATTTGTCAGCCGTTATCCTACGACCTCTGACTGCAGCTTGGCTTGACAACGCGGAGGATGTGGGCCGGACTCGGAGAAACGCAGCGAAATGAGGAGAATATCTGGCTGTGTGTTGACACATTGCAAACGCACAGTGATTAAATAAGCGATGAAGACACCGACGTGTAGCCATTTATATCACACCGCGGTATTCCGCATTATACAGTATTTCAATTAGCGTTACTTCTTTCCTCCGCTGCTCTATTATTTAGAATTGTTATTATTCAAGGCACACCCCCGGCTCATCGCTAACTCTGAGAGCAAATGTTGTATGCCGATGCATATTCATATGTTTAACATACACACATGCATTGCTAATGATGCAGCAGCGGGCAGAATGCCATAAAGCTCAGTAATTGCTGTTGCCATGACAGTGAACGCATCACGATGAACGCTACGTGGGAACAAAGGCAACTAGAATGCATTTTCTAAAATTATTATTATTACATTGATAATTTTAGGCAATATATTATACAATAATACAATACAATAAAAGTGAACAAAATAATTATACTAATGTATATCAATATAGGTGTTCCTGTGAATAATAACTAGTAATGAAACAAGAATTATGCATAATAATGAAACAATGATACAGTAAATGAATATTACAATAAAAACTATCCATCCATTCTTTTTCCATGCTGCTCATCCTACAATAATAACAATACATTGTGCACAATAATAATTACAGAAAATAGTTATTTAAAATTATACCAATTGTATCAATAGTCATGTCAATAAAAATAATAACACATTATCAATTGATTCATTAATTAAGTGATTAATTGATTGATAATGATGATTTATTTATTATTTGTCTTCATGGAATTACACCACATACTTATAACAACAGGAATTATACTGCATAATAATAACAACAAAATATGATTAATATTAATATTGCTTAATATAAATACTTAATTAACTATAATAATATTATAATATATATAATAGTATAATATATATATAATAGTTTAATATATAATATAATAGTATAGTGAAATATAATAGTAAATTAATTAAATTCAATATTCCTCATAATAATAGAATTTACATTTGTCACCAAATAGCTTTACATTACACACAATAATTATTAGAATATTAAAATACAATTTTGTTTATTAGAATATCATCTAAAATGCTGCATATAGAATTACATTAATATCAACACTATTTTAATATTATTATACTGTAATATATATAATATTATAGTAATAATATACTGCAAATTTGGAAGGTACTTAAGAATATTTAATTTTCAGAATTGTACCTGTGACCTTGCCCAACTCACCGACCCCCACTTAATGGGATCCACTGTAGAAATGTGTGTGTGTGTGTGTGTGTACTGTATGTATGATTTTCAGCTTTACTGCTCCAATCGGAGCGACAGGTAGCGTCTCTCGGACGTTTAACTTTCTCTCTTATCCGCCTGTCACGTTCTCAGCGTGAGCCTTTACAAGAAGCAGCTCCTGACGCTGGAGGTTAGACAAGCAGACGTCGCCGGGCAGAGGCCACTCACGGCCCACCACTTTGTTTATAAGTTTCTAACGATTTTCTGCCCGGGCTGTCATCTCGGACAGGCGGGCGAGACGAGAGGACGCGTCTCTCCTGTTTGCGTGGCCGCGTTTCCCGCAAGCAGATTGCAATTTATTCTTCTGCAGTTTGTCCGTCAAGGCAGACTCTGACAACTTAATCCCAAGCTAATCCGCCATGTTCAGCCTTCCTTGTTGGCTCTCATGCAAAGTGCTCCTGCCAAATCCCGCCCGTACCTGTCAGCCCGGCCTCGCCGCGGGGAGCCCGGACGGGGGTGCCAACGTTCGCTCCCGTGGGGGTCGAGGCGAGGAAGAGAACGGCGATGGGAGGGGAGCGATGGAGGGAGGGTTGGGGGGATTTAACCCCTGCTTCACTCAATATAATCCAGTGTAAACAGCCAGAGCCTTAGAAGGGCTAACTGCGCTAATCAAGCCACAAGCTGGCCCCGTCACTATCATACACAGCGGCCTAAGAACTAGAGATTTGGGTGGCTACTGCACGCCGTGTGTGTGTGTGTGTGTGTGTGTGTGTGTGTGTGTGGGCCTCGTTGACAGTACTCCCGAGGGAGGGGGAAAGCGCCAAAACGAGCAGAGCAAGATCATTGGCCGATAGTTCCAAAAGAAGACTTCTCCACATTTGCACCATTAGAACGTGCAAACCTGAGCACGTAACGTGCAGGAAGACAGACTGATAGCTAGAGGGATACAGTGCATCCGGATAAGTGCACCCGTGGGTTTTGTGTGTAGAATTTGATAGAATAGATTTCGTTTATTCCGCTTTGGAAAACGTCGTACTTTCCCCTGCCGTTTGATATTCTCCCCTCGTCTGAGGAGAGCGTCATTGAAATTCCCCTCGCATCCTCTCAGCGGTTCCGATGGCGACACACCAGACAGGGGAAGAAAGGCAAGTCGTCTGAAGCTAAGGGAGCTAAACCACCGCGCTGAAAGTTTGAGTCATTGAAAGAATGCAATGTGTGACATGTTTGGGATAAATGATCTTTCATGTTCCTCGGTCCAAACAATACGATGATCCATACGTGTGGGGATGGAGGCTGCGTTCTTTTGAACATTGGCTTCCACAGACAGAAGCTGCCCGCATTTCTAAGGCTAATTCAGCTTCAGGAGGATATGTTGTTATTTTCTTTTGTTAAAAGGGATAACTTGTACCAAACAGCAGAGAGAATGGATGGATGGATGACTTGGACTAGGGATGTCCCCACCCACGATTTTTGGTTTTTCATCAGATACGATTTTTTATAGTCTTGCCAATCCGATCCGGGAATGATCCTTTTTTTTTTTAAATAATAAACTTTTGCTACAAACATGAATTTGCAGATTTAAATATGGTTATTCAAATAGTTATTTTAAGCAGTGCAACCTAAGCTTTGCTGAATTTACTTTTTTTAATTACACCGCACGACCAACAATATTGTTTGGCTTTTGTAACAAACCTCTGTGAGTCAAGTCCCTAAGGAAAATAAAATCCATCCAATAAAACATCAAATATAAAAAAATGGGCGCGCAAAATACTGTAGAGATGGGTATATTGTGTTGTTCCAGGCTGCTGTTTAGCGTGTGGCCTATAGAGGGCAGTGGTGGTTAGAGCGAGCAGTTGGAGACAAGTACATAATAAGTACATAGAATAAGAAAACTACGTCAACACACTTAAATAAATGGCCAACTCAATTACATCCTAGGGCTAATCATTTGACATGGTAATGGCTCAATTTGTGGTGTGATTTTGAATAATCTCCCTTCAACGCAATAGTAACTTATTGGCGGTGCGAGCTCCCGGCACCATGACAGAGGAGTCCGGGCACAGTGAGAGGAATCTACCATGTAGCTACGGAGCCGAATATCCAGCATCCGATGTGAAACTAACTTTACCACGGTACACCGCAAACATGTCTGGATGGTGGTGGTGCCTTTTCTCCTTCATCCGGATTGCAACCAGTTTTGAGGCGCATTGGTCGCAGCTATCATGTTGGCTCAACGATCTCATGGCGTAAGCCGATCTTCAGAATATAGCGGATTCGCAAACGATCCCGATCCTGAGGATCAGGACATCCCTAACTTGTACCTACAGTATACGTTGCAAGTGTAAAGGTGGTCATGTGATCTATATTGATCACAGCCACCATGGGGCATATTTGCCCGCCATCTGAGGACTGCTGTGGCTAACCGAGTCCTCAATTGAAGATCTCCTTTGGGTTCAACTCCCAGGCCAACATAGTCTTTCAGGACAGGACTTTGAGACCAGAAGGACCAAGGTTCAAAGGCGGCCTGTCATAGCATTTGAAGTAATGCTAAGACTTGGAGTGCCAGCTCATAATGTGACATCAGACACTACCATCCTCTCCTTCCAGTTTGTCCAACATGGACCACACAGATGTCACGCAAATATAGACGACCCCGTTACTCCTGCCCTGCATCACTTTGCCAACTTCACCGACTGTGGGAACGCTCTGGACAAACATGAGTGTCACTTCAGTGCTTCAGATTCCGCCATTGAAGGCGGAGGCTGCTGGTCGAAGTGCTCGGGTGGGGAATGCCAACATGACATGGAGCTGATAAGACCCTCCAGTGGGCTCCCGGCAGAGCTTGTAACCCTGAGAGGGACTCCTAACTTTTGTCGGGGGATTCCAAGCTGCAGTTAAAAAAAACAATCAATTGTTGGAATTTGTTTACTCTCCAAAATGGGCGTCCAAACTTTTTCCACGCAGTGAGAAATGAAAGGAGGAAAGAAAACATGTAGAAGTTATTTATAATAAAACCGCATCTCAGCTTTGTGAAATTTTATTTTAATTTTCCAAATATTTCAACTTTTGTCAAATAATCTTTGTAAATATTATTTTTGTAATATTAGGACTTTATCCCATTATTATTCCTTTTCCCTAATCAAATTTTCTAAAAATTACAACTTTGTCTTGTTTGTGTAAAGATATTTTCTTTAGTATTTTTACTCTTTTCTGTTAATATTTTTGACTTTATTGTCATAAAATTATGGCCATTTTTTTGCTTCACTGCTGGTGTTTTTTTTTTAATTTTCCAACTATTTCAACTTTTTTCTTCTAAATTGTCATTTCCTAATTATGACTTTTTTCCAATAATATTTTGACTTTATTCTTGTAACATTAAAACTCTTTCCGCAGCTTAATTTTCCAAAAATTACAACTTTATTCATTGTTTTGCTGTTTTTAAAACATATATATAATATTTCCACTCTTTGCTACTAAAATCATTTTTTAAATTTCATTCTTGTATAATTACTGCTGATTTTTCCATTTTTGCTGTTGTTTTATTAAATAAAATTTTTAGAATGTGCCAATTAAAAAAAACAGCCATGGGCAACACAGCTTGGACACCCGCGCTCTGGAGCTCCCCTTCAACCGTAAAGTCTTATTGGAAAAAAATAGCATTTGTTACGCTAAAAGAGTCAAACCCAATCTGTTACGGGATGCTGGTTGACCTCTGGAATGAACCTTTGACCCATGTCCCATGACGTGCACTACTTAGCTACCGCTTTTTATCAGTTTTTATATCTTTAAAACGCACAGAAAACAGAAAATGTTCATGTCTCACATCGTGATCATGGATGACGGGCAAAATTCCAAAAACAGTGCACTTTTCCTTTAAGGTAGTTCAGAGCAGTTTGATCCCAGCCCTGAACAGTTCCTTTCAAAAATTTGGTTCATTGGTAATTTTGCATTACCAAACTGACTGACCGTTTTATATCCTGTGTTGATTTTTGTCACACCTGTTGCCAAAACCTACAAGTCCTGATTTCAAACCACACACGGTAGTGCTGCAGGTCCGTGACGCCGAGCAACATCTTTGTGTGGAGATTAAGAAGCTCTATCGGAATTCTCCAAGAGGTTTGAATCCCTTTGGAGAAACCAGCGGTTTGTGCGCCTCTAATCTGTATATTATTAAGATAATGCCAATGAGCCGGTGAGCTTTTACGGTCGTGTAATGACGGCCGGCTTCATCTTACTCGGGATCAAGCGCTCTGGATGCACTTCATTCTCCCGCTAAGTTGGTTCAAAGGCGGGATAAGAGGCGGGATTCTCTCCGTGTTGTCTCTTTGGTCCACCCGATATTCATTAATCATTTAAAAAAAGCTGGGGGGCTTTCAGTTGTGTCCGCTCTGTCATCGAGGCTTTCTTCCCGGGTTCCGCGTCGCATGTCGGCACTAAAACCCAAGGTCCAACTGAAAGCCTCTGACCTTTCTGTTTTTATTGGAATTCCATTGCGGAACAGAAGATAGAAGTTTGATTTACGCGGGGGACGGCCCGCGGGATTAATAAGAGGTGCTGGTCCGGTGGGCTTACAGTTCTGAGAAGGGCTCGGGGTCATGAAAGGTTGCGCACGTCGGTGACATTTCTGGCTATTTAGTCCCGGCCTGCTGGCCTCGGCTGCTGGAACTGTTGGCCCAAGTACCTGGGTGGGCATTAGCGGGTCGTCCGTGGTGGCCCCTCCCGCCTCGTAAATCATAATCTCCAATGACCTGAGGGGCGCTGCATGGCTGATTTAGAGGAGATCTTCAGACCCCCAGATTAGCCTCGCGGGCTCTGCGGTTTGACAGGACCGCAACGTACTGTATTGTTCGCCTTTTTATTCCCGCTTTAAAAACCCAGTTGGTGACCTCGAGCATCGGAGTTGTAAAGCAAACAATGAAAGTGAGCACAGAGCACAATGGCTGGGGGGGCTTTAGCGTCCCCTTTTAGCCCGCCGCAACAGCTGCTGTAAAACACAAACTTGGCGTGTAATCCCGGCGTTCCAGCCTGTGGCATTCTGGACCTGGAGCGCTGGCACAAACCAAATAGCACCTGCACCAGAAATCCCAAACCTTTGATGGAGTTCCGTTATATTTTGGGAAGAGCACAGAGGCGCTAGATCCCTTAGCAAAATAAAAGCTCGACACGTAATCTCCCCTCACAGAGGTCCGTATTGTTGGGGTCGAATGATGGACGATGGCAAGGACAAGCGTCTGTCAGTTGTCCTTTTCAGAAGGATGCTCCATCGCCGCCACGATGGAAACAATTGGCTATTTTGGGAGGCTCTTAAACCCACGCGCAGACTCCAGCTCTTCCATTTTAAGCCCAGTCAACGTTGACATTTGTCCTGACCCGCTGACGACCCGATGCGTCGATCCCTCGAGCGTGGCTCCGTGCCGGTGATAGGTCCTTCTCCGGTGCGCCGTAATGCCGAAGTATTACCAGCGGCTCTACGGCCATGTTAGCGGTGAGCCGCCGCGACACTCCTCGACTCACCTCTCATCCGGAGATTACGCTCAAGTGCAGTCTACTCAGTTCTCTACGTGTTATTCGACAGCGTGTTCTGCTTTTTTTCTGCATGAATCCGTTTTTAGTCCTTCATTATCCCATCGCAACACAGGATCCATGAGGTTTTTGGTCACCTCTCTCTGCAAAACCAGGGGCTTACGTGACGTATTAACTCACATTACTGTCCCTAATTTGTTTCGTTTTAGCGACAATCTCTGCATTAGCTTTCTGAAATGGTATTCGTGTCCTGTGATTGGCTGGTGACCAGTCCAGGGTGTACCCTGCCTCTCACCCGAAGACAGCTGGGATAGGCTGCACCTTTCCTAGCGACTTCTGATTTCCGCGGTGACAGAATCGCAAAAATGGCCGATAGAAAAATGGAACGTTTGTGTACGGAAGTATTTCCCCGGTGGACTGCTCCAAATGGCGGAATTTCATTTTAGTTTAGTTTAGCAGAGCATGCTAGCGCGGATGTATGTGTGAGACTGTACGAGTGTTGGGTTTTACGGCTTGTTGATTTGTTCACGATGCTCGCTGACGTTGTGCAAGTTCTGAGTGAAATAAAGACAACAGGCCCGTTTATGCTTACTAAGAGACATTTTCAACACACACAACAAACGGTCCAAGGCCCTGTTCACATGCCAACTTTCTTGGGTTGATGCAAAGTTGCCACCACACTGTGCCGGATTAGTAAATAGTTGCATCCAGACGGAAATGGAACACTTGACATTGTGTGGCGCTGTAAACAGACGACATGCGACAAATCAACTATAGAAGAAAGAATGCATGCGCATAAGTCTTCCGGTTTTTAAGGCCATATTTTGGACGAAGTGGAATTATGTCTACCATTTTTTGGTGAATAGGACAATGTTTACGATTCTATGTCGGCTTGTCGTCAAAGCTCACTTCTGGCGGCGGCTCTGAGATGCCATCGTTTCTGTAAAACAACGTATACTTGAATAACCAGTACGTTTGTGCATACGTGTTTCACGTCACCCAGAATGCCGTTTCTGTGTGGACCAAAGGCCGAAACGATAACATGTTTTCACTAAGTGTGTAAACACGTCTTCCTTAACCACGAGCACGGGCATTCCAGTTTAGCTGATGATGTATTGCATCAATAAATGCAATTTAATTATCAGACAGTTTATTTCGTGTCACAAAAGTACACATTTGGAAAAAACCAAAACAGGGCCCTAATTACAAGAAAATGGATGGATGTAGCGAATATTTGCTTTGAAGTTACTGGTATAGATTTAAATGTTCCCCTTCAACAAAAAACCCCCACAAATGGCAATCAACCACGAGCTCTCGCCCTGACGAGTTTGCACTTGGCGGCGGTATTGATAGGAGCGTAAGGCCACAACTTTCCAGGAGGGACTACTTTCGGAGTGCATGCCGAGGAGGAAGAAGGCATCCACTCCCTCGGACTCTGCACCTCCTCACCGAGTGACCCCCAGCGGGCCTTTGACCCCAGTGCCCCCTTCTTTAAACAAGACTCCCATTACGGGCCGGGCGGGTACAGTAACAGGTTGTGTGTGTGATGCCTGCAGAAGGGGTTGCACCCCCCGTGCATAAATCAGATGACCTCGACTCAGGGTTGACCGTGGAGCTATGTTAGCATGATGACGACGTATTAGCAGACAGTGAGCTCGCTGCATGGCCATTCACATGTGGGGTGGGGGGTTTGACTGGCGACAGTGTGGAAGGGGGGTGTGATGGAGATGGATGGTGCTAAGCCCAGGGTGGAGCCATCAGGCAAAAGGTCCCCCCCTCCAGCTTTTCCCAACGACTCAGAGCAGCTGGCAGACAAGAAGGAAATGCATCTTCACATGCATTGAAAATGATGCGAGGAACTTCGGTCCAAATGAAATCCACATGCTGCTGGACCCTGATACACTGTACAGACCACAGACAAACCCGGGACCACCACCAAGCCAAGACTATCAGCACAAATACACACACACCTGCCCTGGCTTTGCTAATCTTTGCATGTATGCGGCGTAGCACCCACTCCGTCACAGGCGACGAGGCCCCGCTTACCTCCACCGCGGTGCAGCTCATCGCTCAGGCTCGTGGCGGGGCACACGTCCATCGGCGAATGCTGAGCCGCATGTCGTCGTTATGCTTCATGACCCTTTCATTGCTTACTTTATGCATCACTCCGCAGCTCCGTTCTACAGCAGAACATACAAAGATGCAGTCGTGAGCAGCCAGATTATGAGTGAGATCATGGGGTACAGTTTAAGAAGTCGCTAATCTGCATGGAAACACAATTAGACCACACGTATACAAATGATGGGATTTTTACATACAATTTTTTCAAATAATAAACAAATTATAGTAAATATACATATACATAATATCTCAAGGGATTATCCTAATATTACATAAATACTAATACTATTATTATCCATCCATTTTCTGTACCACTTCTTTACCACTCATTGGGGTCACGGGTATGCTGGAGCCTATCCCAGCTGCCAGCCAATCACGTGGCACATACAGATATTGTGTGACAACAATTATTTGATTATTATTGTTAGTATTGTCTATGATAATATCGATAGTAGTAAATACATATTTCAGATGATTATTATAATTAGTTAATAATTCTAATTATTACTAATAACAGCATTTCATTTAAAATTATTATATAAAATGGAAACAAATAGGAAAGTTCTTGTTTTTTAAATGAATAATGAATAATAAAAATGTTGTAGTAAATATAACATGACACCTCAAAGACTATCCTAAAATAAAGTAAAAAATAATCGATTCAATCAAATATTATATATATAATAAATATAAATAAAATTAATATATAAAAAGTTATTTTGCAATTTGTAAATATTAATTTAATATGAATATGTCATAAATACAATGAAATTCAAAGTAATAATAGTAATACATTGTAATAGCAGTTCTAAGAATAAAAATAATTGTAAAGTATTAATATTATTATTACTATCAAAAATATAAATTAGAAATCAAAAATATTAACATCAAATATTGATATGATTACTTAAAATGGATTTTTATTTTTTCAAGTCTGAAAAGAAAAATATATACACGATGTGCTGCTCTGTGAGGCTAATCGAGCGCACATTCTTGGCGGTCATTAATCTCGCTGTGGGGGTCGTTAAGGCTGGAGGAGGAGAATGTGTGTGTAACGTGCACGTCAGTGCACGTGTTTACATGTTCTGTCTCCTGAGGTGAGCAAGGCGGCTTTTTGCTTTTAAAAAGGTTCCTTTGAGGATTGTGTTGTCTGGAGCAGCGTGTCAAAACAAAATGCATACTGGAATACTTGCAGACCTTATGATGGGCGAAACTTTTTCCACCAAGGACCACGTACTGAAAAATGAAAGCATGCAAGGGCCACTTTGATATTTATTTCATAAGATGGATATTTTGTAAAAAATATTGCATCTCAGCTTGATGAAAAAGCGTATGAACATTTTTGCTGTTGTTTTTTTGTTTTGTTTTTTTTTTAACAGTTTTTACAACATTTTTGCTTTAATATTTCATATTGCTACTAAAATGACATTATTTTTGCTTTTAATATTATAAGTTTGTCATAAAATTGCAGCTTTTTTTCTTCTTAGAATACAACTTTTTTCTTGCAATAGTCTCACTTTATTCTTGCAAAATGACAGCAGTTTTTCTCATTTAAATTTTTTACAATTTTTACTTTCTTCTTACACATTTGTTGCCACAGAAGTATTTAATTATTACTTTATTCCCATAATATTTGACCGTATCCTGGTATCAATGACGTTTTCCTGCAACTTGGTTGTTTTGTTTGTCCTTACATTACAGCATTACAGTTTTATTTCCTTAATATTGCAAAGAAATGCTACTAAAATGATATTTGTCAGCTAACACCTTACCTACTGATACTGTTGTTTGTTTTTCTTGATAAATGATACTTTTAGAATGTGCAGAAAAGCTATGTAACAATGCAGACGGAACTAAACTAATTAAATGCAATGTTTTGTTGGGTGTCCCACGGCCGTGTAACACTTTGTTACGGTATCTTTAGCTCAGCGGGACTTCAATTAAAAACAGGCCAGGCGGTCACGTGGCGGGGTTAACCCCCTTTGTTGCCACACAATCACAACTTTCTATCCCGTCCAGCGGGGGCGCCGTGGCTGCTTCGGTGGCGAAAACTGAAGATAAAAAATGTATTTGTTGAAGAGAAAGAGAAATAAACACGATGACGACTTTAAGGAAGAGGCCAGATTGAGTCTACACGTCAATCTGCTCGCTGCGAGCGGCGGGATTTACTTTGGCTTTGACGAGCGCACGCCGCCATGGCGACGGGGTCAACGTCACAGCGCCGGGCCTCGCACTACCTACTGATGACCCCCAAGCCCTTTCCGTGCGGGCGTAGGGGCGCACGCATGACTGTTTGCTTCTCATCCGGCGGGTGCTCGCGCCACGCTGGGCCGACAAGTCGGTGACTTGGGTGACGGCGACTCGGCCTCCTGCAGCAGAGGAACCCCCCCCTCCTCCGCTTGTATCTGACGCGTGTTTCTTTTTCCTTCATCTCGTGTTAGTGCCAGGAATGGCGGCCGGGGCGGGGCGCGGGCCGGACGTCGGGTTCGGTGAAAGGCGAGCGTGTTATTGTAGCCGAGTCAAGAGGAAGGCTGTGTGTCGCTCGCACGCGAGGCTCGACTGCCTCCGTCCTCCTTCTGCCGCCGTCACACTGGATAGATCCCGGGACCGTCTTCAGAGGAATCAGCTGACGCCGCCGAGAACCCATCTGGGCTTAATTGGCGGACGAGGTCGACGCAAACGAGGGATGACCTCAGTGTTGTTTCCAGCTCCGGGCTAGTCAAAACACAGAGCGCTCATAGAACCAAAATAGATAGATCTGGTCGCAATGTCGCCAGGAAGTCAGATCTGGGTCACACATGGCCGCAATGATGCACGACGGAGGTTTATTTCATGTCTGCAAACACAGACTAACACTGCCTGCTGCTTACGTCATCTGAACTAACGAACCAGAACCAGGACGCGTCTGCTGACCCTCGTTTGAACTTCTCTTCTGAAGAATTCAAGCTGAAACTCTTCCTCTGGGTCGGGTCGGGGGCGAGCTGAGGCCGCGTCACTCGGTCGCTTCCCTTTGAGTCACCAAACCCTAATCA
The DNA here is from genome assembly GCA_024372805.1 of Oostethus manadensis. Classification (NCBI taxonomy): domain Eukaryota; kingdom Metazoa; phylum Chordata; class Actinopteri; order Syngnathiformes; family Syngnathidae; genus Oostethus; species Oostethus manadensis. The sequence continues at coordinate 1,047,326 of QODF01000014.1, forward strand.
GAGGCAGGTGCTGAGATGGAACCTGCGGTGATTAGTCCAGAAAAGATCCACAAGTGCCAGCAGATCTGAATCTTATTACCATGAATAATTGAAATCCCGTCCAACGATCAACACAAGACGGCAAATTTGCTCAAGTTATGAACTCCTTGTGACTGTGAGAAGGTAAACTCCTCCCTCCCTCCCCCACAGGCTAATTAGGAACCAGCAGCGGGACAAACAGCTGGAGCGAGATGTTGGCCAATATTGTCTCAGCAGAGGGAGCGGTGACAGTGATGACTTTGTCCCGCCCCCGTGAAAAACTCAGACCTTTCAGAGGCATAATGGGGAACGCATTATACCTTCCATTCAGGCGCCCGCAGTTAATACTGACGAACGGCCGTCCTCCGCCATCACAAGCGTGGGAAGCGCCTTGAACGCCCTCCGTTTTGCTTTTAGCTAGCGCTGTCATTGGAAGTTTCCTTTCACGGCGCTGTTTTTTTAATGCACGATTAAGGTGCGCACGTCCTGTCGGACCCTCGGCCCACGCCGCAGTTTGGGGTAGTAGCGGTGACTGCGGAGCCACAAGCGGGAACAAATATTGAACAGAAATGGACAAAGAGATTGTCTGACAAGAAGTTTTTTGTATCTACTGTTGCTGTGATTGGAATTGTCACCGAGTACGTCGACCTGCCGAGCAAGAAGATACTGACGCGCTGCCGGGATTTTTTTTTGTCATTTATACAGTAGTACCTTGGCATACGAGTGTATTTTTTTTTTTTTTTGCTTTGAACCACAAGCTTAAAAATTAGTACGACTTGCTGATTAACGGCAGGCATAGCCGAGGACAGCTATTTGGGGGCTTATGTCTATGTGACCATAGCTGAAGAGCTGTCAGCGCTAGCTTTAGCAGCGCACTCACTTGTCATCAACACATTAGTAAAACACAACTACGTTATAGTGGTCTAATTTATGTTATTTATCATGTTTTGTGTAAAACTATGACCAGGACAACATCAAATTTAAAGCACAAAATGAATACAGAGCCACCATCCACAGTTGCAACTTATTTTTCTATCTGTGATTAAGTGTGATTAATTATGAGTTAACTATGGACAAAAATGTGATTAATTGCCATTAAGTATTTTAATTGATTGACGGTTCTACTTTTAACACGCACCAGCTGCATAGCAAGATGCCGGGCTATAATTGCGGGGCCAAATTGAAAACCACGTGGTGTCCGATCATCACGACTGTTATTGCTGACTCATATGTTTTGTGAGTGCGAGGTTTTTTTCGACCACAATATTTCATAAACATTGTGCGGTTCTCTTTTTACGTGTTTTCACAATGTGGTCACAAATAAACACTGCAAAAAAATGATCACAATTTGAGTGCAATTGCAACAAATTTTGGTCTCATCAGGTTTGATGGACGTGTGAACACAGCTCTTTAGCATGAAAGCTACAGATGGACACAACAGGACGTCTGTCGGACTGACCAAGCTGTCAAAAATTCCAGCATCTATGCGAGATTTTGGACAACACACTTCCAATACACTATTATGGGTCCTCTGAGACTTATTTAAGAAGCACCTATTTTGCTTTTCCCCTTTTTCTGACCTTTAAATGTTGTTATAATGTTGTATTCTCGTGTTAAACAATGTCAAGGCGTCAAATATTGAGGTTTGCGCATTTGGAAGTGAGCCCTGAAAACTGTTTTTGGTGTTTCTGAGTGCTATTTGTGTTGTTTTGACGTCACGCAACCCAACTTCCTTATATGGGTAAGCAGGAACAGGAAATGTTTGTTCGGGTGTGAGGGAAAGCTAATTTTGTATTTCCAACGTGATTTGGTTGTGTTGAAGAGTCAGAAGAGCACGGTAAAGTCAAGAAAGTACCGTTTGAAATGAGAACGGACCGTGAGAGTGAGTGAGAAGCTTGTCTGCATTGATGCTTCCCCCTACTGATGAATTTGGATTTAAGAGCTGTAGTTAAGGAGAGAAGATGTTTAACTGTCACTCGTGAGCAGATAAGTCAGTCAACACCCTCCCGGCGCCCCAGGAGGCCCCCCCGCAAAAAGGACTCGGCCGCATAGCCGCCCTATCTGGAATATTTAGCTCCGATAGCGGCTTTGCTCCTCTAATTGTCCTGTCAGTAATTTGGGAGGGTCGGCAGCGCAACACCGACGTGTGCCCACGGCGTCCTTGTTGGCGTCAGCTGGCTTCGCGGCACGGACTCGTGTGCTGTGAATGTAAAGTGGAGGTGCTGGAAGAAAAGCGTGGAATTAAATGCATCCTTTTTGGAATTAGGCTGCGCTCCAGCATCCACTTGTGGGCCTCAGCGCGGGGAAAAGGAACGTAGCTGGTACGGATTTGCACCAAAGGTCACAAGTGAGCACAAATGGCTTGCTGGAGTGTGACCGGGTTGCATAAAAGCTTCAATCCGAACGTGATGAAACACACCCATGCGTTCGCCTGACGCGTCTCCGTCCCCTTTATCTGAACCCGAGCCCCAAACACGGCCCTCCCCCGCTCACCATCAATCAGGTCCACGAGAGGCACTAAGGTCATTTGTCAGCCGTTATCCTACGACCTCTGACTGCAGCTTGGCTTGACAACGCGGAGGATGTGGGCCGGACTCGGAGAAACGCAGCGAAATGAGGAGAATATCTGGCTGTGTGTTGACACATTGCAAACGCACAGTGATTAAATAAGCGATGAAGACACCGACGTGTAGCCATTTATATCACACCGCGGTATTCCGCATTATACAGTATTTCAATTAGCGTTACTTCTTTCCTCCGCTGCTCTATTATTTAGAATTGTTATTATTCAAGGCACACCCCCGGCTCATCGCTAACTCTGAGAGCAAATGTTGTATGCCGATGCATATTCATATGTTTAACATACACACATGCATTGCTAATGATGCAGCAGCGGGCAGAATGCCATAAAGCTCAGTAATTGCTGTTGCCATGACAGTGAACGCATCACGATGAACGCTACGTGGGAACAAAGGCAACTAGAATGCATTTTCTAAAATTATTATTATTACATTGATAATTTTAGGCAATATATTATACAATAATACAATACAATAACAGTGAACAAAATAATTATACTAATGTTTATCAATATAGGTGTTCCTGTGAATAATAACTAGTAATGAAACAAGAATTATGCATAATAATGAAACAATGATACAGTAAATGAATATTACAATAAAAACTATCCATCCATTCTTTTTCCATGCTGCTCATCCTACAATAATAACAATACATTGTGCACAATAATAATTACAGAAAATAGTTATTTAAAATTATACCAATTGTATCAATAGTCATGTCAATAAAAATAATAACACATTATCAATTGATTCATTAATTAAGTGATTAATTGATTGATAATGATGATTTATTTATTATTTGTCTTCATGGAATTACACCACATACTTATAACAACAGGAATTATTCTGCATAATAATAACAACAAAATATGATTAATATTAATATTGCTTAATATAAATACTTAATTAACTATAATAATATTATAATATATATAATAGTATAATATATATATAATAGTTTAATATATAATATAATAGTATAGTGAAATATAATAGTAAATTAATTAAATTCAATATTCCTCATAATAATAGAATTTACATTTGTCACCAAATAGCTTTACATTACACACAATAATTATTAGAATATTAAAATACAATTTTGTTTATTAGAATATCATCTAAAATGCTGCATATAGAATTACATTAATATCAACACTATTTTAATATTATTATACTGTAATATATATAATATTATAGTAATAATATACTGCAAATTTGGAAGGTACTTAAGAATATTTAATTTTCAGAATTGTACCTGTGACCTTGCCCAACTCACCGACCCCCACTTAATGGGATCCACTGTAGAAATGTGTGTGTGTGTGTGTGTGTACTGTATGTATGATTTTCAGCTTTACTGCTCCAATCGGAGCGACAGGTAGCGTCTCTCGGACGTTTAACTTTCTCTCTTATCCGCCTGTCACGTTCTCAGCGTGAGCCTTTACAAGAAGCAGCTCCTGACGCTGGAGGTTAGACAAGCAGACGTCGCCGGGCAGAGGCCACTCACGGCCCACCACTTTGTTTATAAGTTTCTAACGATTTTCTGCCCGGGCTGTCATCTCGGACAGGCGGGCGAGACGAGAGGACGCGTCTCTCCTGTTTGCGTGGCCGCGTTTCCCGCAAGCAGATTGCAATTTATTCTTCTGCAGTTTGTCCGTCAAGGCAGACTCTGACAACTTAATCCCAAGCTAATCCGCCATGTTCAGCCTTCCTTGTTGGCTCTCATGCAAAGTGCTCCTGCCAAATCCCGCCCGTACCTGTCAGCCCGGCCTCGCCGCGGGGAGCCCGGACGGGGGTGCCAACGTTCGCTCCCGTGGGGGTCGAGGCGAGGAAGAGAACGGCGATGGGAGGGGAGCGATGGAGGGAGGGTTGGGGGGATTTAACCCCTGCTTCACTCAATATAATCCAGTGTAAACAGCCAGAGCCTTAGAAGGGCTAACTGCGCTAATCAAGCCACAAGCTGGCCCCGTCACTATCATACACAGCGGCCTAAGAACTAGAGATTTGGGTGGCTACTGCACGCCGTGTGTGTGTGTGTGTGTGTGTGTGTGTGTGTGTGTGGGCCTCGTTGACAGTACTCCCGAGGGAGGGGGAAAGCGCCAAAACGAGCAGAGCAAGATCATTGGCCGATAGTTCCAAAAGAAGACTTCTCCACATTTGCACCATTAGAACGTGCAAACCTGAGCACGTAACGTGCAGGAAGACAGACTGATAGCTAGAGGGATACAGTGCATCCGGATAAGTGCACCCGTGGGTTTTGTGTGTAGAATTTGATAGAATAGAATTCGTTTATTCCGCTTTGGAAAACGTCGTACTTTCCCCTGCCGTTTGATATTCTCCCCTCGTCTGAGGAGAGCGTCATTGAAATTCCCCTCGCATCCTCTCAGCGGTTCCGATGGCGACACACCAGACAGGGGAAGAAAGGCAAGTCGTCTGAAGCTAAGGGAGCTAAACCACCGCGCTGAAAGTTTGAGTCATTGAAAGAATGCAATGTGTGACATGTTTGGGATAAATGATCTTTCATGTTCCTCGGTCCAAACAATACGATGATCCATACGTGTGGGGATGGAGGCTGCGTTCTTTTGAACATTGGCTTCCACAGACAGAAGCTGCCCGCATTTCTAAGGCTAATTCAGCTTCAGGAGGATATGTTGTTATTTTCTTTTGTTAAAAGGGATAACTTGTACCAAACAGCAGAGATGGATGGATGACTTGGACTAGGGATGTCCCCACCCACGATTTTTGGTTTTTCATCAGATACGATTTTTTATAGTCTTGCCAATCCGATCCGGGAATGATCCTTTTTTTTTTAAAATAATAAACTTTTGCTACAAACATGAATTTGCAGATTTAAATATGGTTATTCAAATAGTTATTTTAAGCAGTGCAACCTAAGCTTTGCTGAATTTACTTTTTTTAATTACACCGCACGACCAACAATATTGTTTGGCTTTTGTAACAAACCTCTGTGAGTCAAGTCCCTAAGGAAAATAAAATCCATCCAATAAAACATCAAATATAAAAAAATGGGCGCGCAAAATACTGTAGAGATGGGTATATTGTGTTGTTCCAGGCTGCTGTTTAGCGTGTGGCCTATAGAGGGCAGTGGTGGTTAGAGCGAGCAGTTGGAGACAAGTACATAATAAGTACATAGAATAAGAAAACTACGTCAACACACTTAAATAAATGGCCAACTCAATTACATCCTAGGGCTAATCATTTGACATGGTAATGGCTCAATTTGTGGTGTGATTTTGAATAATCTCCCTTCAACGCAATAGTAACTTATTGGCGGTGCGAGCTCCCGGCACCATGACAGAGGAGTCCGGGCACAGTGAGAGGAATCTACCATGTAGCTACGGAGCCGAATATCCAGCATCCGATGTGAAACTAACTTTACCACGGTACACCGCAAACATGTCTGGATGGTGGTGGTGCCTTTTCTACTTCATCCGGATTGCAACCAGCTTTGAGGCGCATTGGTCGCAGCTATCATGTTGGCTCAACGATCTCATGGCGTAAGCCGATCTTCAGAATATAGCGGATTCGCAAACGATCCCGATCCTGAGGATCAGGACATCCCTAACTTGTACCTACAGTATACGTTGCAAGTGTAAAGGTGGTCATGTGATCTATATTGATCACAGCCACCATGGGGCATATTTGCCCGCCATCTGAGGACTGCTGTGGCTAACCGAGTCCTCAATTGAAGATCTCCTTTGGGTTCAACTCCCAGGCCAACATAGTCTTTCAGGACAGGACTTTGAGACCAGAAGGACCAAAGTTCAAAGCCGGCCTGTCATAGCATTTGAAGTAATGCTAAGACTTGGAGTGCCAGCTCATAATGTGACATCAGACACTACCATCCTCTCCTTCCAGTTTGTCCAACATGGACCACACAGATGTCACGCAAATATAGACGACCCCGTTACTCCTGCCCTGCATCACTTTGCCAACTTCACCGACTGTGGGAACGCTCTGGACAAACATGAGTGTCACTTCAGTGCTTCAGATTCCGCCATTGAAGGCGGAGGCTGCTGGTCGAAGTGCTCGGGTGGGGAATGCCAACATGACATGGAGCTGATAAGACCCTCCAGTGGGCTCCCGGCAGAGCTTGTAACCCTGAGAGGGACTCCTAACTTTTGTCGGGGGATTCCAAGCTGCAGTTAAAAAAAACAATCAATTGTTGGAATTTGTTTACTCTCCAAAATGGGCGTCCAAACTTTTTCCACACAGTGAGAAATGAAAGGAGGAAAGAAAACATGTAGAAGTTATTTATAATAAAACCGCATCTCAGCTTTGTGAAATTTTATTTTAATTTTCCAAATATTTCAACTTTTGTCAAATAATCTTTGTAAATATTATTTTTGTAATATTAGGACTTTATCCCATTATTATTCCTTTTCCCTAATCAAATTTTCTAAAAATTACAACTTTGTCTTGTTTGTGTAAAGATATTTTCTTTAGTATTTTTACTCTTTTCTGTTAATATTTTTGACTTTATTGTCATAAAATTATGGCCATTTTTTTGCTTCACTGCTGGTGTTTTTTTTTAAATTTTCCAACTATTTCAACTTTTTTCTTCTAAATTGTCATTTCCTAATTATGACTTTTTTCCAATAATATTTTGACTTTATTCTTGTAACATTAAAACTCTTTCCGCAGCTTAATTTTCCAAAAATTACAACTTTATTCATTGTTTTGCTGTTTTTAAAACATATATATAATATTTCCACTCTTTGCTACTAAAATCATTTTTTAAATTTCATTCTTGTATAATTACTGCTGATTTTTCCATTTTTGCTGTTGTTTTATTAAATAAAATTTTTAGAATGTGCCAATTAAAAAAAACAGCCATGGGCAACACAGCTTGGACACCCGCGCTCTGGAGCTCCCCTTCAACCGTAAAGTCTTATTGGAAAAAAATAGCATTTGTTACGCTAAAAGAGTCAAACCCAATCTATTACGGGATGCTGGTTGACCTCTGGAATGAACCTTTGACCCATGTCCCATGACGTGCACTACTTAGCTACCGCTTTTTATCAGTTTTTATATCTTTAAAACGCACAGAAAACAGAAAATGTTCATGTCTCACATCGTGATCATGGATGACGGGCAAAATTCCAAAAACAGTGCACTTTTCCTTTAAGGTAGTTCAGAGCAGTTTGATCCCAGCCCTGAACAGTTCCTTTCAAAAATTTGGTTCATTGGTAATTTTGCATTACCAAACTGACTGACCGTTTTATATCCTGTGTTGATTTTTGTCACACCTGTTGCCAAAACCTACAAGTCCTGATTTCAAACCACACACGGTAGTGCTGCAGGTCCGTGACGCCGAGCAACATCTTTGTGTGGAGATTAAGAAGCTCTATCGGAATTCTCCAAGAGGTTTGAATCCCTTTGGAGAAACCAGCGGTTTGTGCGCCTCTAATCTGTATATTATTAAGATAATGCCAATGAGCCGGTGAGCTTTTACGGTCGTGTAATGACGGCCGGCTTCATCTTACTCGGGATCAAGCGCTCTGGATGCACTTCATTCTCCCGCTAAGTTGGTTCAAAGGCGGGATAAGAGGCGGGATTCTCTCCGTGTTGTCTCTTTGGTCCACCCGATATTCATTAATCATTTAAAAAAAGCTGGGGGGCTTTCAGTTGTGTCCGCTCTGTCATCGAGGCTTTCTTCCCGGGTTCCGCGTCGCATGTCGGCACTAAAACCCAAGGTCCAACTGAAAGCCTCTGACCTTTCTGTTTTTATTGGAATTCCATTGCGGAACAGAAGATAGAAGTTTGATTTACGCGGGGGACGGCCCGCGGGATTAATAAGAGGTGCTGGTCCGGTGGGCTTACAGTTCTGAGAAGGGCTCGGGGTCATGAAAGGTTGCGCACGTCGGTGACATTTCTGGCTATTTAGTCCCGGCCTGCTGGCCTCGGCTGCTGGAACTGTTGGCCCAAGTACCTGGGTGGGCATTAGCGGGTCGTCCGTGGTGGCCCCTCCCGCCTCGTAAATCATAATCTCCAATGACCTGAGGGGCGCTGCATGGCTGATTTAGAGGAGATCTTCAGACCCCCAGATTAGCCTCGCGGGCTCTGCGGTTTGACAGGACCGCAACGTACTGTATTGTTCGCCTTTTTATTCCCGCTTTAAAAACCCAGTTGGTGACCTCGAGCATCGGAGTTGTAAAGCAAACAATGAAAGTGAGCACAGAGCACAATGGCTGGGGGGGCTTTAGCGTCCCCTTTTAGCCCGCCGCAACAGCTGCTGTAAAACACAAACTTGGCGTGTAATCCCGGCGTTCCAGCCTGTGGCATTCTGGACCTGGAGCGCTGGCACAAACCAAATAGCACCTGCACCAGAAATCCCAAACCTTTGATGGAGTTCCGTTATATTTTGGGAAGAGCACAGAGGCGCTAGATCCCTTAGCAAAATAAAAGCTCGACACGTAATCTCCCCTCACAGAGGTCCGTATTGTTGGGGTCGAATGATGGACGATGGCAAGGACAAGCGTCTGTCAGTTGTCCTTTTCAGAAGGATGCTCCATCGCCGCCACGATGGAAACAATTGGCTATTTTGGGAGGCTCTTAAACCCACGCGCAGACTCCAGCTCTTCCATTTTAAGCCCAGTCAACGTTGACATTTGTCCTGACCCGCTGACGACCCGATGCGTCGATCCCTCGAGCGTGGCTCCGTGCCGGTGATAGGTCCTTCTCCGGTGCGCCGTAATGCCGAAGTATTACCAGCGGCTCTACGGCCATGTTAGCGGTGAGCCTCCGCGACACTCCTCGACTCACCTCTCATCCGGAGATTACGTTCAAGTGCAGTCTACTCAGTTCTCTACGTGTTAGTCGACAGCGTGTTCTGCTTTTTTTCTGCATGAATCCGTTTTTAGTCCTTCATTATCCCATCGCAACACAGGATCCATGAGGTTTTTGGTCACCTCTCTCTGCAAAACCAGGGGCTTACGTGACGTATTAACTCACATTACTGTCCCTAATTTGTTTCGTCTTAGCGACAATCTCTGCATTAGCTTTCTGAAATGGTATTCGTGACCTGTGATTGGCTGGTGACCAGTCCAGGGTGTACCCTGCCTCTCACCCGAAGACAGCTGGGATAGGCTGCACCTTTCCTAGCGACTTCTGATTTCCGCGGTGACAGAATCGCAAAAATGGCCGATAGAAAAATGGAACGTTTGTGTACGGAAGTATTTCCCCGGTGGACTGCTCCAAATGGCGGAATTTCATTTTAGTTTAGTTTAGCAGAGCATGCTAGCGCGGATGTATGTGTGAGACTGTACGAGTGTTGTGTTTTACGGCTTGTTGATTTGTTCACGATGCTCGCTGACGTTGTGCAAGTTCTGAGTGAAATAAAGACAACAGGCCCGTTTCTGCTTACTAAGAGACATTTTCAACACACACAACAAACGGTCCAAAGCCCTGTTCACATGCCAACTTTCTTGGGTTGATGCAAAGTTGCCACCACACTGTGCCGGATTAGTAAATAGTTGCATCCAGACGGAAATGGAACACTTGACATTGTGTGGCGCTGTAAACAGACGACATGCGACAAATCAACTATAGAAGAAAGAATGCATGCGCATAAGTCTTCCGGTTTTTAAGGCCATATTTTGGACGAAGTGGAATTATGTCTACCATTTTTTGGTGAATAGGACAATGTTTACGATTCTATGTCGGCTTGTCGTCAAAGCTCACTTCTGGCGGCGGCTCTGAGATGCCATCGTTTCTGTAAAACAACGTATACTTGAATAACCAGTACGTTTGTGCATACGTGTTTCACGTCACCCAGAATGCCGTTTCTGTGTGGACCAAAGGCCGAAACGATAACATGTTTTCACTAAGTGTGTAAACACGTCTTCCTTAACCACGAGCACGGGCATTCCAGTTTAGCTGATGATGTATTGCATCAATAAATGCAATTTAATTATCAGACAGTTTATTTCGTGTCACAAAAGTACACATTTGGAAAAAACCAAAACAGGGCCCTAATTACAAGAAAATGGATGGATGTAGCGAATATTTGCTTTGAAGTTACTGGTATAGATTTAAATGTTCCCCTTCAACAAAAAACCCCCACAAATGGCAATCAACCACGAGCTCTCGCCCTGACGAGTTTGCACTTGGCGGCGGTATAGATAGGAGCGTAAGGCCACAACTTTCCAGGAGGGACTACTTTCGGAGTGCATGCCGAGGAGGAAGAAGGCATCCACTCCCTCGGACTCTGCACCTCCTCACCGAGTGACCCCCAGCGGGCCTTTGACCCCAGTGCCCCCTTCTTTAAACAAGACTCCCATTACGGGCCGGGCGGGTACAGTAACAGGTTGTGTGTGTGATGCCTGCAGAAGGGGTTGCACCCCCCGTGCATAAATCAGATGACCTCGACTCAGGGTTGACCGTGGAGCTATGTTAGCATGATGACGACGTATTAGCAGACAGTGAGCTCGCTGCATGGCCATTCACATGTGGGGTGGGGGGTTTGACTGGCGACAGTGTAGAAGGGCGGTGTGATGGAGATGGATGGTGCTAAGCCCAGGGTGGAGCCATCAGGCAAAAGGTCCCCCCCTCCAGCTTTTCCCAACGACTCAGAGCAGCTGGCAGACAAGAAGGAAATGCATCTTCACATGCATTGAAAATGATGCGAGGAACTTCGGTCCAAATGAAATCCACATGCTGCTGGACCCTGATACACTGTACAGACCACAGACAAACCCGGGACCACCACCAAGCCAAGACTATCAGCACAAATACACACACACCTGCCCTGGCTTTGCTAATCTTTGCATGTATGCGGCGTAGCACCCACTCCGTCACAGGCGACGAGGCCCCGCTTACCTCCACCGCGGTGCAGCTCATCGCTCAGGCTCGTGGCGGGCACACGTCCATCGGCGAATGCTGAGCCGCATGTCGTCGTTATGCTTCATGACCCTTTCATGGCTTACTTTATGCATCACTCCGCAGCTCCGTTCTACAGCAGAACATACAAAGATGCAGTCGTGAGCAGCCAGATTATGAGTGAGATCATGGGGTACAGTTTAAGAAGTCGCTAATCTGCATGGAAACACAATTAGACCACACGTATACAAATGATGGGATTTTTACATACAATTTTTTCAAATAATAAACAAATTATAGTAAATATACATATACATAATATCTCAAGGGAATATCCTAATATTACATAAATACTAATACTATTATTATCCATCCATTTTCTGTACCACTTCTTTACCACTCATTGGGGTCACGGGTATGCTGGAGCCTATCCCAGCTGCCAGCCAATCACGTGGCACATACAGATATTGTGTGACAACAATTATTTGATTATTATTGTTAGTATTGTCTATGATAATATCGATAGTAGTAAATACATATTTCAGATGATTATTATAATTAGTTAATAATTCTAATTATTACTAATAACAGCATTTCATTTAAAATTATTATATAAAATGGAAACAAATAGGAAAGTTCTTGTTTTTTAAATGAATAATGAATAATAAAAATGTTGTAGTAAATATAACATGACACCTCAAAGACTATCCTAAAATAAAGTAAAAAATAATCGATTCAATCAAATATTATATATATAATAAATATAAATAAAATTAATATATAAAAAGTTATTTTGCAATTTGTAAATATTAATTTAATATGAATATGTCATAAATACAATGAAATTCAAAGTAATAATAGTAATACATTGTAATAGCAGTTCTAAGAATAAAAATAATTGTAAAGTATTAATATTATTATTACTATCAAAAATATAAATTAGAAATCAAAAATATTAACATCAAATATTGATATGATTACATCAAATGGATTTTTATTTTTTCAAGTCTGAAAAGAAAAATATATACACAATGTGCTGCTCCGTGAGGCTAATCGAGCGCACATTCTTGGCGGTCATTAATCTCGCTGTGGGGGTCGTTAAGGCTGGAGGAGGAGAATGTGTGTGTAACGTGCACGTCAGTGCACGTGTTTACATGTTCTGTCTCCTGAGGTGAGCAAGGCGGCTTTTTGCTTTTAAAAAGGTTCCTTTGAGGATTGTGTTGTCTGGAGCAGCGTGTCAAAACAAAATGCATACTGGAATACTTGCAGACCTTATGATGGGCGAAACTTTTTCCACCAAGGACCACGTACTGAAAAATGAAAGCATGCAAGGGCCACTTTGATATTTATTTCATAAGATGGATATTTTGTAAAAAATATTGCATCTCAGCTTGATGAAAAAGCGTATGAACATTTTTGCTGTTGTTTTTTTGTTTTGTTTTTTTTTTAACAGTTTTTACAACATTTTTGCTTTAAAAATTCATATTGCTACTAAAATGACATTATTTTTGCTTTTAATATTATAAGTTTGTCATAAAATTGCAGCTTTTTTTCTTCTTAGAATACAACTTTTTTCTCGCAATAGTCTCACTTTATTCTTGCAAAATGACAGCAGTTTTTCTCATTTAAATTTTTTACAATTTCTACTTTCTTCTTACACATTTGTTGCCACAGAAGTATTTAATTATTACTTTATTCCCATAATATTTGACCGTATCCTGGTATCAATGGCGTTTTCCTGCAACTTGGTTGTTTTGTTTGTCTTTACATTACAGCATTACAGTTTTATTTCCTTAATATTGCAAAGAAATGCTACTAAAATGATATTTGTCAGCTAACACCTTACCTACTGATACTGTTGTTTGTTTTTCTTGATAAATGATACTTTTAGAATGTGCAGAAAAGCTATGTAACAATGCAGACGGAACTAAACTAATTAAATGCAATGTTTTGTTGGGTGTCCCACGGCCGTGTAACACTTTGTTACGGTATCTTTAGCTCAGCGGGACTTCAATTAAAAACAGGCCAGGCGGTCACGTGGCGGGGATAACCCCCTTTGTTGCCACACAATCACAACTTTCTATCCCGTCCAGCGGGGGCGCCGTGGCTGCTTCGGTGGCGAAAACTGAAGATAAAAAATGTATTTGTTGAAGAGAAAGAGAAATAAACACGATGACGACTTTAAGGAAGAGGCCAGATTGAGTCTACACGTCAATCTGCTCGCTGCGAGCGGCGGGATTTACTTTGGCTTTGACGAGCGCACGCCGCCATGGCGACGGGGTCAACGTCACAGCGCCGGGCCTCGCACTACCTACTGATGACCCCCAAGCCCTTTCCGTGCGGGCGTAGGGGCGCACGCCTGACTGTTTGCTTCTCATCCGGCGGGTGCTCGCGCCACGCTGGGCCGACAAGTCGGTGACTTGGGTGACGGCGACTCGGCCTCCTGCAGCAGAGGAAGAGGAGGAGGAGGAGGAGGAGGAGAGCGAGGGATTATGGGATGAGAGATGACCCAGAGGAAGGGAAGTAGCAGCAACTTCACAGCTGAGAGAAAATCCCGCTCGCTTCTTCAAAGAAAACAAAGTTGAGTCCCCAAAGTCTCATCAGCATCAAGTAGAAGAACTTTGCTTCACGTTTGGCTTTAGCGGGAATCCGACGTCCTCCGGTGGCTTTGCACGCCACAATCTCACACGTTTGGACCCCTGCCTTTATTTCTATCTGATCAAAATGAAGACAATGTTTGCAACTACAACTTGCTTAATGCCTGCAATTTTACGGTTCATCACGAAAGTGGATCTTCAGTTAGCATCGTTTTTGCCACCCACTCGCTGTGTGGCAGTTTTTTCATTCATGAATGAATAAATGATTGCTGTTTTGTGGTAGACTGTGGTCTATTATGAGTCAAAACATATTGAAATACAAGTCATTTGTAGTACACAAAACATTAAGACATTACCTTACATTAACTTACCTTAACACTGCGGTTGAAGTATATCCGGGAATATAGAGTAAAAAAAAAAAAAGTGCCTCCCATTCTGTGTGGAAGTGGTATTTTTTTTAAATTTGAGGCTAACTAGTTAGCACGCTAGCTCACTAGGTTGCAAGTTTGTTAACTTGCTTGCTAGCTAGCGGCAGTCTCGAGTCCCTGCAGCATAAGGGTTACGCAATGTAATGTAAACCATGACTAACAGGAGTGTAAAGGTGACAATAGGCATGCTATTTCATGTCTAGAGGGCTCTGATAATGTTTAAAACTGTATTTAGAAAGTTATAAACAGGTTTTTTATGCTCTTAACTACAAGAATATTCCAATTATTAACGTTAAATTTGACTTCACAAAAACACCTTCCTGTTTTGTCATGAGTTATTCCTTAAATTCACACCTTCTTTATCAAAATGCTGGCTCTAGCAACAATTTGGAATTCAAGAAAAGACTCATGGCAAAACAGGAAAGAGGTGTTGGAGAGGAAGGTGTTTGTCGTGTCACATCAAGAATCCCGTCCATTATGCCTTTCATTCATCAGTCGTGTGTATTTATGAGCATTTCAAATTGTTTTTCTAAAGTAAAACTAGAATTGTAAAACGATAAAAATGAGTTTGGTGTTTACATTTTAACATTAAAATTTTGACTCAGCGTCTGACCTTCTGCAACAAATGAATGTCGCTATCCAAGGTCCCACTGCGTTTTCATCACCAAACATCTGTGGAAACCAGAAGTGCTTGTCCTCCAGCTTTGTCGCCGGTCTATGACATCATCAGTAGTTACTCTGTAGTTCTTTGCTAATTAACACAGTTACGCCACACGTCTCTGCTTTTTAAATACCCCAAAATTGCTATTTCTTGTATATCAATGTTGGCTTAAGCGGGCGCTTTTTAGTAATAAGAAGAAAAAATACGGTGGACCAGGACTTGAGTGGGTTGACTTAGAACAAGGGTGTCCAAACTTTTTCCACAAACGATCTCATATTGAATAGTCTGAACTTTTCTTTGTTATATTATGTACTTTTTTTATTTTTTATTTTTTTTTTACATGTAGTTCAACTTTCTTTTGTACCTTTTAGCGCGTAATATTACTGTAACTTTATTCTCATAATATTCTGACTTTATTATCAGGACATTATATTATAACAATCTTTGTTTTGTTTGTTTTTCATAATAAAATAACAAAAATGACACTACACTAAAAATTTTTTTTAGATATTGTTCCCAACTGGGATTCATAAAAATCATCAACAGAATTTTCCTTTAAAGTAACATTTTAGCATCGTAAATGACCGCGGAAGCGAATTATTATGATCACGAAATGCAAAGAAAAGCCAGGAAGCATAGCTAGCGCTAACACAAAACTCACCATGGGAGGTGGAAACAAACAAACCGAGCAAACACGTAGAAAGTGGAACCAGAAAAACTGGTTTTAGCATCTTTAATGTGCAAAATGCATGTAAAAAGCGCACCCATGCGACCTGCAGGATTTCTTCTGCCCCCAAAACCCTCTCACTAGCCCAGTGGTTCCCAAATTGTTTTTGCAGCGCTCCCCATTTGGAAAAAAAAAATGCGCCCCTGCCCCGACGAAAAATACGGTACTAATGACACGTGTTCGTGGTAGCTCCGCACCCCCCCCCCTCCCCCCGTCATAACGCCGGGACCCCCCTAAGGGGTGTGCCCCCCCAAGTTTGAGAACCCTTGCACTAACCTAAATATCTAAACCTTACATTCAGCATCAGAATGTTCTCCAGCGGGAGGTGAAGGGGTGAGGAAGGTGAACATCTTAAATCAGCCTTCAGTGACACTCGTGAGTCACTGTGGCTTTAAATCTGCCAAGCAGGCCCGAGCACGAAAACATCCCAACCCCGCGTCTCGAGTCTTCCTCCCCGAGGTCCGGAGCCTGTTTAACGACTGATAAGACTGCTGACGATGTCCAGTCGCGGGAGGCTTGGCCAGTGAGCGACGGAGAAGACGCTCGTCCTCCAGCACCACGGCCTGGAGTGTCCCGACGAGCGCCGAGATAAGACAGGACGTCCGTTGACCGTATTCCTCACAGGCTCGCTGATAACGGCGTTCTCGGAGCGAGTGCCGAGTAATGGAGGACACTTTGTGTGGATTAGCTGCTTCTTAAGCGGGTCATGCCAACATCTTGTAGAATTATGCTGGGATGAACGTTGTCGTAACTGGTTAAAGTTTTGATTGGCACCTCGGTTTTCCAGTTTTCCAGATGAGATCTGAAACGTCTGAAAATCCAAGCGATGTTTTCACCAAAATAACAAAGAAAGCCATGAGGTGCAGCTAAGGAAACGTCAAAGTCACCATGGGAGGTGGAAAAGGAGAATAAAGGAGATGCAACGCATCAACACAGGTAACCATAGTCCAAGGAAAACTAAAGAACCGCCCACTGGCTGAAGCCCCAGCTGAAAACTCTGGAACACTAATTACAAACCACAGACAAGTGCGCTCCCAAGCTACCTCTAACCAGAATAAAGGTCAAGCATTCATTCCAAACAGGAAACAGATGTCAGAAAGTAAAAAGCACAGAGCAGAAACGGGAAAAAAAACCAAACCAAAAGTCCAAACCGTCACCTGTGCATGTTAAATGAATCTCTGATAGTAATAATGATAAATAATGACGTTTATCTGCAGGAGATCCGTCCTGCGGAGCGTCACGCGGTGCAGACAGGCACTGATAAGCCCCACCCTCCTCCTCCTCCCACAACAACAAACACCAGAGGGGTTTACCAGTCGGAGGGTCACCGACGACAGCTTTTCGTCGACAACCTCAACCGGCTCGCCGGCGCCGCTGATAGGCGCGCAAAACACACGCCGGCCTCTGTGTGCACAAACAGCGGCGCTTCTGCAACGTTGCATGTCCTGACGTAAGGTACGCGGATTATCCGGGCTCGTCTGTTTGTCACATCTCTGTGCTTGAGAGGATGCTAAACAGAGTTGTATGTCAAGGCAGGTAAATATTCATTTCACGCAAAAGTTGTGAGAAGAATATTTAAAACAGCTACAGTGGAACTCAAACACAAGCCGTCCTCATCAGACTTTTTTGTTTTAAGTAGGGCTGTCAATATAAAATATTTGATCGGGATTAATCACATTTTGTCCATAGTTAACACACAATTAATCACATTTAATCGCAGGTAAAAATAGGCTTTAGGTATATAAATATCTTTGTGGTAAACGATTTGCAACTACAATAACTACATCAAATTCTATGTAAAGGGATATCAATATTAGAAATATGGGCTATTATTTTATTCAAAAATAATATACAGTTAGAAAGCCCCCGATTTCTGAATGTTTAATGCGAGCGGCGATTTGTCCCACTGTTTGTCCACACTACTATGCATAAAGGTAAGAACTGATGACCTTATTGAGTGCTAATACGCATAAATGTACTTTTCTAATGGTGGTTCTGCATTCATTTAGTGCTTTTATTTTGATGTGGTTCCTGTCAGAGTTTTCCACAATCCCTATTAAATAAGATAAATTAGACTAGAATGGCTATAATGTACGAAGAATCACTATAACGCTAGTGTCAATGGCATAGCATTAGCTAGCGCCCCAAAATAGCTCTCATCGGCTATCATAGCTAGCAACTCCTAGCCTAAATTTTAGCTAGAAGTTCAAAGCAAAACAAGAGACAGCTTGCATCTAAAAACATTCGTTGCTTGGGACACTTTATGCCAAGGTACCGCTGTATAACTAGCAATTAAAACAATACCTGCAGCGCATCACTAACTTCTCTCTTCTCCCAGAGGTGATGTACTTTGTGACAACTCAAGTCACAGCGACACAAATAACTTAATAATATCTGCCTGGGCTTTGAAGCTAATCTTGCCATTCAAAATACCCCTTTCTTTCTGCTCAATATTAGTTTCCAGCTTTTAGCTCCATGCAAAACTGCAGTCGCTGCGGTTCCCCAAACTACGTTGTGGGCCGAGGGTCACACAAGACGTGCGTCCATTATTTGTGCGTTTAAAAAATGAACGCTTTGACAGCCTGAGTTTTAAGTAACATTTTAGCTACCACAGAAGCCATGACCATGTTTCACTATTAAGTCATGAAATGCAAAGAAATGTTTGAAGGCATAGGCAGGGCTAACACACAACTCACCATGGGAGGTGGAGAAAAGAACGCGCCCAAAATAGGAGAATAAATCCAGGAAACAAACAGAGCACACCATAGAAAATAGAACCAGCAACTAGCTAGTAAAACTTTTAAAAAATCACGTGTCGCAAAACTTTTTGCCATTTTTAGCGACATTGTATGTCATAACTACTTTGTTCTTTGGCTTACACAAAAAAAAACCAACCCAAAAATAAGGAAAATCTGATCTACAATACAAATGAAATCAATTCATTGGTTCCAGACCGGTCTGTGATTAGGGAATTTTTGCCAAGTAGTATTCCTTATTTATACATGGAATATTTTGGTAGTATAGAGTATAGAAAACCTGTTTACAACCTTCTAAATGCAGTTTTGTCATCATTAGAGCCCTCTAGACATGAAATAACACCCCTATAGTCACCCTTACACTCCTGTTACCCAGTATAATAGACATAAGACGATTACTAGCGCCCTCAATTCTCATTCTGCGCATCCTGGTTGGAGCCTGGGCGGAACGCAGGACAATCTGGACCAGGCGAGTTCTATACATTTAATCGTTCCACGACACAACCAATGTATTTTTAAACGGCAGCTTCAGCGTCACGCTAAATTCAACAAGCTTGATCATTTATCCCGTTTCACGCTTGCCGTTGTAAGGGAACAGGAATAGACGTGAACAGAAAAGTGTGTGTGAATGTATGTGATCTCCAGGAAAGCCATCGGCGAGGAGAACACTTCCCATGCCAGCTATTCCAAATGTCCGCCGCAGCATCTCCAGGTTAACAGCGGACGGAAACGGAGCGACTTAGTCCCGCCGCGAGGGCCAGATTAACACGGTTTTACTCAGCATGAGCCGGCGAACACAAACGGAGGCGGCGGAGCTAAAAGCGACTTAGTGAGGGCTTACGCTAGCTCGCCAGGCGTGGATGGAGGGAGGCTCCCGCGAGGGAGGGGATGCAAGTGTACGACGGCGCTCCCATTTCTGGAAGCTGAAGGATCAGAGAAATTAAGTTTTCATTCTGTCGCTCGCGCCAAATCTTTGCAGAAATCGTGATTCTAGTCAAAACCTGACATATATCTAGTTTTAGATCATTGTTGTGCCTTTATTTTGCTCAACTGTACGTGCTAAATGAAAGTAATTGTGGTATTTTCTTGATATTCTTACATTGTCTTATATTGTAGTAAATATAAGTAAATTCTTCACGTCCGTTTGTTGACTAAAAAGAACATTTTTGTTGTTGTTTGCGTTTTATTCTGATGATAATCACACTCCAAAAAATTAAAGACGAAATTACAAATGTTTTCAAAAATGTTACTTTTTTAAATGATTATTTCACATTATTTTTTATGATTTACTATTATAATTTTACTTGAAATTTAATTTTTCACGTTGGCTGGCGACCTGTCTAGGGCGTACCCCTAGGATAGGCTGCAGCATCCGCGTGACCCTAGTGGGGACAAGAGGTATAGAAAATGGATGGATGGGAAATTATTCACAAAATCTTTAAAAAATATATGTATTTTTGACATTTTTACTTTTTAAAATTTATTTTTCACTATTTTTTGCTTATCATTATTGTTATTATTATTATTGTAATTTTATTTAAACTTATTATCAGCAACTGTGGCCCTGTATTTACTTGGTATTGGACTCACATTTAAAAAAATAAAATAAAATTGTTATTATTAGTTGTAGTATTTTCATTTTTATTATTTTTAAAATTATTATTATTTTACTTGGGATAATTTTTGACACAAAATGTGTTTGTATTTTTGTTTACATTTTACTTTTATTTATTTATTTTTAATAGTTTTTACTATCATTATTATTTTTATTTTCTTTCTTTTTCATAATTCTACTTAAAATAAAAAAATATTTTAAAAAAATTATTTATTATCAGCAGTAGTGGCCCTGTATTTACTTGGTATTAATTGGACATAAAAATATATATATATATTTATTATATTTATTATTATTTATATTTTATTTATACATTTTACTGGTATGTATTTATTTTTAGTAGTTTTTATTATCATTATTATGTTTAATTTTATTCGTATTATTATTTAAAATATTATTGTTTTACTTGATTGTTTTATTTGGTTACATTTTACTGTTATTTAATCAAATAAAATAATTATATGTGTATATATATNATATATATATATGTATATATATATATATATATATATATATATATATATATATATATATATATATATACACACACACACACACACACACACACACACACACACACAAATAAATAAATAATTAAAAGAATTCTACTAGAAATACATTTTTCACCTTTTTTTTTTTTACATTTTACTGTTTATTATGTTTATTTCATGATTATTTTTATTATTTCATTTTTTTAAGCATTAGTGGCTCAACATGAAAAAAGTGCACCCCTATTGCCCAGACAGTTTTGAATATAATTTTTTTGTTCCTTTGTGTTCTTTCCTTGGCAAAACAGTGGAGTTGCTGACAGAAACTCACCCCATGATATTTTCTTTTCTCCGAGGCCGGAGGAACATTATTGACAGGCGAACAAATTGCCTGTTTGGGGAGAAAATAATGTGTCGGTAAAGTGACTCGTCGTAATGGCGCGTCATAAAAACAGTAATAACTTCTGTTCAGGATTCATTCAAAAAATAAGAATAATAAAATCTGGCAAGCTGAAGACAGACTTTTGGGGTTACTGGCAGGGAATAAATGGCGCCCTTGCCGCACAAAATGCAGTTTTGAAATGAGGCTTTTTATTATTAAGGGAGAAAAAAATGCAAAGCTACATGGTCCTGTGTGAAAAAAGGATTTTAGCCTAAAGCTAATAAGTGGTTGAGCCACCCTTAGCAGCAACAACTGCAATCAAGCGTTTGCCATAATGAGTTTCCTACAGCGCTGTGGAGGAATTTTTGCAGAATTGTTGTCATTCAGCCACAATGGAGGCTTTTCCAGCATGAAGAGCCATTTTAAGGTCATGCCCCGGCATCTCAATAGGATTCAGGTCAGGACTTGGACTAGGCCACTCCAAAGTCTTCGTGTGGTTTTTCTTAAGATGGTTGGACATTCTCCTTCAGGATTTTTTGGTAGACAGCAGAATTCATGGTTCTATTTGTCACAGCAAGCCTTCCAGGTCCTGAAGCAGCAAAACAGACCCAGACCATCACACTACAACCACCATATTTTACTGTTGCTATGATGTTCTCTTTCTGATATGCGGCATCACTTTTACACACAGGACCATGGAGGTTTGGATTGTTCGGTTGTGTTGTCATTGCCTAATATTTCCATTTGCTTCACGCCTGCTATTATTAATTATTAATATAAATGTCACCTTTTTTTCTCTTTACATTGTGCGTTTTTGTGTGTGTTTTTTTTACTATTTTTTTCCCAACTGCAACGTGTCGTGGACTAATAAAAAAAATACGTCAGACTAATTGTCCCCCTAAACTCGTGCTGCCACTTCTGCTACTAATAATTACTATAAATTAATCCTAGTAATTCTATAAAAGGGAAAACAAGGTGATTTAAAACGAATACAATGCCATAAAAATAATGTATGCCTGCATCTATAAAGTAAAGTAAAAATGTTTTATGGTTTTAAAAGTGGACGCAGTTCAGTCCCTAGTGGTGCGGCAGACACACGGCACCTGACCCTTGCAACTGTTGCCTCTACTCTCCTAATCTGTACTCCCAAAGAACGCATTTGAAATATTCTGCTGTCTGTTTCTGCCATTAGTGCCGCTTCTCCTCTCGGCTGCCTGCAGCTTTAAGGCCCAAATCCAAGAATTCATTAGAACCCGTTTGACTGCCGCTTTTGTGTGCGTTTGGGATCACCTCCTTGGGTCGAGATTTAAACCACATGGGTTAAAACCCAACTCCGCTGCAAATTTCCTACACATTCATCGCACGTGAGGAGTTGTGGTTTTAAAACACACGCAGGGCTTGTCAGGGCGGGGGGCGCCCTCTGGCGGCCGCTGCGGGGAATTGCATTACAGTGCATTGCAGCTTTGCAGAGTGGAAGAGATGGCAGAAACTGCACCACACACAAAACCCAATAAACTGAGTCTGTGATTTTTGGTTGGAGATAAAACCGTGTCGGTCCTCTCGCTTAAAAATGATACACGCAAGCCTCTGATGAGGCCGCACGGCAACAATGCCAATAACGAGGCTTGGGGCCCCGAGGCCGTGCTTCTTGCCCCCTTTTTGGTTTTGTTTATTTAAATAGCTTTCAAAGACCCCCGGATTTTTTTTTTAAAAAAAAAAAAAAACAAAAATCTTTTTTTTCCAGCACTTCAGCTGCTTGAGCCCAAAAGCCGCTGAGTACACCCCAGCTCGGCACCTTTTGTCAGCCACTTCTCTTTGTTCCAAACCCAGAGTACCAGCCAAAAATCAGCAAAATAGGCAAGCAGCACGCCCCTTATTCTCATGTAATTATAGCACTGTTGCTACAAAGTTATATAGATAGGTAGGCAGCTAAAATGGTGGTGATACCGGTGCATCATCAAGCAATATTGAAATAATAATCATGTATTCTAAGATAATGAATGAATGCATGTATTCTAATTCCTTAATTAAATTGTATTATTCCAATGTAACTTGCATGCATGTTGAAAATAAATTCCACATTTACTGTTCATCGTTTGGGTAATAAAACACCCAAATCTCATAATCAAACGTTACCCTACAAAAAACTGCTTTTTGTCTGGACTGAACTCCCGAAATCAAATCCTTTTTGCACCATATCTGAATTCCTTGACATGCACCCGAACACATCATATTTTCCCCAAATACTCTCCAAATCAACATCAAAAACATCGCAAATGTTTGTACAAAAAAAGCTTGTGAGGCCATCCTTTCATTTCCTTCCCCCCTCCCGCAAATGTCTTTAATCTTTAGTAGTTTAATAATATTTATTAGAAATTTGAAAATTCATAACAAAACATATTATGTTTGTTATGCTCTTCCTCAAGCTTTCATTTACAGTGAGTGTTTCCTCCCTTAGTTTAATATTTCATTGATGAATTTATTAAATATGTGTGTGTAATAAATTAAAAATATTATTACATATATTATCCCATTTAATATATGTTCATTTTTTAAAACTTCATTTGGAAAGAATATAACAAATATATCTTTTCATATGTATTACAATATTTTATATAACAAAATGAATTATAAAAGCATCATATCATATACATATGAATAATAAAAATATAGAAATAAATTAAATACAATTATAAATATATTTATAAAATAAATATATATAATAAAAAATGTATAACAAAGAATTGTATATAAGAAACTAAATCAGTGTTTTCCTATCATTCAGTTCAATATGGCAGCCCGCCACAAATACATTGGGACCGCCACAAAACCATTGCGGTCCTGTGGGAAATGGCGTGCATGCAAATACGCATCTCGTGCAGGCGTGCCTAATGTTGCGTCCAGGGAAGGGTCGCGACCCCTTGCATGCTGTTGTTACAAAGCAACAGAGCGGAGGGGGCGGGGATAACGATGAGCGCGCAGCGCATGCTAACAGCGTTAGCTCGCGTACAACCTCGCCGGCAACACGCTCTCTGTAGGGTTCGACGCCATCCGTCTTCGCCAGCGAGGACGGCGAAGCCCCGGCTGCTTATTTTCCAACGATTAGCCGTACATCAGCGTCGCCACCTCCAATCCAGCAGTTTCACATCCAGCATTAAATAGGATGAATATTGATCTGCTAAAGAGGATTTATTTATTTCATGCTCGATCCAAAGATCAACTGCGAGCAGCTTTGGGCGGATCTGCTGAGGTCTTACGGAATAAAGCTCGAGCACACACGACTTTGGACTTGACATTTTAGGCCTGGAAGAAGACCAAACAGTAAATTCACTGCAATAATCCCAGATAAATGAGATGATCACTACCCCAGCTTATAGGTAGTTAAGTGGCCTTCACTTAAGTCCGCCGACACAACTCAGGAGAGCCTCCATGTTGAGGGGGGCGTGGCCTGTTGCCGGGAAGCGTGCAGGCGTCCTGCTTATTAACGCCCGTCGAGTAAAGGTACATGCTGGGAATTTTCTGACTCGGTCCGAATCAGACAGAAAAAAAAGGTCAGGCGATCACATGACTCGGGCAGGATGAAGCTCGGCTGCTTCCTGTCTTTGCTTTCAGCTTCAAAATCCTCCGGATGACATGTATACTAAATTTCATGTAATAAATACCATTGCATATGCAATTCCGTATTGTATTATAATTTAAACATATCATATCTTTAAATTATAATAATAATAAAATACAAATAAAATAATATTATAATTTAAGATAATTTAAAAATGACTTGTTGACAATTTGGATTAGCTAAGTTGTTGTGTTTTTTTTTAACCTTTAACATTAGAAGTGAATATAATAAATATAATTACACCTACTCAAACCTAATATAAGTTTGTAATGACATATTTCATTTAAAATATATAATCATTGTAATGGTTCATTTGTAATGACACCAAAAAATTAAAATGAAATAAAAATTAATACAAAATAAATAATAAAATACATTTGGATTTGCCATAACAAACTATCATACATGAGTGGACTACCCCGCCTCCCGCCCAAAGTCAGCTGGGATAGGCTCCAGCATACCCGCGACCATAATGAGGATAAGCGGCATAGAAAATGAATGAATGAATAAACTTAATAACAAAAAATGCACACGTGGTAGGAAAGGATTTATATGTGAACACAATAAATAAAATAATACCTAATAAAACCTAACATGTGCGTGTAACAAAAATGATCCTATAAACGCATTTAAATAAGGTTTACAAATAAACCAGTTCTTATTTCAATCTGTATTAATAAAGTCTCTGTCTAAAGCAGTAATGTTGCAAGCAGGGTGTAGTTACACCGTCTGCCGCTAGATGGCGTCTGCGGCCTGCTTTCATTTCACAGCAGCTGCTCCACCATCACTCTAATAACACCACACACGCAGTAGCCATTTGGGAAAGCGAGCGCTTGGAAAATGATCACTATTTTTTATTTTCAGCTTTAAAAAACGTCTAGATGGGGTTAAATATAACATAAATATAAATAAATACAGATGACAATAAGCACGTGGAAGAATGTCAGGTGAGTGTGGGATTGTCCCACAGGGGAGCCTTGAGCCCATCAAATTAAAGTGGGAATTAATGGAAGAAGGGGAGGGGGGTCTCTAATTGAGACGTATTTGATTGCCCGTGTCTTGAACGTATGGCTCTGCTGCACCGCCTGCCCGGCTCCATAAATTCCCCTCCCTGCAGGACATTGTCTTTGCTCGCGCCTCGACGCCATCCATCTTGTTTCCGTCTCCTCGGCGCTGCCAGAAAAGTGTCGAGGCCTGCGAGGCGAACGTGCCGTGGCAGCGAGCGTGCATCGTGCGGCGAGCGTGCAGCCAAATTCCGTGTGTGTGTGTGCAAAGAATGTCTCGTGCGTGCGGGAGAAAGCTTTTAGTTTAGGCCGCATGGGCCTCTTGCATGTCGCCTTTGGGACACTCAACCATGCGGCAGAGCTGCGGCTTCCCCCTATACGGTAAAGGTGCACCAAAATGCAACCATGGGCACCCCCTACAGAGCCCCAAAACAAGAACTGTAGCCACAGCAATATTATGGTATGTAGCTACACTTGAGCTGTCATTATGATGCAGAGTTGCATGTTTCTAAAAAAAAAATAAAAAAAAACCAAAATCGGCCTGCCAGAGAGAGTGTGAGACCACACAGGCGGCCAGATGGCCGGCGTGCAATCAGCTTAACAGCGGCGACAACAAAAGAGCAGCCACGCCTCAGATAAAGGTCCTTAACCTCCGAGCATGCTAAGTGGCCCTCGCTCCATTAGCACTTAATGGGACTACATCAGTTTGGCCACAGATTAGAATCGGAGTCTATTAGCCACAAAGACAAGCGGCGGCATATTCAATCAAGACGGCGGTCGGGGTGACTTGTAAGGCGCGGTACTGTACGGCGGCGCGGTGGATGGCACCTGAAGTCACCGCTGTTGCTTTTTAAGGGACAGAGGTCTGTTTTTTTTGTATTAATGGCGTCATAAAGTGTAACAATCATGTATTAGCTCTTTAAGGGTAAGTGTGGGCAATTTCTAGCAGAGCCGGCTGGCCTATCGGGCAATATAGGGAGATGCTAAGGGCGCCTTGGCCCTAGGGGGTGCCAAAAATCAGTGGGTCCCTTTAATTAAATACAACAATGGATAAGCTCACATTGATTCCAATATTACTAATCAATATTACCATGTACCAGTGGTTCTCAGTTATTTTCTGTCCTGACCCCTCAAGGGACAGAAATGTTTTCAGGCTCCCCCCGATTTGAATTCCTACTGAGAAACAGAATATTTTGGACTGTACAGACTGAACTCCAAACTGCAGCAAAATGCAACAAGCCTACCCACGAGTCAAATTGCATGTCGAGTACAATAAATGTGTACATGTTGGCAGGTCTGCACTAACACTGAATGAAAGTACTTCCTGCCTCTCGAGCCAAAATACAAATTGGGCCTCGAAGATATTTCCGTCCCATTCAAGAAAAAATACTCAAAATCCAAAAATGAAAATGGAAAGTGCCGCCCACAATTTTGAATGTACTGCCCTGGGGTTGTAATGCACCAAAGTAATGGATGCCAACCGCCGTAAAACCAAAGAAGAAGAAAAAACTGCCCTCCCATTGGTTGTCTCGGTTACCTCCCAACACCCTCTTCCTCCCAGAACCCCTAATGATGGCCAATCACGGCGTCCCTTTCCTCACCTACTGAAAAGCTCCCGTTCATTCATTTAAATAAAGTTACAGTTACAGCAGTGGTTTTCAAACGGGGGGGGGGCGCCGGCATTATGACAGGGGACGGGGCTACCGAACACGATTCATTTTTACCGTATTTTTTGGGAGTAGAGGGTGCTGAAAAAATTTATTTATCTCCAAAAGGGGGGCGCTGCAAAAAAAGTTTGGGAACCACTGAATTACACGAACACGTAATACGACAATTCCAAGACTCAAAAGCCCCCCTGGAACAAAATAATCTTGTATCTTGAGGTTCCACTCCATATATACATATATATATATAGGTATATATATATGTACCTATATGCATAAGTGTTTGATTTAGCTTGTGCGTATAATAATTACATAGAGTAAATGTAGCTAAAATAAAGAGTCATTGTGTTCAAATTGTTGGTCGTTGACTGTATTTGTCATAGATTACTATTATTATGATTTGTTGCAATATTTTTTGCATTTATTTGTCATTTCTGACAATATTTCAGAGATGAAAAAGCCATTCCGTTTTTTATTCACAATGTAAGTATTTGGTTACCTTCGTGCGGCCATGCGGTGTACTCACAGATGATGCCAAAGGCAACACCGCGCCGGCCTAACTCAATCTCAGGCCCGCCGCACCGGCCGGGCGGATCAATACCAGGCAGGTCGGATCGATGCGCGGCGACGCAATCATATCTGACTCCTCCAGCACGACGGGCGGGTGAAAAAGCGGGGAGGAGGATAACTGGGAAGGCCTGGGAAGACGGACATGAGTGATACATTTCTTTAGAAGGCTGCATTCAAACCAAATCGTCTCTCATGTGCTGATTTGGTTCTTCTAATAAAGAGAAAGGGAGGAAATTAGTCACATCTGTGCTGGTTCAAAAATGAAAAAGACTATCAAATGTATGTTCATGCACGCTTGTTACCGCTGATCCCGTTTTAATGAATCTGGAGGAGAAGAAAGCGAAAGGAAACTTCAGACTTAGATATTTCATGCTCTGGTGATAAAGTCATGAGAGGCGGGCCAACTATTTCCTTTTTTTTCGTCTTTCCTGCACATGCAGCAGTAAGCAGAGTATGACATCATGCTGGTGGAAAGGTCCATGTTATTATGATGAGGATTATTTTTAATTACGCCCATATATAGTCAGGATGTCACACAGACCTCCGCCAGGGCCAAAGTACCGGAGTGTCGCGTCATCATGACACCGCACTTTTACACAGATCCTCACCGTAACAGAATTATTAAATAATCCTCCCATATTTTTCCCTTCTTTGACTTTCTTCACACACACACACAAAAAAAAAAATCAAGGATGGGAAGGAATTTTTCCAACATTTTTCAAAAAATAATGTATGGACAGTCATGCATTATCAGGTAAATATTTAGTTAAAAAAAAAGGCAGTAACATGTTCCATTCCCACTGTAACAAGGAAGTAACAATTGAACGTCGACCAATCGGCAGTTTGTCAAGCTCCGCCCATAAACATAGAACATGCCTTACTTCAAGAAATATGCCTCCTGGAGGGACCAGGGGCGGGCGGATCAGTCCAAATATCAAATATTATCTAACCCAGGGTAGTGTCGGTATTCCACAGACACTTGCATAACACCATTGATACTTTTCAGTTCTCTTTTACTTTTTTTTTGGAAATATGTTTTTTTTCTTGTGTTGTTATTTTGTTAAAATGATTGTATGTAATACAGAGAAACATTTTTTCCTCATATTGTTCTTCACAAATAAGTGTGTTGACTTTCTTGTTTGTCCCGTGTTGTATTATTCTCATAACGATCGACAAACTAAAGGAAAAAAAAGTTAAATATCTTGAAAATTGTCCAAGCAAAAAGTATCAGTATCGGCGATACTGGCCCTGCATGCACCTGGTATTAGATTGATACCACAATTTGTTCAACAGCCACTGTTAAAGAAAACAAACCTCAAGGAGCATAACTAAAAACTCTATTCCTCAAAACTTCTGTAGGTCTCCATTTCCATTCTTACCATTGCGCTCCCATTTAAATAGATATTAACATTACACCTTTAGATTCAGTCTATTAGCTCAGTGCATTTTCAGCCGAATACACACTCACATAGCACAATCATATGCTAAATGAGATGAAGTGAGATCTTCATCTCCCACAACACCCACAAGACCCACAACAGCAACATCCAAAGACCTGCAGGCCTCACTTGCCTCAGTTAAGGTCAGACACTGGACAAAAACGGCCTACATGGCAGTGTTCCAAGATGTAAACCACTGCTGAACAAACAGAGCATTAAGGCTTGTCTCCATTTTGCCAAAAAACATCTTGATGATCCCCAAGACATCTTTACAAAATACTTTGTGGTCTGACGAGACAAAAGTTGAACTTTTTGGAAAGAGAACATCATACCAACAGTAAAATATGGTGGAGGTAGTGTGATGGTCCGAGGCTGTTTTGCTGCTTCAGGACCTGGAAGACTTGCTGTGATAAATGGAAGCATTAATTCTGCTGTCTCCCAAAAAATCCTGAAGGAGAATGTCCGGCCATACCAATTTGGGTTGTGCAGCAGGACAATGATCCAAAACACACCAGAAAATGTCCACCAAAATGTCCAAAAGTCCACCAAAATAAAGACTTTGTAGTAGTCTAGTCAATGTCCTGACCTGAATCCTATTGAGATGCTGCGGCATGAACTTAAAAAGACGCTTCATGCTGGAAAAGCCTCCAATGTGACTGAACGACAACAATTCTGCAAAGATGAGTGGGCCAAAATTCCTCCACAGCACTGTAAGAAACTCATTATGGCAAGCGCTAGATTGCCGTTGTTGCTGCTAAGGGTGGCCCAACCAGTTATTATCTAAAATTACTTTCACACAGGGGACATGTAGGTTTGGATATTTTTCTCCCTTAATAATAAAAACATTTTGGGTTCAGTAGAGAGGCTCTCTATGTGGTAGGCTGGAGTCCCAAAGTTTTAGAAATGGCTTTATAACCTTTTACTGACTGACAGGTGTACATTAATCTCAGTTAATTTATGTTATGGGACGGTGGGGGGTTGGATGTAGGTTTGTGTTTTTTCTCCTATTATAACAAAAAGTTTCATTTAAAAACTGCATTTTGTGTTCAGTCGTGTTGTCATTGACTCATATTTCCATTTGTTTGATGATTGTGTGACGAAAATCAGAATTCAGGAAGGGGCCAAACATTTTTCACACCACTGTATGTAGTTTATTACATGATTTCATTTGTTTGCCTACAATCTTTATCCTGCGTTCCCTTTTGAACAAAAGAAAGACTAGAATATGACAAATCTTGAAAAATGTCCAAGTAAAAAGTATCTGTTTTGCGATATTGGCCTTGTACATACCTGGTATCGGAGCGATACCACAATTTGTTGGATTTTTTTAATACTCCTCTAGATTCAGGTCAGATTCCTTCTCATACTAGGCCTTCCTGACACAGACTCTCACATAGCACAATCATAGAGTTGTGCAACACTTAGATATGACTCATGGAAAAACTACTGGGAGACACTAACACCCTCTCACTTCTACACAAACATAACTTTCGCTTTCAGTTAGCGGCTTTCTTATCTTATCTCTTTGTTATTGATGATGGAGTCATCCAAATATATTGCACCCATCTTCCCCATTTTGTCGGTGCAAATGTCGGCAGGTGTGCGTGGGGCAGGGGCGATGCCTTAAAGTGATTCCAGTAATAAGCGGAACATGCAGAGCGAATGCATCAACGGCGATGACGGCTGGGGCAGGGCTATAACGAGCACGCACCGGGCTTCAATGGCATGGGCAGGGTTAACTGTGCTTATACGCGAAGCCTTGAAAACAATAAGCCTCCCGCGAGGTTTAACAGTATATCCTCGGATTTAAAACTTGGGCTCTTTAAAGTTGTACGCCAAAGCCCCTTTAAAGCTCACCACACCCCATGAGAGGGGAGATACTTTCTTTATAGTCTCCCATCGACTCGCCGCCGTGAGTCACCCCGGCAAGCGCTCACGCCATCACGCCCTCGGCTCGGGACTCAGCCAAACGCGCAGAACCAAATTATTGCCCGAGTCGGGAAAGAGGGGAAAGACTCCAGCAGGCAATTAAAATCCATGGCGGGAAGGATCACTCTGGACCTGATTAACGCGCTCAGTGGGGCCGGGCTGCTTCTTCTCATGTCCAGTGTTCATTTATTGCGTCTTAATTACTGTGATGAAAAGCACACAGGTTGCACTCTTAAGTCACCCGCTCATTAAAAAGACCAAATTAATGAGTGAAGTTATGTGGGCTAGGATCCGTGCAGGCATGACGACATCGCTGGCATTTCCCTTTGACACTAAGACTATTCCGTGGAAAAAATCAAGGAAATCGTGTGCAGAGATTGTAAAGTGCATGCCGGAACAACAGGTGGCGCTATAGCCCCTACTATCAGGAGCCTGCCAAAGGCCCAAAAGCAAGAACAGTGTTGCAATAAACGGATAATACAACAATAAAAGATGTCATTTCCTATGCACATACACTCAAAGCAATGAATGACTCACGCTAAAGAAGCACAGCAACAAGCACATGTGTAATTATAATGTAATAGCAATAAAAGTCTGAACAAATACAAGCAGTTAATTAGCCCGCAGTGGCGATGGCGGTGAGCCGCAAACGTCGCAACATCACTCATGACTTAAGTGCCGGCTGCTGATGCGAACACTCACACTCATTTGTTTTTCTGACACTTGTCATCGAACATCACGTCATGCTGGCTGCTCAGCAGATGCTCGGGTTGCGATCTCCAACACGACTGCGCGTTTGTTTGCCGCCAGATTTTGCCGCTTCGCTCATTTGTGGTTTTCCCCAAAACGTATTCGTTAATGAATCATGCAGTTATGTGGTTGAATACGGACGGTCGTTGTGCATCTAAGCACATTGTCAGGCATAAAAATGGCAAAATGGACTAAAATAAGAACATAAGGCATTCAGAAGACGCGTTCAAAGCTGCTGTGATGATAGGTACACTGCTCTACACTCAAATTTAAAGACCGTAAAGAATAATGAACATGTACTTTGTACAAAAGCAAGGTCAGCCAAAAAATGATACAGTGAATCCACGTGCTTTTGCAATTCCGGGTGATGCATTTTTGGATTTTTGGTGTTTTTTCCCAGAAAATAGTCCGTCTCATTCACTGTGAGTCGGTCAAACATACAGCATACATGCGCCCCCGTCCCCTAAGCTTCACTGAGCATGTTTTTTTGGCAAGCCGTCAGATTTCGCACTTTGTTCGGCAGCCCTTGAACGCACCATATCATTGCATCATCTTTGGGAATGGACTTTTATAGCACATATTGATCCAAAATCAGAGAACGTCACTGTTACGGTAGCATGAGTGTTTAGGAGGTCATGTGATTTTTACCGTCCCACATTCCAGGAACATGCAAGTTAGGTTAATTGTTCATAACTATGAATGTGAGTGTCAATGGTGGAGAGGGACTGGCAAACAGTCCCGGGTGTACCCCACCTCCTACCCCAAGTCAGCTGGGGTAGGCTCCAGCATACCCCCCGCAACCCTAATGAGGATAAGCAGCATAAAAAATGGATGGATGATACTGTGTGGCATGGAATTTAATTCATTTAATTGTAGTACTCCTGCATTTCTCGCAGTGACCAGATACAAAACGCGCCCCCTGCTGCTCTGGCATGCACTTGACAGCCCACCTAAAGAGCCGTCGAGTATCGGAAAACACGTATGTTCAAAGACATCAGCGTACACGTCGGCCGCCGCGCCATTTGTGCCGCCGCCCTCGCCTCCTCCGTTCCACCCTGGGATCATTTCAATTTGCATCCCAACTGGCCCCGGGATTCCCTGGCCCAGTTAAAAGGCAGGCTATTTGTTGTGCTCCGCGGTTAATGCCGCGCAGAGCTTTAAATACCCATATCAAATCTTGGAGGCTCAACAGATTCAGTTTTGCAAACCTGTATCGAACAGAGGTTCAATCCGCCAGCTTAGAAGTGTACACTCCTTAAATTGTGTGATAAGGTAAAACCAATCACTGGATTAGGCTCTCTGTCAGCGACGGTGTATTTTCCGAGGGCTGAAACGGGATAAGCTGCCGGGGTAACACGATGCTGCTTGAGATCTCTTTCTCAATTGGAATACGCCATTAATGGATTCCGCCCGACCACGCGCTTCCTGCAGTCGCGGATCAGGCGTTAGCTGTGAAAAGGGGCCGGAGTCGGATACCACGCGCAAATCATCATCTCACAAGCCCCCATCTTTGATTTTTGCTGTTTCATCATGCAAACATGCCCTCCCCACGCCTTTTTTAAATTGATCTCAGTCCAGGTGGGGCTGAAGCTCACAAACAAACCCAAAGCCCTCGGAGCCTGATGTTGAAGTTTACCCACCATATGGTGCCTTCATAGCCGTGTGGAGTGGGGAATGATGGGAGTGTGACGCTCTCTGCGGTGACTCCGCCGTCTTCCATCTGGCTTTCAAGGGGGCGGGGGTTGTGGGAGGTTTTGGCGCGCTCCGGGCCCTCATGGCAGGTACATAAATAATCGCCCGGCTAAAGTATAGCCTCCAACTTCTGTCTCTGGTCGCGATGCTGCGAGGGAGCGTCTGGGATGACATCTGAGAGGAAGGCAGAACCCCCGAAAAAGACGCTTGTCTGCCTCCTTTGCATGAGGCCCACTTTCCACTCGGATCTGCCAAAGCGCTGCTTTGAGCGGCGCAAAGATCCAAACTGTCATATTGGTGCGTCTTTGGGTTTTGCGTGAGCGCAAAGCGTTCCTTTGGTGATTGGTGATGAAAGGGAATCCGAGACGCTCTCTTGCCTCTTCCAACTCATAACATATAGAAACTTTATAGTACTTTTATAGAACTACGGCTTTTACATCCATCCATCTTGTTTACTGCTCATCCCGCTGAGGGCTGCGGTGGAGTTGGAGTCCATCCCAGGTAATTCCGGACAAGAAGCCGGGACCGATCGGCTGTCAATCATTTATCAGTTGTCGTTTTCATTTACGCAGCAAGCTATCATCCCGCAGAGATGGAACCAAGTCGCCACAACATTACGTGTCGTTCCTACCGAAAATACTCCGCCGGGAAAACCTTGGAACGAGTCCATATTCCGCGTCTTCAACGGACCAACTTGCAAATGCATCGCCTTCAAAGACATAAGTTGGGACGCAAACACGGCGGCGGTTTTATTAGAACTGGAGAACATGTCTTGACCATAAGAAGAGCAAAAGGTTGCATTCAGGGGGTTGTTTGTACAAGACTGGGTCCTTTATATAACACTACCTGAACTCAAATAAACGACAATTCCCGTTTATTAATTCATTTTTGTGTTGGGCCGCACAGTGGCTGAGAGGGTAGCACGTTGCCTCACAGTCAGGAGGTTCAGGGTTCGAATCTCCGTTGGGCATCTCTGTGTGGAGTTTGCATGTTCTCCCCGTGCGTGTGTGGGTTTTCTCCGGGTACTCCGGTTTCCTCCCACATTCCAAAAACTTGCATGTTAGGTTAACATGCCACTCTAAATTATCCATTAGAGTGTGAATGTGAGAGTGAATGCTAGTATGCATGCCCAGCGATTGACTGGCGACCAGTCCAGGGTGTACCCCGCCTCCCGCCCAAAGTCAGCTGGGATAGGCTCCAGCATACCTCGAACCTAATGAGAATAAGCGGCATAGAAAAAGAATGAATATTAATACATACAAATAAATATTTATTCATTATTATGTAAAATTTATTAATTAGAATAAAAACAATTTTAGATATTTTGTTCAGTGTGTACACTTCTTATTAATATTACTTATTTATGTCGCCATTGTAAAACAATTATAAATTTATTTTAATAGATGGACTTTGACCTTCATTTTCCTTTTTAAAAGAATATGTGACTGGCGACCAGTCCAGGGTGTACCCCGCCTCCCGCCCAAAGCCAGCTGGGATAGGCTCCAGCTAACCCGCGACCCTAATGAGGATTAGAAAATGGATGGATGGATTCTTGTGTTGGACTGACAGGCCTTTCAAGAACGCCCCTAAAGAGCATCATCCAATCACCTTCAGGCACATCGCCTTTTGACCCAATGGAAACCGTCCGGCTTGACAGGTGACGAGCTAAATATGTGATGAAAACCAAAAACGTTGATACAGGTCACCTCTACATGTCCAAAAGGCTCTTCTGATTTCAGTTGATACTTGCAATAGGAGTGACCGTCGTAATTTTTAGGTTCGACTGCGACGTCTCCGGCGACGCAAGGGAATGCAACTTTCATCTTTATTATTCCGATTACGGATAAACTACCTCAGTGCTAAGATGCCTGTTTGTATAACAACAGATATTTGCATCACATTGATCTCCTTTATAAAAACGTGTGTTTACTACACTTCCTTTTGTGAAACTCTATGATGAACTGGAAACTGTGCCCATTGCTGGGACCGTTTTAATATGATGCCTTCACTTCGGCTGCGCTGTCTTTTGCATAATCATTTCCATTTCCTTTATATCTGTAATGTTTGGGCAATTATGTGTACAGTCATGCCTCGCAATATTGCATTATTTTCAGCAATTAACTAATTAATAAATGCCTGCATGGCAGTAATGACCATAGGATTGACACATTGCCTTACTTTACATTACCTTAACACTGCATGAAGTCAGCCGTGGCATATCCGACATGACAAAATGAAGAAAAAATTCTCCTCACATCCAGTGTGGCAGTGGTAACTTTTTGGCTTCTTAACTTTAGAAGGATAAATTCAAGGCTAATTGGTTAGCTGGCAGTCTCCAGTCCCTACAGCATAAAAGTTGCAATGTGGTGTAAACAATAAATAATAGGAGATTCCAGGTGACTATAAGGGTGTTATTTAATGCCTACAGGCCCTAATCATGTAAAATAAGACATATTTAGAAAGTCATAAACGTAAGTTCAATAGTCCTAAAATTCAATCAGTCGGGTCTGGAACCAATTATCCTCCATAAACGAGGCACAACAGTACAACTATCAAATTATTCATAGAGGTAAATGAAGGTGAAGTAGGATTCCTTATTATATATATTGAATATTTTTGCAGTTAGAGCATTAGAAAACTTTACTTAAAAACATTATTATAGCCCTCTGGACAACACCCCTATGATCACCCTAACAACTGTATTATCCAATAAAGTTAAGTTTCATCTTGGCGGGAAATACAGGCCGTGTTTTTATTTAGGATTTTGACTACAAATAATTGTGCCTGATAATCTAAACATTCAATACAAAGTTTTTTGTTGCGGCAATCGAGTCTGGTGCTTGTGTGTCTCCCATTACAGTCACATTATTGACAACTGGTGACTGTTGTAGAATATTACATCCTTGAATGTTTCTTTAGAATGCCTTAAATTTGTATTTTAGCTCATTAAGCCCTTTTTATGCATGAAAATGCTTAATTTAGGCAAAACAAACCGCTTAAATATGCATGTGTTTTGACTAATAACATGACATTTCAACCACAAATATATTGATTAACAGGTTTTGGAAAAACCAACGCGTCATTGAAGTCTAAATAGGCAACATTGTCTCCAGGTAGGACAAGTCGGGTCTTGACATTTTGGCCCACCTTCTTTGCGAAGACAGCTGGTGGTCTGAGCCCTCCACTCGCTCCACCAACGACCCACCCACCCACCGTGTCGCCTGGGGTGAAATGAGCACCATTCCTGGCCATTAGCAGGTTGCTATGCTAATCCAGGGATTACAAAAAGTACATTTCCCCCACTTAGAGTCTTGCAGAATTTGCGGACTTGTTCCGACAAACCGGGCTGCTCGTGCATCCCACGGGCGTATGAATCTTTAATGCCCAAAAAAAGGCTTCTTCAGCGCCCGTGGCCGGACTTGGTGGGTATTGTGTTTACGCCAAAACATATTTCCATGACATGCATGGCTGCACGGCTGTGAAGGTGCACTCGCATTGACTGGTTTTGCAATGACAAACACAAAAGCCCCTTTTAAAGCCGCCACCAACGTTCCACGCTATGTCAATACTGTCGCTGTTTTGCATGTGAATCATAATATTGGGCAGGGAAGATGACTTTTAGGCACCTAAATCATAAAACTACCCGTCTCTCAGCCGCTTTGGTGAGAATGAGTCACTGCGGTGGTACCAGTTTAGCCGAGTCAAGCAAATGCCGCCCGTTTATCTCAATTATTGTAATCTTTACGTCCAAAGCCGAAGCTCCAGACCACATGGACCACAATTTTGCTTTTTACTTGGAATGAAACACAATGTTTTGATGGAAGGTCTAGTTCATTTATTGATACGTGTCGACACAAAATATCAGTGCGATACTTTGACGACTTTCTTTCAACAAGTCCATTTATCTTGCTCCACTATGGGCCGGCTTGCAAAAGCATTTTGAACCTTTGTGCCGTGCAAAAACCTTCCTATTACGGTGGTTTGTGGTGTTTTTCTATGTAATATTTTGCTTTTTTAATGGGTTCCCACCATTAACTCACTTACTGGGTCCGACCGTCGCGGCATTCCGATACTAGGGAATAAAGAATTCCAAATTCCGATGAAAACCAATATATAGGCAGATTCAATTTGTATTTTTTCAGAAGTAATAAATATAAAATAATCATGTAATATAAAAGCAAATATAATTTGAAAATAATACATTTGATGCCATAGCTGTGAATATGAGTGTGTGTTTGTCTATATGTGCCCCGCCTCTCACACAAAGTCAGCGGGGATAGGCTCCAGCATACCCCATCCCGTCCCTTATATGAATCAGCAGCACACAGAATAAATAATGATTTTTTTTAAACCAATAAAAATGTCAAAATACTTTGCTTTTGATGAATTAAACATTGTTTCAAACATTTGTTACAAAAATACCCATATATAAAAATTATTAAATGTCAAATGATTAAAAATTGTAATCAAATTAATCCCAGTTTTCAAATTAATTAATCACCATTTGCAGATATGTGTAAAATAAGCCAAATTTTTACTGTATTTTATGAACAAAAAGAAACAATTATACATTTTTGTATTGTGGATGTCCGCTTTTTTGATCTCATATGCCGATATTGTCCAACTCTCAATTTCCAATTCCGATATCAACCGATACATATATGTGTAACATCACATATCTCCTGTCATGGAATGCACACATATCTGTTGTGAAGCAAACATCCAACCAATACTTGCGATCGGGCATGGGATCGAGGAACCACACAAGTTTGGTGCGAGGCATTCCATGATTTTCCGATTGATGGCTTTCACCCTGAGAATTGGAAGTATTGAAGGGAGAAGTCTTTGTACCGCCTCCTATTATTACATTACATTACGTAATTTTGGGATTTTCCGAGTGTCCATGAATGCATCTCGCCATCTCTAATGACAATGAGGAAGTGCCGTTCCAGCAGGACTGGAGACATGTTTGAGAAATGGAACTAAAAATATGGTGTTTGAATTACACTGCTGTTGACGTGTTCAGGTAAGATTACAGTTATATTATAAAAGAGCGTCAGACTTTACTTCGACTCGCTTTGAATTTTGCGGCTTTACACTATGAATGAATATCCACTAGATCGGGTAATACTGTACTAGTGTAAAGGTGATTTTAGGGGTGCTATTTGATGGTAGAGGTCTCTAATAATGTTAAAAGTTGTATTCAGAGGACTATAAACAGGTTTTCTACGCTCCAACAACAAAAATAATTCATTTATAAATAAAGAACCACAGGAATTCACTTATCTAGTCAGGAACCAATTCATCCCAATAAACAAGGCATTACTGATTAAATCAGCCGGCCAATCAAGCGCTGTCAATTACCAACATGGACATAGAAGGCAATTAACGATGATGGGAGGGAGTCCCTTCCGGCCTGAGGGCGTCCAAGCGACAACAATGGAGCGGGCCGCACCCTTGAGCCAATCCAAACACCTGGATTGTCCGAGTGTGTGGAGCTGTCCGTCAAAGAGCACAGAGGAAGGCGGGTTAATTCTAAAGCCAACAAGATCACCTCCAGGCCACGCAGGAGATGAGCTAGACAGCTTGTCTGCGCCACTTTTCTTTAATTAGCATGAATATTGGTGTCAATTTAGGGCAAAGCCACAAAAAATGTGTGCGTACACGTTAGACAGGCAGCTGATTAGCATTCAATCTTTTGGGGAAATGACTTTTCCACAAAGTGAGTGGAGAGAAAGGGAGGCTTAGTATTGATCCACTGACCCGCGTGCTAATGTTGACCCAGCAGTGGAGATCTATATGGGCAGTGCTTCTTCAGTGTGGAACATTAGGGGTGGGACGTCTAAACATTTGCTTTCAGGGTTTGAGCAGCAAAGAAGAAGCAGCCAATAGAAGGTAAATACGCCAAACAAAACACACAACATGGAGGTTTTAGGTTGCAACCACGCCATGCATCAACCTTCAGACGTTAACATGCGCTCGTCATGGGCATGGATGCCACTTTCACTTTGGAGGGCGCAATGATGCAATGCAATGTACATCTTCAAAAACTGGCTGTGAAAGTTAGAGAATTATTTTGGAGTTTATCTAATCGAGATATGCGGTTATTGTATTGCGTGTAAGAAACTAGTCCGGGTAACTTCCACTGTGTTGTTCTGCAGCATCCAGCACCCAAACAAAGCGAGTGCCACTGCTAAATAACCCGCCATGGGCCCAAAGAAAGCTCCAAGTACCAGCAATGTGATCAAGAATGAGAGAAACACTATTGACTTTAAGAAGAAACTACAAAGATGGCGTCCTCTTGCCAACTCCCTCACCGTTTGTCAATTTTATTTGTCATTTATAATAACTTTGCATTGTTTTCTGCATGCAAAACTACAATCGTTATCTGTAAAATGTATTTTCTGCTAATATTTTTGAATGTCTGGAATAAACTAATTGGATTTTGATAGTTTTGGTTGTGTGAACATTTCGGTTTTCGACCTTTTGGAGCAAAATAATAATGAAAACTGAGACAACGCTTTATATACGCATAACTACACACTAAATATTATTTCATGAAGGCCCCAGAATATGTTGTAACTAAGCAACATCCTTCTTAGTGAGCTTAGGTAATAATGAATGAGGCATTGATGATTGATTATTCAGGATGCAGACAACTGAATTCATGACATTATTTGATAAAATGTTTTATTATTATTTATTTTTAACATATTTATTTGTTGACAATTTATTTATTTTTTGAAGTCTTACAACAGTAAGACTTAATAGGTAAGAATGTTCAAATGTTGCACATTTTACCATTAGCCATTTATCATTTATTATTATTACCAATAATAATAAAAATTCTTGGTCCTTTTGACATTTTTAAAGTATAATTTTTAATTAATTAGTTTATTTATTTCAAAATGGTTGTACTAACAGTGCTTAACTCCAGGGTAATTATGTCAAAACGTTACCAAAAATTAAAATGAATTACAATTGTATATATGTATAGATAAAAATATATACTGTGTATACTTTATATAGAGAGAGGTTTTTAAATCATTTATATTTTTATTGTTTATATACGGTACAGATTCTTTCTATTTCCACGATTTCGTGTGGGGAAAATAATTCAGAACCATAGAACCATATATATTACGTTGTGACTCCCAGGTATGAACAGGTGATGTAATAAAAATGTGGGCCAGGTTGGGGTTACCACAAATTACAAACATACATGATCCCCCCCCGCAGGAAGACAATCATTTTGGTATTAAACAGGTGCTTTTTTAATATATCTTAAATGATGCGGGCCAAAAAAAAGGAGGACAACACGGCCCAAACAGCGCGGTGAGTGTATACTGCTCGCCGGCGCTACGACAATATTGACACGGCGGCCGGGCAAACAAACGTCAGCTCCCCGCCCCCAACGTATGAAATGCTTAACGTTACCAATTTCCCCCTGTCAATCAAACGGGGAATAACGTGAGCGGCGGAATCGATTGGCAACAATTGAATATCCGGACGTGTGCTTGCGTGAGCAAAAAATAAAAAATAAGAGCAAATGTCACCTTCCCGGTGACATCCATTTATTTTATTCTCAACATTCAGGTCTATTAAGACACATAGAGTGTGTGTGTGTGTGTGTGTGTGTGTGTGTGTGTTTTACAGCCTACTATTGATTTTGGGTGAATTCTACTGACTGTAAATAGTAAAGCTCTTCTATCATATTCTTCACCGGCATAATGGATCATGAACACGCTTGGTTGTACACAATGCTGTACATACAGTGAGGGAAAAAACTATTTGAAGCCCAGCTCATTTTGTATGTTTTCCTACTACCAAAGAAATGATCAGTCTATAATTTCAATGGTAGCTTTATTTGAACACTGAGAGACAACAATGACAAAAAAAATCCAGAAAAATGCGTTTCAAAAAGAGTTATAAATTAATTTCATTTCCATGAAGGAAATAAGTATTTGATCCATCAAGCAAGATCTCTAGCTCCCAGGTGAATCTTACACAGGTAAAGAGCTGACATTGGCAGCCCTCTCAGCTCGTTACCTGTATAAAAGAGACCTGTCCACAGAAGCAAGCGAACAATCCAGATGCCAAACTCTGCACCATGGCCAAGACCAAAGAGCTTTCCAAAAATGTCAGGGACAAGATTGTGGACCTACACAAGGCTGGAAGGGCCTACAAGAGCATTGCCAAGCAGCTAGGATTCCTTTATGGAAAAGCAAATAATTTATAACTCTTTTTGAAACGCATTTTTCTGGATTTTTTTTGTCATTGTTGTCTCGCAGTGTTCAAATAAAGCTACCGTTGAAATTATACACTGATCATTTCTTTGTTAGTGGGCAAACTTACAAAATCAGCTGGGGTTCAAATAGTTTTTTCCCTCACTGTACATGACATAGTTGGGTTAGAAACATGCTGACTGGGTGATGCAAAGCAAGAACCCTATTTGTTTGGATCATATCCAACAATATCTGATTTGATGGAAATTGCAACTTTTTCCATTCTTCTGGCAGTACTGAAACTATTTCAGTAGAGACTGTGTGTCACTGCTGAAATATCCTGGAACTGTGTTGAAATCTATTTACAGACTGAAACGACCTGAACCGTGCCCCCGTGCGCAGAATAGGCAGAATGTTGTAACGATAAAAGTCGAATTAATTTCCACCAACAGGGGGTGACGTGGAAATTGTCCGCTCATCTTTAGTGAAAAAAATGTCACCCAAAAATACTGAATTATGGAATTTTTGAAAGTCCTAATATATAACATTTTAATGCTGGAATGCTTTGAAGTGGTTGGAAAATGTTGGAGTATTAAGCGTTTTAAAAAATGGCAAAATCTGTAAATATATAAGCATGAGGGCCGAGGATTGGACCAGCAACCATCAGCCCACCCTGTTGAAATGCATTGAATGATTACAATAGGATCCAGGATCGAACCAACAACCATCTGATTGGGAAATAACCACTCAATCTACTAAAAAATCTACTAATTTTTCACTAATAGGAGGCGCCAAAGCAATCGCCAATTCATTTTAAATAAGAAAATATTTACTTACAATAAGAGTGCAATTTTCAGTTTTCATGTGTCTATGATAGAACTCTATTGGTTTTTCCAGGATTCATGGGTAAGATGCAAGCACGGCTCAAGTGAAATGTGAGAACAACTGCTATAGGTTAATGTCAAATTAGGAAGGCCGTTTATTTAGAGCTGGTTTGTCATTTTCATTCCAAAAGGTAGGAAACAAAAAAAACAAACTAAATAATTCTTCTTACAAGAAATACAGTTGTCCCTCGTTTATTGCAGGTAATTGGTTCCAGACCTGACCCTGGTGAAGTAGGATTCCTTATTTATGCGTATAATTTTTTCTATATACAGTATAGGAATCCTGTTTATAATCTTCTAAATACTGGTTTTAATGTTATTAGAGCACTCTATACATGAATAACACCCCTATAGTCAGAATTACTGTTTTATTACCCAATATAGTAGACATAAAAGTCACCGTGAGATACACTGCTCGATGGCTAGCGCTCTCACCTCTCATTCTGAGGATCCTGGGCGGATTACATTAACACAACATAGAGATGAAGATGCTGAGGTTCTTTTTGGGTGTGACCAGGATGGACAGGATCAGGAATGAGTACATCAGAGGGACAGCACACGTTAGAGGTTTTGGAGATAAAGTCAGGCCTAGAGGAAGACCAAAGAGGAGGTTTATGGATGTAGTGAAAGAGGACATGACAGTAACTGGTGCGAGAGAAGACAGGCTGAAAGGAAAAAAGAATGTTACATTAGACTAACAATACTGACACCTAGTGACCAGTGTGTATAATCACAACATCTGCGTCTCCTGAATGCCTTAAGATGAATGTGTATTTTAGTTCATTTAGCTATTATTATTTAATGATGTATAATGCTTCATTTTGGCAAAAAAAAGTAATTTTTACTTTCTTTCTGGGTTCGAACAAGAACCCGACTGCGTTTATGTTCCCTCACTGCTCACGTTGAAGGTCAGCTTCTTATCAGCTGCTTTTGCCATCACTGTAAGTCGTGGCTTCATAACGAGAGAAACGAAGGTAAAGTTCCCAGAAGCGTCTGTCATCTCCTTGAAGCAGCCAGCATTCCCATGACCTCTCCCCCCTGAACGCACCTTGCACATCTTCTCGACTGTTCATTCGGAAAACAGGCCAGGAGGGAGAAGCCACCGAGCGCCGCCGCCACCTCATTTGCAACGCGGCCTCACATAATCAATTAGACGCCGGGAGCGCTGCCGCCGGCGGATGATGACATCAAACGGCAGAGAGCGGGCGTTTGAAGACTTGGCCTTCATCCTTCCTGGAGAATGCAAGGACAGATTTAGACCCTGATAGATGTTCCTCAAGGTCTCCTGTATCACGTTGCACAGCCGCACTGCAGTACACTATTTCACCGCTCGCACGAAAACACGCAACTTTGGCGTTTGTTGGCTTTGGAACAGCGCGCTACATACCGTACATGCTGTGACCTGACATCATCATGTTCTGTTGTGTCTAGCTCCGCCCCTTTTGGTACCATAAAGCTGATGCAAGGACTGGTTTGTACGTAACTTGGTGGAGGAAAGCACAAAACAAATGAAATAGTAGTCAACGACAGCAATTTGCAACACAAAATGCAGTTTTTCAATGATATATGTATTGTGTATTGCAGTATTTGTCCTACTTTGCGCAAAAAAGCAGCATGCCTGTATCGGTATTGCTTGATATCGGTACAGTGCTGGACTAAGGAACCTTCCTACCAAACTCTACTGGGTTGTGTTTGTTGTAGTGTAACCATGGAAACCGCATCTCGTTGGCACAGGAAGGCCCGCCCCCAAGTGACGAGGGTTTTATGTGCCAGCAGCTGTGCCTGCAGTATTGATTACCCGCCGCCGCCGCCAATGTGCTTGCACGCATTTTCTTTACGAAGTGATGAATTCCGGGTCCGCCTGGCCGCCGGCGCCGGCCGCTGGGAGAGTATCGCTTTGTCCCATCCACATCCAGACGCCACGATTTGATATGC
This sequence comes from Oostethus manadensis, assembly GCA_024372805.1. Classification (NCBI taxonomy): domain Eukaryota; kingdom Metazoa; phylum Chordata; class Actinopteri; order Syngnathiformes; family Syngnathidae; genus Oostethus; species Oostethus manadensis. The sequence continues at coordinate 1,092,129 of QODF01000014.1, forward strand.
AATAAAATAAGCAAAAATGTAGCAACCAGATACATTGTTAACGGCCCGCACTTTTAATATCGCTGAGAAACTTATTTGCTCGCGTCGGGTTTGATGCGGAAACGAAAGCGAGCCGAGACATCGACGCTGTAAATCACACATCTGGACAGGTGCGAGGAAAAGTGGGAGAGATTGATTTTGTGATGCGCCATGCTGCAAGAAATATCCCCTTTCTGAGAAAATTCTACACGGGATTAAAAGAAGCTTGATACTTTCAAAACAAACGTGTTTCGAGGTGACTGAAAATGGCAAATATAGACAGATTTTTATCTAGATTTGCACCAAAATGTTTTATTTGAAAATGGAGCATTTTACTTTAAAAAATAATAATATTACAATGATAATACGTATGATAACTCTCAGATTAAAAGGGGTAAATATGCCATATAAATATATGAAAATGTTGAAATATGTAAATACAGTATGAGAAATAATTATAGAAATTATATTTAACATAAAACATGTATATCATGACATACATGTATATATAACATTAACGTCATATAATTATAATTACCCAATTAATAAAAATGATGCACATTTTTTATATATGTGCATCATTTTTATATGTGCATTATTTTTATGTACTATATATGATGTAAACATTATAATATATATAAAAAATATTAATAAATAAAACATCAGCATTTTCTTTAGATTAAAAAAATATATTTTTTGCACAAAACTTGGACACAAATTGAGTTTTTCATACTTAAACACTTACTGAAACACTCTACTTCACATAGTAAAAATCCTGTTTAATCATAATACTGATTACATAATAATCATAACAATCATTATTTTAATATATCAATAAAAACTATAAGTTGTAATTATTATATATTATTGTATTATTATTATAAATATAACCCAATAATGACAAAATTAATAATTAACATTCATATTGTAATTATTATTATAATCATAATTACTACGAATTCTGATTATAATAAAGATTATAATAAATAATATCAATTGTTATCATTATTAAAATAATTATTACTAATAATATTTAATAATAAAGCTATTATTATTATTATTATTGATGTATATTTATTTCGAGCCACACAAACTACACCGGACAGAATATAATGAACATATACCTATAAACAGGAACAATTTGTCTCAAAAAGGAGTGGGAAGAAGACAGGCTTATTTACTCCCACCCCCTTATTCGTAGTACTAAATGCTGTTATGTTAATGGAATATGCAGTACTACATGAACAAGGTATCACACCTACAAACACACACGTACAATATACATTATTATTGCGCTAAATCCTTGTAAAGATTGTGACATCATTATTATACCATCACCACATATCAACATAACATGTATTAAAGAAAATTCCTGGGTTTACTATACAGTAAATATACACTATATATACACATACCCATGCATACATACATATATATATATATATATATACATACACATACAATTTTTTTGCATACAAGAAATATTTCATTAAAAGATATAATAGTAATCAGTGTTGATGGTAATAATAATTAGTATGGATAGCATGTGTCCCGCATGAAGAGAAGCCAAGGACTTGTGGAACTGTTGCCAGAGAGGGACTGCGCTCTAGCGCCATTTAACACCAACACTCCTGGCCAAGTGTCCTATCCTGTGCATTAAAAGAGACAAGATTTTGGAGGTCAGTAGCTAGGAGATGGACGATTTCCTTCAACGGAGTCTCCACTTGTGTGCCCTACTCTGGGGATGTTATTGCATGTGTCCTATCCAGTGCATTAAAAGAGACAAGATTTTGGAGGTCTGCTGTGAGAAGGTGGATGATCTCCTGCAGCCGAGCGTCCAGTTGTCTGCCCTACTCTGATGAATTTTGCTCTGTGAGTGTCCTATCCTGTGCATTAAAAGAGACAAGATTTTGGTGGTCTGCTGCAAGAAGGTTGAAAATCTCCTGCAAAAGAACCTCCACTTGTCTGCCCTGATCTGTTGACTTTATGGTATGAGACAAAATCCAGAAAAGACAACATAGTAATGACAATATGCATATCTTTCATGTGATAAATAATTACCATCTACACCTTTACCCTCTGTTTAAGATCAATTTAGTCTATAAACCTGAAATCAGGATTCAGGTTGTTATGTAAGAATATAATGGTGATGATAATAATGGTAATGGCCACCATAAAGCAAAGAAATTATGCTTCTAATAGGACATCATGTGTGATATGAGGTATCATATTCCTATCCTATTCTGTATTTAATGCACTGTGATGCAATCACCATATTACATAATTGTGTGAATTTCCATGCCGATGTTAAATAAATCATCATAGAGTTAGTTCATACTTCAGAGCGATTAATAAACACCCTGTTATCTTGGCCTTACATAGGCCTGCTTACCCTTCTAATGCTTACCCTTGTAATGTATGATATCTAATAGTACCCAAAACACAAGGTAACGTTCGAGTACCTCTTTCCTCATTCTTGCACTGAGACAGGACCGTTTCTTTGTATTTTGATTTAAATAGATGAATGTTTGGACATTGCTTGAGCTGTAGCCCCAATTTGTTCCAAAGTTTGACGCCACATACAGACACACACAAACATTTCCTGGTGGTTCTCACTGCTTGGATTTTAAAGTTACCACATCCCCTCAGTTTATAACCCCGTTCTCTCTGTGTAAAAAACTTTTGAATGTTAGTAGGAAGGATATGTTTATTGGCTTTATATAAAAGCTGTGCAGTATAAAAATCAACCAGATCAAATAACTTTAACAGTTTCGACTGCAAAAATAAAATATTGGTATGCTGACAAAAACCAACCCTGTGTATAGTTCTTACTGCACGCTTTTGGAGTACAAAGAGGGGGTGAAGTGAACTTTTGTAATTATTCCCCCAAACTTCTATACAGAAAGTCAAATATGGCAAAACCAATGAACAGTACAGCAAATACAGTGCCTTATATTCATTCATTCATTTTCTGTACCGCTTATCCTCATTAGGGTCACGGGGATGCTGGAGCCTATCCCAGCAGACTTTGGGCGAGAGGCGGGGTACACCCTGGACTGGTCGCCAGTCAATCGCAGGGCACATATAGACAAACAAACAATCACACTCACATTCATACCAATGGACAATTTAGAGTAACCAATTAACCTAACATGCATGTTTTTGGAATGTGGGAGGAAACCGGAGTACCCGGAGAAAACCCACACACGCACGGGGAGAACATGCAAACTCCACACAGAGATGCCCAACGGAAATTTGAACCCAGGTCTTCCAGATAGTGCCTTATATTCTAGGAAATATTTCGTTTTATTGATGATCGACACACTTTTAGACATTTTATTTTGTATGTGTCTTATGTGTGCTTTCCAACTTAGTTTTCTATCAATAGTTACACCTAGAAATTTATTTTCTGTCACTTTACCTATTATAATACCATCTAATTTTATTACCAAGTCAGAGTTTTCTTTATAACTTCCAAAAACATAGCTTTTGTTTTATTTAAATTTAGGGATAGTTTATTGCCATCCAGCCATTCTTTTAGTTTGATTAGTTCCTTGTTTACATTATCTATAAGTTTACCATAATTATCACTAGAATAGAAAATATTTGTATCATCTGCAAATAGTAATACTTTTAATAAGTTTGACACATTAAATATGTCATTTATATAGAGATTAAACAGCTTGTGGCCTAGTACAGATCCCTGAGGGACCCCGCAAGCAACAGCGATTTGAAATCGCCTAACTTTACATACTGTTGTCTCCCTAACAAATAGCTATGCATCCAGTTCAAAGCCACCCCCCTAATACCGTATCTTTCAAGTTTTTTGAGTAATATTGAATGATCGATGGTGTCAAAGGCTTTTTTAAAATTAATAAATATCCCAAATGCATAGTTCTTACTGTCTAAACTATTTGTATATAGTTACAAATTTACAATTGTTAAATTATTACAAATTGTAATATATTATTATTATAGCAATAATAATAATCATCATAATCGTCATCATAATTTTAAACATTGATTATTAAAAAGTGATTATTATTATTATTAGAAAAATAAATGCAGCCTCCGAAACAACCCACACAATGTGGAGATACATTTTTTTATGTCCAATGGAATAAATCCAAGAGACATTCTGCATTCCCGCAAAAAGGCTTAAATACGTTGACAGGGTGGACGCTTGAGGACATTTTTTGCAGCGCTACGGTGCTGCCTGAACTCAGGGACCCTCGTGGTCATAGCGACAGGTGGCGAGACACTGACTTTGGCGGGAAGACAATCCCGACTGTGGGAGAAAAAGGATCGGCGGGTAACCCGATCCACTGTACAGAAGTGGAGGCTTGCTAGGAGAGAATCAGACGTAGAGGCGGTGCAGCCGGAGCAACTTTTTAAAGGGCGGAGTGGAGCTCGTCCACTTAAGTGGAGCGGCCCGCGTTGTTGGTTGTTCTGCTGATCCTCGCTGTCAGTGGGACCGCAAGCTTCATCAATCATGAGAGAATGGGGAGGAGGGCCAATTGAGCCCCCCCTCCCCATTCCTTTCCCACACACACTGACTGCTCACTGGCCTCCATGTTGGCTGCAGGATGACAGGAAGACTATGTATAGACTATATGATGTCAGAGAAGTCACGACCCATCAGAGATGGTACCTCCAAATAGCTCCTCAACAACAGCATATGTGTGTGTGTTGGTGTGTGTGACTGGGGGGTCCCCATGGTCCCCACGATGCCAAATTCTGGGCGGAAGCAAAATAACAGAAGAAGAAACACATGTAAAGTAGTTGTAATAGTAGCCATCTCTTTGTTTCTTGCATTCGCAGTTCTGTGTCGCCTTTACTTTTGTATCTCCCACTACATGACTTTACATAAATCTGTTTATTATCTCTTCACGTCATGTATTTTGCTTTCTGATTTTTCGTCTCATTTCAAAATAATTCTTACATACGTTCTAATTCATACGTCCATTTTGAAACATGGCTCGCGCCTCCCCCTCCAAACCCTTTGTACTAGCTTAATGTTGACTCTCTCCCCCTTTTTGAGTTAATATTTGCAATAAAAGCGACTGTTGGAATTATTAGATCAGATGAGGCTCCAGAGCCTTTCCCTTCTTTCTCCAATACGCTTCACAGTTTGAATCCATCAAAAGATGGAATCGGAATACGGTGTAGTAGCTTCCTGTCTGTGTTTCGCAACGACTATGGTGCGTTCAGGGACCGGTGAACAAGGTGCGAAATCTCAACGCTTGATGAAAAAACATTGTCAGTGAAGCATAAAGACATAAAAATTGTTGTAGCCTAATGTAAGCTGTATATTTTACCTGTAAGTACTTGTAAGTGCTTTCAGCCATAAACGCCTATTTTCTGAGGGGGTAAAAATGTAAAAAATATTTTTGGAACCAAAATTCTGTGAATCGTGCTTTATATAATATATGTATATTATATTCAATATTATCATATTAATATATACGTTTTTTACTAGATATATTTATATTATACTTATAAAATTTGTATTATATGTATTAACCACAGTACATATGTATATATGCGGATATGCTTTCATTAGCATCTATTTTGTTTTCATGTTTCCCATTTTCTGCACTACAGTCTTTTCCGTTCCAGCGTGAGCAGATACGCTGCAGAAGAAGATTACAAGTGTATACTTAACAAGCTTCTTCTCAGTCTAATTCAGTTGTTGGATGAGGTGCGTTTGTTTCCAAAATTATTTCCCACTTGCTTGTCTCGTTTCTTCCCGAGTATCGTCTGTTGGAAAGAAAAGCCAGACTCATCACATGGATATAGAAATCTGATCACATGACACGCGCTGGCGCACAAAGACGCTATGCAACGCCCATCTGCTATCTGGGCGCCGACTGTGGGGGTCTCTTGTCACATGACTGACTGACTGGACTTGGAAGGATCATCGGTCTGCGTTTGTACGAAAAAGATGGAAAAATTACCGTAGCCAAGCTGACTCATGAGAAAAGAGTCGTCGTTTTAGATTCCTACATGAATCTTTAGCGCGATGCTGTGGAAATATGAGGCCGAGGAGTCTGGAAGCACAATGAAGCGGCGCTAAACTACCTTAGACTAGCGTCCCAATACTAAAAATGTCCAATAAGACTGGGAAAAGGGGGTAGATTTGTCGCCAGTCGCTTTTCCCAAAAGAGAAAACAAAGGGGTCGTAATACAAGCTAAATATAACAACAAAGTTAACAAGACTGATCTCTCCTGCTTTGTCTTCTTATTCTCTGGCCAACCTGAGGCGTGTTAAGAAGTGAGATTATGATGCCATCTACTGTTCGAAGACGGAACAACAAGCTGCATCCGCAAACAGTCCCGTTATAATGTGTTTACAAGTGAGGGCGAACAGGTGGCGCATTATGTTAGTTTATTCTTGGCAATTAGACAAGTCATAGAATGACAGGAATGCAATCACTCCTCACAAGTTATTAATAATAACTGACACATTTTGTAATAGAAATCAAATACAAAGACTGAAAATAACCCAAAAGTCAAACCCACAGCACATTATCACATTATCATTATCACCCACAGCACATGATCGGAATCGACTTCATCCGTGTGCGTAATAAGGTCGTGTCATTTAATGAATGCGATCTCTCCTCTCATAAGTAATTCATAACAGCCGCCATAGAAATAATAATCAGGACGCCATTGTTGTAGTGTGTTGCTGGACTGGAGGTTAACATCCACCAAATTTGCACGCAAATGTGTGACCCAAAATATAACATGTTCTCCAGAACTTTCGCTAAATACGTTTTATCTTTTATTTACAGCTTGATGACTAGTCATTGGTTGACAAAACCAAAGAACCATTAAAATACATAATTCAAATAAATGACCATTTAAAACCATTTTATACCCAAACAGAAAAAAAGATAAGGCCGTAGCAAACAATCACTGACCAAAATGGCTAAAATATATATATTTTAATATTGTTTTCACTCATAGTTAATTATCATAAAATTCTGATCGTTTTTTTATCTCCCCTTGTTAATAGTTTTTCATTTTAACTTTCACAAAAAAGGTCTGTTTTGGTACTGCTGGAGCAGCACAGCTTTCGGTCCGCTCGGCAACATCGGGAATCTCCAGAATTTTCATGATGTTCATTTTTTTCCAATGCAAATGGCGACAGGTAACCTGCCAGTCAAAAGTTTGGAGACACTTTATCATGTTATTGTAATGGGAAGCGACTGCAAACTTTTGACTGGACCTGATTTAGCGTGTAAATGTAAATAAATCATTTTTTAAAAAAACTGTTAAAAGATAAAAAAAATAATTAAAATACAAAAAAATTATATGTAAATAAATAGTGTAAATACATAAAAACAATACATTTAAAAAAACTATTCAAAAATAAATACAATAATTTAATAAAATCTAGATATAATAAACAGCAATTAAAAAAAAAACAAATTGTATTATTTATTTATTATTTCAAATTGCTGCTTATTATATCTGGAGGATATTTTTTAAATTATTTTTACACATTTTCTATTTCCCATAATTGATGTACACATTGACATACTACAATCGGGTATTTTCCCAGCTTTTTACATTTTTAAGCAGACATGGAAGCGTATTCAATCACGTTGGCTTGGTGCGGCAATATAAGCAACAAATTGCTTTGGAGGACAGACTCATCAAATTAGGATTTAGGCTCTTTGCGACTACATCAACACCTCAGACCATGCTAATCCTCCCCAGCCCCCTCCCCAAATATTTAGTTTGTCACATAGCGGGGAGCGAGCCCCCTCTGTGCAACGTCACGTGTTTACCTGAGGATTTGTTCGCTATTAAGTCGGCAAAATCTCCCCGATGTGAGTCAGCATATTTTCATTCATCCTCGTGCTCATGCAAACACCTGAGGTTCTGCGTCGTGTAACGCACAAGCCAATGACAGTCGGTACCGGGAGGAGAAGCAGACCCGAAGCCAGCGGAGATAATGACCTGTCGGAGAGCTCCCTGAACATGAGCGTGCATGGCAAACATGACGTCGGTTGTTCCTCCTCCACCCCCCAAAAAACCCGCCTGCACCCCCCGAAGAGGACTCCCCCCGCGTGAGGACTGATACTTAAAGCAGATGTCTTTAACAGATAACAAATGTCAGAAGCCATTTGAAGGCGGCACACCTTGTACAGTACAGACCTCCCTTTAAACGCTTTATTTACGCCACATTTACAGTAACACGTAAAAAATACTGCAGAAAGCACATGCTGAGCCCATAACGGCTTACTTTGTATAACGTGTATGGCTTCATCACTGTGGTTGGAGTTTTCTATGACTACACCATAGCGAGAACTGTTGAACGAATTTGGTACAAACTTTTTCCACTGAAGGGGCTGCATGAAGGAGCAAAGGTTTGGAGATACTTTACCATGTTATCGTGCGGGAAAGTGTCTACAAACTATTGATTGACTGGCGGTACAATCCCTGGTACACTGGTCCACTTGCAGCGAAAAGGTGGGAGACATTTTTCCATCAATACCATCATGTGTCTTTAAACCTTTGACTGGTAGTGCAGGTCATAAGTTGGTACACTACCTGGTACATTGGTGCATTCTGCAGGTCAAAGGTTTGGAGACACTTGTTATCGTGTGGGGTAGTGTTCCAACTTATGACCTACAATACCGGCAAAAGTAAACTACTGTATCATAGTGATAACTGTTCCTAATATTTTGGTACATGATATATAGACCACGAATTTTGTTCATACTTTTTCCATCAAAGAGGTCACATGCGGACCAAGTATGGGGACACTTTCCCATACTGTGACAAGGGAAAGAGTTTCTCCAAAACGGATGACCTTCAGAACCAGTCAATGTTATATGTTATGTTAACATGTTATCATGTTATATTATCTGGCAGTGTTCAAGTGTACTAGGTACTGTACCAGTCAAACGTTTGAGGACACTCAGTGCCTCCAAAGGTTCGAACCTTCACTGCCAGTGAAAATGTTCAAGATATTTTATTGTGTTATAGTATTAAAGGTGTCTCCAAACTTTTGTTTGCTAGTGTTCCAGTGTACCAATTAGCATACCAGTGTAGCCGCAAACCTTTAGAGACATTGTATTCAAACTTTTGACTGGCAGACTGGATCAATGTACCAGGTAGTGTACCAACCTATGACCTAAACAACCAGTCAAACGGTTGAAGACATTTTATCATGTTATTGTAAGGAATGGTGTCCCCAAACATTTGCCTGGTAGTCTTCCAATGTGCATTGTGCGTTAATGTGTATTTGTATGGGAAAATGTCACCAAACTCTACTCTAAGTTATCCCTGTCCAACTACTCTATCACAGGGATAACAGTTCCTAATCTTTTGGTACATGGTGTATTTTGCATGCCCAAATTTTGCCATTAAAGGGCCACGCAAAGGAGCCAATGCACACCGCCAGTCCAAAGTATGGAGACACTTTACAATGTTTTTGTATGGGAAAGTGTCTCCAAACGTTTGACTTTCAATACCAGTCCAAAGTTTGTAGACATTTTATCATGTTGTTGTATGGAAATGTTTCAAACATTTGAATGGTACACTACCAGTGTACCCAGCTTTAACTGGTAGTCCAGGAAGGTCAATATACTGTATGTTAAAGTAGCTGAACAACTTTGTGCTATAAGTGACAAATCTGTGTACTATCACGAATAAATTATATTTTATATTTAAGCATAGCAAAGGCCAATGAAAAAAACAAGCTGTGTGCTGAAAATGGACACACTTTGGATTCCCCCTGCTGTGCTGAGAGAATGAAGGAGCTGAGAAATGGGACTTAAAAAGGGCTAGGAACCAAAGTTACAAGAAATAAAGCAATACGGTGATGATGAGAAAGGAAAAAGATATAAGCTATTGGAGATGAGAAGTAAAATGATGAGGACTGAAAGCTACAAGGATGGGGAATAAAGAGATGAGAACTCAAAAGCTACTACTAAAAAAAGAAATACAGTGTAAGAAATTCAATGTAACATATTTATTATAAAACGTAGAAGCAGCAGTGTGGTCTCCCCCGTGAGGTCAGGTAATTCCATTTACCAAGCGAGTGAACACATTCCCCTGTTAGCTCCTCACTTCACATTAAATAGAACTTCACCGACCAATTGCAGAAACTTTTAATGATGTTTGCACACGTGGAAATCTAAACGGCCGACTCAGCGACGGAGATTGAGAGCGTGTCGTCAATCAGAACGTGCTTTTCATTTGAATATTTGCGGTGGAAGGTGTGCCGCGGTAACGGTGAAGCGTGTCTTCTGTCTCTACGCCCGTCAGGAGTTTAGACGACAGTAAAAGCCAAATTCCCACAACGGGCCTGCCTGGCAATTTAGAATCGATGCGCCTAAAGAAGGGAAAAGATGGCTGGGCCGGGCCGCATCATCGCAATATCAACATGGCCTCCGCGCGTGCTCCGCGGTGACGGGAAGCAGATCCGAGGCGCTTTGACCGCGGATTTGTTCGGCGGGAATCGGCATCTCGCTGCCTCTCTTTCAATTTTAATACTTGGCGCATGAGCTTTAATATAGTAGCAGAGTGTCTGTGGAGCCAGCTGCTGCTTCAATCCCTTCATATTCTAAGTAAATCCCAAGGAAAGGTGTTGAGGAAGGGAACCAGAAAGAAAGGCTGGGGGAGGTTACTCCCGTCTTATACAGTACACCCCCCCAACAATGCAACACGGCTTCCGTGCATTTCGTGCTGGAATTGAGTGTACTTCTCGCCATGATGACCTGCGACTTTGTTTCCCCTTTCATCTGAAAAACAATAAACAGGATTTTTAATCATTCAATGTGTCCCAATATTATCCGCTGCTCGTGAAGAAGAATCCATCCAGTCAGTCCATTAAAGTCCACTTTTCTTCTGCTTGGGTCATCCCATCTGGATTCTATCATGGCTAGGAATCCTTTGATAAGATTGGAAAGTGTACAAATGCACCATGGGAAAATGGCAGTATAATACGCATCACGTAAACCTCCACAGTCTAACGCAGGCCAGTCCAAACTGAGGCCCCGGGGCCATTTTCAGTACACAGCTCGTGTTATTGTTATTTTGATTTACGTTGTTGTTGTCGTTGATATTTTCTTTAGCATTTCTTCTTCCATTTTTTTTTCAGTGGGGGCCAACCTAAGACAGGTATTTAGCCGAGCTGTTGTCAAAGTATGCGTTTGTTTTCTTGTTTGTTTTTTTCCCAATTTTTATTAATATTATTTGTCAAAGTATGCAAGTGGATTTTTTACATTTGTATTAATAATAATTATAATAATAGGGTTTAATATTTGTTATTCAGGCATTTATAATAATAATGATTATTAATCTTTTTAAATTACTTTAAATGATTTTTATTAATAGTTTTTACATTTATAATATTTGTTATTTACTAATGTATTATTATTTTCACAGCCAGGGGCCAGTTCAGCCACGCAATTGTCAAAGTATGCAAATGTATTTTTTTAAATTATTTTTTATTAATATTCTTTCATTTATTATTATTATTTTCTCAGAATTTCTACTTTCATTTTTGCTGGTTCATTCGCCAGAGAGGTATGCAGCCAAGCACTTGCCAAGGGGCACACTATTTTTGTAATAAATTGTAATGATTTTTAATGTATTTTTTATAATAATATAATAATATTACACTAACTTATATTACATATTACAATAATCAGATGCATTGTTATTATTATTACTATCGCCAGTGCAGATATGAAATGTAAAAAGGGTTTAAATGCGGCTGTGCATTATGTATGTAATACATTATATAGAGATATAATGTATGCATAGTTTAAGTATTATTCTTCTACTGAAATAATAAATGAATAGAACAGAAATTACACTGGCCTAATTGGTGATGGCTTTTTGTTTCTATATCGTTATCATTTGTGATATTTATCCATTTTCAGTATCATACAAAGCTGCATTTATAGGGTACATCTATTAATAGACGTAGGTGGAAGTGACCCCCGGATGGCCGCAGCTGACGTAGCCTAAAAGTCAAGCGGTATGTTTAGTTATGGTTCTATCGTTTGAGGGTGTTTCTCATATTAGAAGTGCTTTAGTCCAATTTAAGCCACGTTTGAAATGGTTCTGTGCTCTGTGAATCGTGGAAGACAACAGCCTCTGCTCTTAGCGTGACAATGTTTGGCTCCCGGCCCCCCGACATGTTTTATTTAATAATGTGGGAATTTTCTCCTGTTTTGCTTTCATTACATTCTTGGAGGCTGCGGCTGAACACGGAACCAGAAAGCCACTCCGCTTTAAAGCCTCGCCGTTACCGCCCGACAACTTCCAAATAGAGCGCCGGCATCTGGATTGAAAACGGGAGGCTTTTGACACAATGTGTGCTTAATGCCGCGGTATTCTGGCCCCCCCGCCTTCCCATCTATTCTCTTATTGGTGACCACCCAGTGCAGGCCGGGAGCACGCTTGCTGCGGGGGCTGCAGATTTAGGCCACAAAAGAAGTAAAGCCAGAAGCCGCAGGGGAGTGTTTCGGAGGGCCGGGATGAAAGGTGTGTTTTTTTCGGAGAGGGGTAAAAGAGAGAGGGGTGCGGGGGGTGTTCCTGGACGTGCACGAGACCATGCGTGAAGAAGACCACCGCCTTTGACACGGCTCAGCAGGGCCTGAACGCGGCCGTGTCATCTCTGACAGCTGCAACATAAAGTTTGACTTTGACTGATTTAAAGGCTAAAAAATAAAAAATAATATAAAATTGGCCGGGATGCTTGGAAAATGAGTCATCTGTCTGGCAAAGTCTCCTATGATGTCATCTCAGTCATTTCCAAAACATTAGGCACACCTACACAGGCTGAGGAGATATAAAACATTCCGCCTTTACAAAGACAATAATAACAAACTCAGTTTTGGACAATATTAGTAATATAATATTATCTTACCGTAGCCACCCAGCTAGAGCCGGCCAGCCCATTAGGCAATATAAGCGGATGCTAAAGGGCGCCGTGGCCTCTGGGGTGTGCCCAAAAAATTAGGAGAAAATGACTTCCAATATAATTACATTTCTGCGATTGGCTGGCGACCAGTCCAGTCCAATGAGGATTAAGCGACATAGAAATGTATGGATGGATCATTATAATAAAACCAATGGAAACGTTCACACTGAAGGAAATGTGAAGCAATATTCCCATAAATGATAACACATTTTTTGCATCCTTCTTCACATAATTGTATTATAAATATTGTATTTTATATTTTTTATTATATCTTTTGCATAGTTATTTTATTTGTTATTTGCATTTAGTTATTAATAAAGTGTAAACTAAGCTTATATAGAAAGTTGATGTTAATTGTTGTATTTATTATTAATTATCCTCATTAATTTTTTATCGGTGCCCTGCGATTGACTGGCGACCAGTACAGAGTGTACCCCGCCTCTCGCCCAAAGTCTGCTGGGATAGGCTCCAGCATCCCTGCGACCCTAATAAGGATAAGCAGCATAGAAAATGAATGAATGAATGAATGAATTTAAAATCATTAATTATTCACTTGTTTACTTTTCTTGTATTTATTTTTAATTTGTTGAGCATGGAAATTGGGTGACACGGTATCTTAACGGTGGAAAAAACATCAAGATATACTGTAAAATCCCGCCCAGCGTGGCACATTCGCACCCAGACTCCTCTGCCAGATGGTAGCGGGAGCATCAAAAGACCGAAAGGCAGTTTTTATCACCAGGCTGTCAGACTCCTTGACTCTTTTTAAGAGATTGCACTAAACAGACATTTTAAACTCTGCTGCTGTTTACATGCTTGGCTTGGAAAATGCACATGTATATAGACATACTTTTTGGGGGGTCTTTATACGGTAGAACCTCGGTTTTCTTTGTCAATTCGTTCCAAAAGGTCAGACGAAAAACAAAATCCCACCCAATATTTCCCTGGCAGGTTATCTGGCAGTCGTGATTTGGCGGAGCGATACAGTGCAGAGCAAATGGACTGGATAGAAACACATCGATAGCTCAGAATAAAACAATCAAGGAAAGACAGGCCAAAAATAAGAAAATAGAAAAAGAATAAATAATACGTAACGGTTCACTTCCAATTTGTAGTGCAAAAATACATAAAAATAATATAAAGATAAATAATAATACATAATTGAAAAAAAGCCTGTGTTTTTGTATCCCCCCTGCTCGCCCATTCTTTCAGTGGAGCAGGACAGTGATAGTAATCTGCCACTGAAACTCCTCTTGTGTTGGAAGATGATTCTGGGTTGTCCACGATAGAAAAATGCTTCCTCAGTGTCCTTTGCTCTGCCACAGATGTCGGGCTGTCGGCACTGAACAAAAACCGAGAGAGTAGAGGGAAAATTTGGGACAAAAAACAAATCATACGAAAACTGGTTTTCGTAGGTTCAACTGTATTTTGCCTGTATTTTTTATTAGAGCTGTCAGTTGATTGAAATATTTGATCGCAATTAATCACACTTTGTCTATAGTTAACTCATAATTAATCAAATTTAATCACAGGTACTATACTTGTAGTAATATTGTTTGCTATATTAAATAAATATTATTTTAATTTGACGTATATCATATTATAATTATTTATTTATTTTTATGATATATTACTTTATAGTGTATTGTATTTGTTTTTATTTAAGAGTGTGTTGTCACTTTCTTCTACAATTGAGCTACTGTAACCAAGCAATTTCTCTTGTAGTCTAAAAGAAGTTTTTATCTAAAATAAGTAGGGATGTAAATCTCTTTGTGGTAAAGGATTTGATTTGCAACTACGATACCTATATCACATTTTAAGGAAAAGGATATCAATATTGGAAATATGGGATATAATTTTATTCAAAAATTACACGGTTAGAAAGCCCACAGTTTTTTCATGTTTTTCACGTTTGATGTGAGCGGCGATTTGTCCCAATGTTTGGCGGTCCTTGAACGCACCTTCTTTGTTTTCACACGCTGCAGGACTACACCGTATTTTTACCCTTTTTCATTTGCTCCCAAATTTTGATTCTATGTGGGAATGCATAAAAATAAGATTTGATGACCTTATTGAGTGCTAATGTGCATATTTGTGGTACAAAAATTGATCTTCAGGCGGATTGTGGTTCTGTATTTATTTTGTGCTTAATCCCTACTAAATACGATAACTACTACTAACAGGTCAAACCAGTTCCAGCGTTTCCAGGATAAATAGGGTCTAAAATGGCATCGCAATGAGACTTAGCTGACATCCTCCATATATACAGTGTATGGGAAAAACACATCAGAGGCTGAGTATGATATAAGCCTGTGATGCATTGTGGGAGGAGTCTGCATGCTTTTGTTTCTTCAGTCTCACGGTAGGATTTTTTGTTGTTGTTCTTTTGCGTGGGAGTCGTGTTGCTGTCTTCACGGCCGAGGACGCCGAAGCAGATGTGCCTCGGAGGCAGGAGGCCGGCAAGTTGAAGGGTGCCGGCCCGGCCTGCAGTCGGCACTGGGGTTAAATTTGGTGGGGTGGAAGGTCGGCTGAAGGTCGGGGTTATGGCCGGGTTGGGGTCACATTGAGGTCAAAATGTCCAACAACACCCCCTGAGGGTGGATATCTAAGCGGTCACTGTTTAGCACGCACACGCGCCAGCTTCAGTTTGAGGGTCCATCAAGACCATGTGGTTGGTTTGGTGTCTTTTGCGATAAAAAAAAAAGAATAATAAATGTAAAAAAGAAATAAATGCACTGCACCATATAATAGTGTTGCAGATCCCAGCTCATTTTATCCATCCATTTTGGTAGTAAAGGGATTTTGTGCAGAACGCTGGTGCCAGCAACTCATACGGTGGTTTGTACAGTCAAAATCAAGAGGGGTGTGAAAATGATTGGGGGCACGTGATGTGATTGAATCTAGCTAATTAGATATTAAATACAAAATATGTCAATTGTTCATTTACTTCTTTCTTGTTTTACTTCATGTTCATTCATTATAACTTAAAAAAAAAGCAATATAAACAAGATGATTACAGAGAATGAACATTTCAGAGACAAATAAATACAAAACGACACTATAATTGCACATAATAAATATGTATGTTATTATTATTAGCATATTTTTTAAACCAGCAGTCTAACAATAACAAACCTTTCCATATGGGATGAGTTCCTTTCTCTAAAGTGAGGAGCAATGTTGCTGCAGGAAGTAGAATTGAAATTCCAAGCAATTCGTGATGCATAATAAAGCTTTACTGTAGATTTAAAACATGAATTGTGGAAAAACTTTCCTCGCTGTTAAGTGATAAGGATCACATTGAAGTCTGAAATTCGGAATTCCGCACAGGCCCGTGTGAGAACGGAGCAGGAAAATGATCAGCAATGCAGAATGAAACAGATAAAGTTTCAATGGAGGAGGAGGAGGCGGCGGCGGCGGCAAGCAGGTAGGCTGGGAGCCTCCCGAGGCTGCGTTCAAGCATGCAAAGAAACGGGATGAAAACATTCCAAATATTCATTATCTGCTTCCCTGTTGCATGATGAAACCTAAGCAGGGGGGCGTTCTCCGGCTTTGGCGAGGCTTAAGATCTCATAAAATGAACTGTCACCTGCTTAGTTATTGGGTGCTTACAAATAACAACTAGTGCAAGAACCAGCCCCTTAAAGCCTTTCCATGCATTATTAATATTTTGCGGCCTAAACTCAGTCTGGACGCAAACGGCCGACCCGGATTAGCAGCAAGGAATTTAATATAAGAATTCACGCGCGTGCGCTCGGTCTGTTGTTAGTTAGGAAAGTGACGAGGGCGGGGAGGGAGGTTGGGTGAGGAGGCGGCCATGTGTTGTCATTTATGCTGATATTTGGCCAAGTTAATGGCTCGCCGCGCGGATTAGAGGCGTAAGCGGGCGGCCGCCGATGGTAATGTCACCGGCTGAGCGGGCCTCGTCAAAAGGTCGTTAGGGCCGCTTTGCGCTTAACACGCCTTTTAACGCTGGACACCGCGAGGCGGGGTGGCGAGCGGCGTATTGATTAAACGACAGCTCGTTTCATAAATAGCCTCGTTTATTGGACGTGGGAGGAGCGAGGAAGCGGAGGAGAAGGCGAAGAGGTGACACTAAAACACCCCGCCCCCCTGACTAACCCCCTCTTTGACAAATTTATGTTAACAAGCAAATTAGCCACAGCAGGACGGCGCGGGCCCCCGATCAATAGGCACAATAAAAAGTTGCTGCTGACCGCGAAGTGTCGGCCGTGTAGGCGGGGCGCCGCCGACAATAACCTACAACTGAGCGAGACACAAAAGGTATCGACGCAGCGAGCGTTTCAATTTCCCCAGACGGCGGGGCGCTGTCACATCAAACCGGCTATTAGTCACAAATTCTGCTCGCCACCGATCCCCCCCCAGCTTAGCCCAGCAGGTCTCTGGGGGGACCTTGTCAACTTGAAAGTTGTGCCGCTGGCAAAAGGACATCTGGTTCCACTGGAGTGTGTGTGTGTGTGTGTGTGTGTTGCATTCGAGGGGCCGCCAGCCTGATGAAGGAGAACAAACAGGACCACTTTGGAATTGTCAGGGCTCGTTAGCAAGCGAGGACATCACTTCTCCTTCACGGCACCCTGACATCGGCTACTGTCTGTGCACCAGTTTGTACTCGCCACAATACAGGAAGTGCCTCCAGAATCAAAGATCATTAGATCATTCCTGCAGAGATACCCTCACGTCCTGCGTATGTCTCAGTTTTGTATTTTTAGATTACAATGGGGGAAAAATCCATGCAATATATCACCTAATGTTTAGCATTCATAAGTACACACACACACAAAATACTATTCGGGGCTGGGATCAAATCTGCCCCATCTGGCTAGGATTAGTTGAAAAGACCTTTAAATTTGGTTGAAAAGTGAAAGGTAAAAACATTTTGGTTGAAAAGCGTCTGTTTTTGGACCAAAGCAGTCGGACTAAACGAGGCCAGACCAGATTTAGCCCAAACAACAACGTCCAAAGTTCGGTTCCACGTGTAGTGTTGGGTGGGGTGCCAAAAAAGGTAGCAGCTGTACCATTACACCAACAGAAAGATCATTCCACAGTTTGGGGCCCCCCATGAAGGCTTATTATTGTTATGTTCTGCGTGTAGGCCCTGATATCATTATTCATTATTGATAGAGAAGAGTTGGTAATACACTGCTTACTTTGCAGGGAGGCATACACTACGTAGCTAGAATTGCTTTCAGCGGAGTGCTGACCTCCCCCAAGGCAAACTACCCCCCAAAAAATCACCCAAAATGAATAAAAAATGTAAATATGAATTCATATAACTATATACACACAACATTTTTGTGTGTTTTCAAATTATTTATTTTTCAACAAGATGGTATACAATGTGTAATGTCACAGCGTCCACCTCCCAAACACACAGAACGTCGACATTTGCGAGTGACACGTTTACTTAGAAATATTAGAAAAGGACATCACTTCAGTACACTTCAGTCAACTTCAGTCGGCGTCGCACGGCAGGAGGCCCGGCCGACACTCCGTTAATTGCCTCCCGCTGGCGTTGATTGGGTTAATGTGTAATGTGGCCCCGCCTCAGATCAATGCCAGTTTAAGGCAGAGGAGGAAGTGTCCCATCACTCCTACGTGCAGGAGGCGGGATGCGTCGTTGGCTTAATTGACTCCAACGGGGAGTACATTTGGGGGCGTGGCGGTGTGAAGCGGAATAGGAGGGAGGATGTTCCTGTTTGCTTGACCCCTCAAATCCCTGCAAGGCTGTAAAGAGACAACGTCCAAACAAATAACAGGGCTTTTTTTTGGGGGGGGGAGGGGGATAAGCAAGTTATTTAATGAGATCCTGCGCATGTGTTTTAGTGGCAGAAGGAGATTTATGATTCCATTGCCTCTTGATGGAGGTGCTATCACGTGGGGGTGGAGGTGGAATACAGATGAGATCGGCCAGTGGCTCAAAATAAAAGGAGTGTTGTGGAGTGGGGGGGGGATCAATTTTAGAGAAGGATTTGGCACATTTAATGAATTCATGCTCCCGCTAACCCCTCCCCGCCCGCCAACCCTCCATGCTTCTCCGGGAGGACGGGAGAGATGAAAAGCAAAGACCCTCACACGGTGACCGACCGTTGGGGGGGGGCGCTCTGCGGGCGATCAATCACCAATCAGTCATTGAAAGTGCTTGTCCTGCTGCTGGAGGATGTTCTTCATTACTTTTTAAGAGTGTGTCTGTGTGTGTGTGTGTGTGTGTGTTGATAGGGGATAGGGTAATTAATGATGGCCGCCTGCTTTTACTTCGGCCCACACTGAGGGAGCACGTGTTCTTTTCTGATCTGTGCTTGTGTGCTTGTCATACACCCGAGTGCACACACACACACACACACACACACACACACACACACACACACACTGAGAGGAGCATGCGGGCTTTGGGTGATCCCTGAGGTTGATATTAGCTCCCATGACAGGCAGTGTAAGTAAGCAACCCACCTTATAATAATAATAATCATCATGAACATTACCGTAACTGTCTGAAGAAGCTCACTGGACCTGTTTGAACTGCATCTATTTGTTTATTTAACATTTCACGGATTTCAAATAAAAAATAAAAATAAAAATACTATAAAAATAACTTGCGGCTTGGCTACCCCAAACGCTTGTCATTATTACCATATAAAAAAGTTTGGGAAGCGCTGCTCTAACGGATGCCGTCATTTTGTGTATCCAACGCAGGGCGACTTTACACTTTCATTTCTTAAACAATAGCGTGATTTTCTCAACACGCGGTGAAATCATTTACTCCTGCCTTTTTAGGATGAAAATAACAACACGATGATGAGATTAGAGGGGAATAAGACGACGACCTCGATGTTCCGTTGAGAAAATAACACCAGCTGACAAATTTGCAGCGCAGGGAGAGAGGGGAAAGCGATATCCCGCAACTTATTAGATGCGCTGGCGGAATACCCTATTAGGAATGAGGACTGGAGGTAGAGGGGGAAGGGGGCTTTACTTTAAATTGAGGAAGTGCCAACGCACATTTATTGGCTCTAATGTGCTACAGGCGACCCCCGTCGCAAGGCGCAGGGCCGCCAAAGTGAGCCGACATAATAACCTTTCGCGAGGGTACGGCGCCGACGCCAACTCGCCGGATAAAGACCTCACAGCCCGAGCTAACGCCCCCCGATGAACATAATCTTTTGTTATTATGCTGTTATTACCATTCCGCTTCCGTGTGCTGATGCAAAAGTGCATGGAAAAAAAGATTTAGCTCTACATTCGTGTAACCTTGTGAGCACAGCAGCATTGCAGCGTTGTTGTTAGAATGAACTTGTTGATGACAAACAAATACAAGATATAAGTAAATAATAGCGTTTTAGTGGGGAAAATGTAAGATCTGCATCTCCCCCGGAGTGATGCAACAATGGGAGCCTCGAAACAACTGTCAAATGACCAGAAAACCAACATCATGGTTTGGGGGAAGGATACAAAAAGCTAGCTCAGAGATTCCAGCTGTCAGTTTCCATTGTAAGGAACATAGTGAGGTAATGCAAAGGGGAGAACAACTTGCAATTGGTCACCTTAAATACCCTTTCTCATGACTGGGATGGCCTGTGTATGCAGGTCAAGGGTCAATGAGCAAACACATTTTGTGTTCCAATAATTAGTGCTAGAGGTATCCAAATCAATAAAACCACAAGGGTGCCCAAATTGCCCTGGTGTACCCCGCCTCCTGCCTGAAGTCAGCTGGGATAAGCTCCAGCATACCTGCAACCCTAAAGAGGATAAGCGGCATAGAAAACGAATGGATGAAGATTTGTATTTTAGTTACATTTAAGTCATTTTGAAGTATTTGGTGTTTATTTTCTTATTCCTTGTTTTTTTTTAATTTGTCTTTGGAACTGTGCAAAATGCATTTTAAATGAGTGTAGACAGGAAAGTTTCTCGCTATTTTCATACAATTTAATGTTCATTGCAAGGCGTGCAGCATCCCTTTGACACAAGGCACTTTTTTGTGTTTATATTCTAGTGCAGGGGTCTGCAACCCGCGACTCTTTTATTCTTCTGCTGTGGCTCCACCTGGTTTATGCTACACCCCTGCTAAATATGTAGCATTACCTTCAATTTGGCAACTAAATAAGTTGCGTGGCTCCAAGTGGGTTGTAATTTGGTGGACACGGGCCCAAATGGCTCTTTTGATGCTAAAGGTTGCCGACCCCCGTTCTAGTGTAACACTGTATTGTGATATTCCAAGCAAGAAAGTCAACATCAGCCACTCTTTTTTTCCAGGAGTTACTTTCTTCAAGCTTCTGATTGGCTAATAGGACCTTACAGTGGGGTGAGGCTCTCATAATGTATAATATTTTAACATCATTTAAAAACATAATTTAATAATAAAATATAATTATACAAATATATTATAATATAATACAATATAAAAATTAAGTATTGTTTAATTTTCAAATTAATTGATTTATTTTGAATTTAGTATTTGTTTTTAAATACAATATTACAAATGCTTGTGAGGCCCCCTACTGTATGGAGTTGTAAGGACAAGCTACATTCACACACAGTCCCATTATAATGTGTTTATTATAGCAGCAAACGAATGCATGGGACCCACTGCTGATGAGTTCAACCATAAAAAATGTCTACGTGTGAAGTGACATCGACCCAGACAGCTTCACCGGCTCATCCGCAATCCCAAATCCCTGTCATCTCCCACAATGCCTTGCAGCCGGGGTGCTGACACCAGGCGCTTCTACGTGGCAGCCAATCGAGCGGCTCATTGATTAACAGATTGGAATTATTAACTGGGGGATCATCCATCCCACGTCGGCCGCGTCGTGTCCAATATGTCTCATTTGTAGAAGGAGGAGGAGGACGGGTCGGGAAGCCTCGTCCTCATTAGCATTCTAATTAAGATGGTCGTCAGTCAACGGAATAAGCAGTGTGGGTTTTTTTCCCGCATGACGATATTTCATGGAAACCGCTTATTGTCCAACCTGTTGCGTTGTTTTCCCTCTGCGCCGGCTGTCAAATATTGATATAAAACGGATCATTTGCGCAGACAAACACCTTCAGAGGCAACGGTGTGATGGACCTCCATCTCCACTCTAGCCGCAGCGGTAATAAATAAACATGGAGCCGGTTTGGCAACATGTCGGCGCCGCGGTGTTTTATAAAGCAGACCTTCACGCCCCCGCGCGCGTCAGCTCGATAAAGCGGCGCGCGGACCCCGATGGCGACCCGGCCCTGGGGCCGACACCATCGCCGCCCAATTATGCAGCGGGCCCATTTTGTTTGATTTAAGAAGCATCAGCAGGGAGAGCGTCACGGCGCGGCGGGGAGGCGCCATTGATTGCTTGTTGTCTGAGATCTTAACATGGGCAAATTTACAACCCCGGGAATAATAATGTCATATAAAAGCTGACGCCGCCGTGTCACATCAGCCGTTTTCTCCTCGCTGAATATGGAGCACTGGACGAAATATGGACAAAAGCCGTCAAAATCAATATCATTTCACAGAGCACATATGTACGTTGTAGTGGGACATGCTCTCTTGATAAGCATATAAATGACGGCTTTATGTGCTCTTCAATGATTTGATGCCAGGATTGCATTATAATGATGCCCAAATTTATGGCAACACTTTACTTCCTATTAAACCTGCCTTTGCCAGACTGCGATGTAGGGCTCCTGTTGGATCTTCGGACGTTGTTCTAGCAAAGCTATGTGAGCTAAAGTGCTAACATTTTACCTACAACATTAGCGCTAGGTTAGCCTATTTTTTTAAAGACGTGTAGCGAAGCCTGTTGTTTTGTAATGCTGTCCCTTTATATCAGTGCTTCTCAATAAGTGGGAGGGTGAACCGTCAGCGGAAGTGCTCGCCCACCCTAAACCATCCTAGAAACTTATCTATCTCTACTAGCTTTATCAACAGACGACTGCATGATCGGTGCTCCGATCAATCAGCCACCCAGTAGACAAGATATATATATACACATACATATATATACATAATTTGAACATGAAAATCCCTTTTATGACTTTCTAATTATGTTTCTTGTAACATTATTAGAGCCCTTTAGACATGAAATAACACCCCTACACTCCCCTTTACACTCCTATTATTTATTGTTTACTGCACATTGAGCAACCCTTATGCTGCATGGACCTGAGACAACCGCTAGCCAGTAAGCTAACCTGTTGGCCTAATTTTTTTTTTCTTTTACACTTACCACTTCCACACATAATGGGAGGGGAACTTTTGTACACTCTATCATGTTGGACACACCATGGCTGACTTAATGACTTCATGCAGTGGTAAGGTATAATGTAAGGTCTCAATGTTTTGTCATTACTGCACCTATGACTAGTATTTCCATGTTTTGACTAATAACAGACCATAGTCTACCACAAAACAGTAATCATTATTTGATTAACTAATTCCTGAAAAAATGCAATATATATGAGATATATTGTAGTTTGTTTGGTTTTTTTTAGCAAAAATAAGTGAATTTGCTGAAACGCGAGTATGCCGGGAAGGATCTATGGTCTTGTTCTATGTTCTGCATCACAAATTTTCTCTTTGACATCCCGTCTTCAGAAGCCCAGCTGTATATCGCATATAAGTCAACACAACAAGAATTGAAAAATGCAACGGCCCACAAGTCAGCTTTCGACAATTAAAACACTATTTTCTTAATGAAAATGACAAGATGCATAAAAAAATCAAAATCGCAAGTTTGTGTTGGTCCAGTTGCATCTGCCAGACCCTCTACTGGCCTCACGTTCACTATCCAGGTGAGCACCCCAACAAACGTATCTTGCATGATTGCATCCTGCATCTCCAAGAAAAAAAAACGGAGGAAAATTATTGAATTTTCATCTTGCGCCTGAGGTCATATCAAGACTGCGCAACTGTAGCCCGAGGAGTAGACGCCATTAAAGGGGGCTGAGTCAAGAACATGTCTGCCTCTGATTGCCCTGTCGAACCATTACCACCCTGCAGCAGCGCTGGGAAGGCCCATGCTGGTGGCCAGTGGACACACATGCAGCCCCCGTGCCGCACACACACACACACGCACACACGACATACAGCATCCTCCTCCTGCAGCAAGCAATTTACATGAGTTGAAGGGAGGTGACAGGCAGCAATCAGCTCGGGGAATAAGGTGAGACGCTGACGCCTGCTCGTGTAATACCGCCTGCCAACCTCGGCCCGCAGATTGCTTCTACCAGGCCACGACCTCCGACCCTGCCCCATATCAACCAATTGCCCTTTAGTATAATTATGTGGAATAATCTTTTGGAGTTTGATTCCGAGGCGATGGCTGGGGAGGGCCACCTCTAATTTATTTTTTTAAGGGAGGAGGGAAGGGCGGGGGAGTTGCTAATAATTTTTTTTCCTCCCTCCAAGTGGGGGTGGCGTCTGGCAGCTCTAAGTGAAATACCCTCAGTGCTGGAGGTCAAATTTATCTATTTGGCAGCCAGACACAGCGACAGCGGATTGGCTGCAGCCGGAGAGCGTCTGCAAATGTCATTACCCGCTGATGATGTTTTATTGATACTATTATTGGATGCGGCGCCCGTCAAAATAACCTCGCATTGTTTAGGTCGCATTAAAGTGGAATGAGGGACACAAGGCACTGGACATTTTTCTTTTTTAAGTTATTTTCTGCTGTCATCACTCAACACCCCCCCCGCCCCAAAATAAAAGTTCTGAGTCCAACAAGTGGCACAAAGGATTGTGGGTAAGCTGCTGTATTAGAGTGTGTTCTTATATTTTCTGCAAAGAAAAATACTGCAAATTGTTGCTGTTAAAATTTTCATGTGATGCACAATTCCCAGTCAATTACATTGGCAAGATTCTAAGTAAGTTGGGAATATTAAGAATACACTTCAATAACATTTTAAAATAAATCATTTAGGAAAATAGTAAATGGAAATGAAATATAATAAAATAAAGTATAATAGTTACATAAAAAAAAATAAGTACTTTTAAGGACTTTGGCCTCGACAAAAATGTTTAGTTTTTCCCATACAGTAATTCCTTGTTTCTCACGGTTAATTGGTTCCAGACCCGCTGCGATAATTCCATTTCTGCAAAGTAATTTTCCTTATTTATAAGATGAATACCTTTGCCGTCAGAGCATAGAAACTCTGTTGACAACCTTCTAAATACAAGTTTTTTTTTACATTAGTAGAGACCTCTAGACATGAAATAACACCCCTATAGTCACCTTTACACTCCTTTTACCCAACACCATAATTGATCATACTTCCTTGAACATTACTGACATTACCTCATGACCAGTGTGGAATACTACATATCATCGCAACATCTTTGAATGAGTCTTCTGAACGCCTTTTATTTGTATTTCAGTTGATTTGGCCACTTTTATGCTTTTTTTAGGCAAAACAGTACATGTACAATTTGCTATGAGTAAGCATAATTAATATTAATAGGCCATATTTAAAGGGTATTCGTCTACAAAAAACGAATGACATCCCCGTATTGAATGTTTCATAGAAAATGATTCTTTTTACGTGATTTTCCGTCTCGGTGTTTTCTGGCATGTGTGTAGAAAAGAAAAAGTGAACCTGTCGTGCGCTCTGGTTTCCATCTTGCCCTCGCCGTGCGGGTCCTTCATCAGGAAGCTGCTGACCTTCACCTCCCTGGAGGGACCTTCCTCGCCCGCGCACGCATTTAGTGCTTTAATGGTGGGAGGCGCCCGCTCAGCCACCCATTTCATTGTGTCCCACCTGTGACACACACACACACACACACACACATGGGAGGTTTACATCCAACACACTCTCCACAGGGGGTGAACGTAAACATCATGTCGCTGTCACACACGTAACAGCGACGCCTGTTACGCTCCCGCACTTGACTTTGATGTGTCCCATGCAGTTAGGTCCACATGTATGTACTCAAGGTTAGCCTTTTATTTATTTTTGAACCCATTTTAATATGTGTAGCGAAGCCTGCTTGCTTTAATGACAACTGCTATATGGTAGAGAAATGTCAACTTGGTATGTAGGGGTGTAGTTCATGGAATGAACTTTTAAGTGTTCTCTGTTGTCTGGGAACTTTTGACAGACGTTTGTGCTTTACTGGAGGCGTGCGGCGTTCCTGCCAGCCAGTCTGCAGGCTGAGCCGTCGGTAAAGGGCAAAAAAAAAAAGAGAGGGAAATCAATCGGGCCCTGTCAAATGTAAATAAGGTCTTATCGGGGCGGCAGCCCCGCATCGACAGCATCAAGCCGGCAAATGTTCCACTCGCTTGCCTGTCATTTAACTCCATCGCCGCATTGCTCCACCATATTTCTGCCCCGAGCGCAAGCGTGCTCGTCAGCCTGCGGGGGTCACATGTGTGGGTATGTGCACGCGTGTTTGACGTGATGGTGCGTGCCGGCGGGCCGCATCACTTTACATTTATTGAAATGAGCAGCTCTCCCTGGGGCGCTGCAAGCTGAGCCCCGGCCCGCAGCCGCGCTAGCATCTATCGACTCGGTGGGATTAAGGCGCTGGCCGAGGAGGGCGCTCCCGCATGGCCCGGCCAGGGTGACCCTCACGGAGACAAAGTTCAAGAGGGGACAGAGGGGTGAGCTCTCGCGGGCGCAGATTAGGGGGCCCCCACAGCTCCCAGAGGGGGGACGGAGAAGTGTGAAATGATACCGTGTGTGTGTGTGTATGTGTGCAGGAGGACACACACACACACACAAAGTGAAATGTGTCACATGTGATGAAACACTTTCAGCATCACACAACACCTCCGAGAGGATCACGCGCCAGGCATATTGGCCCATTTTTATGTATTATTTTATCCCAAATATTTGAAGGTTTAAAAATGTATACATGGTACTGCAGCAACTTTCTAGAATTTATAAAGAATTTATAAACTATTAAGGGTGTCATGAGACACTCAGTTTACGAGACAATACATGACATTGGGTCTACGAGAACCAGGTGAGATGAGATTTTAACATTACTTTTATTAAGTAATATATAATATTATTACAATCTACTAATTTAGGCTGCACGGTGGATGAATGGGTAGCATGTTGGCCTCACAAGAGGTTCAGGGTTCGAATCTCCGTTGGGCATCTCTGTGTGGAGTTTGTATGTTCTCCCCGTGCGTGCGTGGCTTTTCTCCGGGTACTCGGGTTTCCTCCCACATTCCAAAAACATGCTTGTTAGGTTAATTGGCGACTCTAAATTGTCCATTGGTATGAATGTGAGTGTGAATGTTTGTATGTCTTTGTTTGTCTATGTGTGCCCTGCGATTGACTGCCGATCAGTCCAGAGTGTACCCCGCCTGCCGCCCAAAGTCAACTGGGATAGTTTAATTCAAATGTAATTAATTTAATTCAAATACGTTACACTCTCCTGTGACAGGAGGCAGAGCTGGAGGTAGCGTAGACGAGGATGCTGAGGTTCTCTTGGGGTGTGACCAGGATAGACAGGATCAGGAATGAGTACATCAGAGGGACAGCACATGTTAGAAGTTTTGGAGATAAAGTCAGACAGGCCAGACTGAGATGGTTCGGACATGTCCGCAGGAGAGATAGTGAGTGTAATGGTAGAAGGAGGCTGAGTTTTGAACTGTCAGGCAGGACATGAAAGAGGACATGAAGGTAGCTGATGCGAGAGAAGAGGATGCAGAAGACAAGGTTAGATGGAGGCAATTGATTTGCTGTGCAAACCCCTGAAGGGATAAGCCGGAAGGAAAAGACGACGACGTTACACTCTTCTGCACTCTGTGTGGATGCTAGCGGCCCCACCTCCACCCACCGAGACACTAAGAGACTGTATGACTGACAGAAGGGCTCACTCCGTTTGTGCTGTTGTTCTAAAGAAAAAAAAAACGCCAGGGTGCTGAAACTAATGCACAGAGTGAATCCTCTTCCTGCCTGTTTGGAGAAACACGCCTGCACAGGGCAATATTCTGAGAACGGGCAAAATTATTAAGTGATTAATTAATTAATTAATTGTTGTTCCCACAAGACTTTTTTTTTCTGAACACAAAATCTTGTCACGTTTTACGCTCACACAAGATCTTGCGACACAACATGACATTAATAATTATTTGTTCACATTCAATACCTATTTTCCTCTTTAAAATTACACTGAAAGTTAAAAAGAATGAGATTTTGCACCTTATTTAAATTTCTAACACAATGAAATTCCATTTTAGTTAGGAAAATTAAATTATACCAAAATTGAGCATGTGTTTTATATATTTTTTGACACCTGGTTGTTTCAGCAAGTGATCGTATTTAGTTCATATAAGTAATGCAAACATGATTTGAATGAATTTAAGGTTAATAACAAATGAGTTAGAAGTAACAAAGGGCTGCATGGCTGAGGTGGTAATGCAATTGTCTCCAGCCTAAAGGTTGCTGGTTCGCTCCTCAGCCCTCCCTATACTGAACGGTTGTGTTGAATGTTATTTCTGTATATTCTTTGCATGCAACTATAAATGTAGGAATCTACTTAAAAAAAACACAGCATATAAGTTTGTGGGTTATTTGAGCTGGGCCCGTTGTCCCAACCGGGCGTGTGTGACGTGGTAATCAAGCTTTTAGGGATTCTTTCAATTGCATCTTTGCTTCTCCTTTGAAGACACAATTAACAAAAGCCTCATTTCCTCATTTTCCCACCAGGAAGAAAGCATCCGTATGATTTTTGTTGTCCGCCACGGAGCAGCGTTGATGTGGAAATATGAGTGTTTGTGTTAAAAGGCCAGGGGAGTTACAGAGATTGTCTAATCGGAAATGGAGGAGGAGGCGTCGGCGAGTAAGTGGTGAAGTGGCTATCCGGGCTTGTTGAGTGGTATCATCATCATCTTCATCATGGTGCCCCGTCTCTCTTCTTTGTGTGTGGAGAGGGGGAAAATAATTGGATTCTTTCCCACAAATAAATCGCTTTCACCCCTGAGCTTAATTAACTAGACCGGAGCGTTAGAGCTCGACTCGACTCTCGCCTCGCACTCCCAGAGAAAGGAAAGCCCAGCTGTTATTGCCCGCTGGCCTTTATTACCAAGGCTCAACAATCATGCGGGTTATTAGGCCACGTTGTCGGAAGAAATGCTCTTTTTTGGGGGACTAGAGGCTTTTATGTTGACATACTCTGGTGATGGTACAGAGAGAAAATATTTAAAATGACAACTTACAGAAGGAAGACATGTTTGTAGATGTGTGTGTTGACAATCTGACACAAAAACTATGATTTCAAAACTTTGTGGAAGGGAAGCGCTGTGGCGGTTTGAGGTACAAGTATTCATCATTTTTGTTTTCTGCGTGTCAGATGCCTTACTGCTCACATGACGTGGGTGAAGGAAAGCGCAACAGCCCCCACGCAGGTTTCGATGGGAGAGCCTTATTAAAAAGTGGTAGCATTGTGTGTAACCATGGAGAGGTCATTGACAAAGTTACTACTTGATTGGGAACTCACGCTTCAGGTCATACCGTACATACACTGTAATATGGGCCTGAGGTAAGCGACAGGCAGGCCCATTCAAAATTTCCCCTGAAATTGTTCTGTTTTTACCATTGAAAGTTCTGAAGGATAAGTACTGAGTAGGACATAAGTTGTTACTCCGTGTCTGCAGCGTACAACACAGTGGTATCGCGTGAGGAAATCTGGGTCCAGATACTAGAAGTATGTTAGAGTTGTACGAGACGTGTATGAGAGCAGCAGTGAGGTGTGCTGGACGTGTCACAGATAGGTTCCAGGTGGAGGTTGGACCGCATCAAGGACCCCCTTCTTGTTTGCGATGGTGATGGACAGATTGACAGATGAGGTCAGACAGGAGGCTACACGGACAATGAAGTTGGCAGATGATATTAGGATCTGCACTGAGAGCAGACAGCGGTGGGAAGAAAAACTGAAGAGGTGCAGGAACGAGCTGGAGAGGAGAGGAATGAAGGTCAGTTGTACCCAGATGGAACACACAGTATGCGCACCAATAAAGTGTATCCGGTTTAACTGTGAGAATGCAAGGAGCAGTGGTCTTGAAACAGTAGCGGAGATGAAGATGCTTAGATTTCTGATGGGAGTGACGAGGATGCCGGGATTAGAAACGTCCGTGTTAGACGTCAGGGAGAAAAGGTCAGAGAACCTAGACTGAGATGCTTTGGTCATTTGAGAAGGAGAGATGATGACTATATTGGTAGGAGGATGGTGGAGATGGAGACCAAAGAGCAGGTTTCTAGATGTGATTAGAGATGAAATACAGGAGGTAAGAAAGACAGAGGAACTTTGGGGGAAAAAAGTGCAAAATTAAAACACTTGATCCGCTTTGGTGACCCCGACAGGACAAAAGTCGGAGAAACCTATTAACAGGGGTTAATTTCACTTTTCACGTAACTATGCCGATTTTATCAGTACTATCAAGAAAATAAAGAGCTATTATGTGTCATTGTTCGGTGAGTTGCCGAGTTCAATGAAGTCGCCGGCATGTGAATGGCAGCAGTCGATACGCTCACAAACAGAGGCTTTGACAAGAACGACAACAAACACACACACGCCGCAGCAGGTTACATAACCCTGCGCTGCCATTGGCCAACGCATTAACAGTAAGAAAAAGAACACAGCAATTTGAGAGGACGGTTGCGTGTGGATTTAGAGGGTTTACTTTATTACCGTTCCTGTTGTTTTATGGCAAGGTGTGGACCCTACACACCCGCAAGCTTTACCATTATAACTCTTCCTCAGGTCCTCTGGGCCACTTTGCAAGGAGGAGTAGCCATTTTGCTGTCATCCCCACACACCTTCCCAACCACACGCATACACACACTTGTGCTGGTCTCTAAAGCTCCGTGTTTGTTGTTCCATTCTGCTCTATATCTCCCAGAGGGGCCGCCTCATTTTAATATAAATAGAACGCTTCATCATGCAGTGGCACAAACCTGCCCACGTTGCATCGCTCCTGCGGCATTAGCAGCGGCGGCGGCCGAGGTGGGAGGACACACGAGGGGATGGAGGGCTGTCTTGTTCTTTGGGGTGGTTTTGTTGCAACTAAAAGAAAGAGGGGGAAGTGACACAGCAGCAACTGCAGGCATTGAACCACCAGCATATGTTTCTGCAAAAATATGATGTGTCATAATTGATGTGCATATGTTTGTTGAGGGAATGGAGATGTTCTATTAGGCAGGAATACATTTTCTACTCTGCTTGTCCTCAATCGGGTCGCTGGAGTCAATCCCAGCTGACTTTCGGCAAGAGGCGGGGTGCGCCCTGCACTGGTCGCCGGCCAGTCGTAAAGACATACAACCAGTCACGCTCACGTTGATACCTATCAACAATTTAGAGTCTCCAGTTAACCCAATGGTTTTCAAACTGGGGGGCACGCCAGGCCAATGCCTCGTATTAAATGACATATACTTGCATGGACTGATGCAAAACAGAACTGCACTTGCTGGAAGCTACCATGACCGTTATAGCTTTGTGGACATTGCATTGAGATTTGGCACTTTAGCAACCATCCGCTGGTTGCTAAAAAACCGTTGCACTGAAAATAGGCATCAGGACGGTACATAGCAATCTTGCTAGGAGCTACTTTTAACATTTCAGCACTGTGCATATCGCATTGAAAGTTAGCACTTTAGCAATCACCTACTGTAGCTAGAGATCTGCAAACGATGTCATCATCGTTATTTGTTCTTTGATGTCGTTGACAGGTACGTAGTTTTTGCAGTTGGCGCGCCACCTGCTTGCTTAAGTCACGTGCTTTGTTGGCGGCGTGATTGCAGAGGTTCATTGGTGTATGTTGCAAAAGTCAAGACTGAAGACTCAAACGCAGAACCTTTGAGGGTACCACTACGGTGACAAGCTACGGAAGTGTGCATTCATGCCAGAAATGTTGGAACGTAAGCCACTTTCATCTGGAGCAGGAACAAAAGCTGAAAGATGAAGGCTAACTTTACTTTCCAGATGTAATTGGACCCGACAGCTGACGGGTGTCCCAGTCTCTTGTCTCCTTTTAAAGTGTGGAGCAAATAAAAGTGCAGAAAACCCAAAAGACGAGCGTTTCTTCTTATCCTCGCTGGCCTCGCTCTAATCAGCTGTGCGCAGCTGCATCCCAAAACGCCACGGGATCACATCTGCAACCCTCCCTCGGCTTTGGATCGCTGCTCCTGCCTCTGTAGTGGTAAAAAGGCCCCCGCAAAGGGGGCGAGGACGCAGCCCGGGGCGCTGACTGCCCCGAGAAGCTTCAACCTGCGGCGGCGGCGGCCGAGGCCTAAAGCCACCCGCCGTGGACTAATTGTGCTTCATCTGGGCGCGGGGGCCATGTTGGCTAACAAGAAGCACTAGAGGTCTTCATTTAGCTATCAGGCCTGCGTCTCCCGGGAGACACTCGGGAGTGCAGCTGCTGTCCTCACTCCCAATCAACACATCAAACGCCGACCCCGACTCAGCCGCCCCCCCCCTCCCTTCATCT
The DNA here is from genome assembly GCA_024372805.1 of Oostethus manadensis. Classification (NCBI taxonomy): domain Eukaryota; kingdom Metazoa; phylum Chordata; class Actinopteri; order Syngnathiformes; family Syngnathidae; genus Oostethus; species Oostethus manadensis. The sequence continues at coordinate 1,124,532 of QODF01000014.1, forward strand.
CCTTGCAAGTGAGGCGAAGGAGGCAAGATGGTGGCGCCGCAGAGACACAGCGCTGAATACTGAGCGGCAGCTTTAGCGCCAAAGGACTCGGGGTGTAGCGGCACATTTCTTTCTTTTCTTCACACACAAAGGAGCTTGCACACGCCTTTCCTCGTCTTGCAACAGTCTCTAAATCGCCGTCAAAGATGCTGGAGGTCAGCACCTGACTACAGATTGAGTTTATTTGACTGCAATTTGCATTTTTACTTCATTTAGTGCTCCTTCTAGGACTTTCCTACATGCAAATGTGTAATTACATGTGCTGCCTTGATTACACTTGTCAATACAAAATAAGGCCACAGAAATAACACACAAACTTCGGTCACTAAGAATTTCTGAATTGCTCTCAATTCTCTTGAAGATCTAAACGCTGATATGAAGATCACACGAAAACTACAAAACCAAATTCATGGAAATTTTGTGAAAAGCCCAGCAAATGCTGGTGAAAGTCTAGATAAACGTGCAGGGTTGTATTTTCACTTGGGACACTGTTGGAAATACAAATGGAGTACTTTCTGTCTGACTTTAGTTTGAGTCACAATGAGACACATCATGCAATATTATTATAATTTTATTAGTAGTAGTATTAATAGTAGTAGTAGTAGTAGCAACAGTAATAGTAGTTGCAGTTGTATCATTTATTATTATTTTTATTAGTAGTAGTAGTAGTATTTATTATTATTATTATTAGTCGTAGTAGCAGTATGTATTATTATTATTATTAGTAGTAGTAGTAGTATCATTTATTAATAATTTTATTATTGTTGTACTAGTAGTAGCAGTATGTATTAATATTGTTATTATTATTAGTAGTAGTAGTAGTATCATTTTTTTAATATTATTATTATTATTATTATTAGTAGTAGTAGTAGCAGTATCATTTATTTTTATTATTATTATTATTATTATTATTAGTAGTAGTAGTAGTAGTAGTAGTAGTAGTAGTGGCATTTATTATTATTATTAGTACTAGAAGTATCATTTATTAATATTAGTAGTAGTAGTATCATTTATTAATATTAGTAGTAGTAGTAGTGATAGTAACATCTATTTTTATTATTATTATTAGTAGTAGTATTAGTAGTAGTAGTAGTAGTAGTGGCATTTATTATTATTAGTAGTAGTAGAAGTATCATTTATTAATATTAGTAGTAGTAGTAGTGATAGTAACATCTATTTTTATTATTATTAGTAGTAGTAGTATTAGTAGTAGTAGTAGTATTAGTAGCATTTATTAGTAGTAGTAGAAGTATCATTTATTAATATTATTATTAGTAGTAGTAGTAGTAGTAGTAGTACTACTTCTACTACTACTACTCCTCGCAAGGAATTTTGCGGCGTCACAATTCTTCACTCTTTTGTAGTTGAATGCAACCTATTACTAGTAAAAAATTATGTATTATATTTACATATTCGTTGTCTAAATAAAAGCATTATCGAACATGAAAATGAATAAAACTAAAATACAAATATAAGGCACTCAGAAGACCCATTCAAATTCAATGTTGTGATGATATGTAGTATTGCACAGTGGCCACCAGGTGTCAGTAATTGATGAGTCAATAGCCACAGCAGGAAGGTACTGTACTGAAACTGGAAGTAAGAATAGAACAACAACAAAGAAATTCACCCACTCCTAACGTGTGAGTTTGTCTTATTTTATCGTATCATGTCTAATTTGTGTAAATGTAGGGGTGTTATTTCATGTCTAGAGGGCTCTAAATATGTTTATAATCATGTATTCAGAAGGTTGTAAACAGATTTCCTATGCTCCAACTGTGCAAATGTAACTATAGGGGGGGTATAGGGGGGTATTAAAAAAATATATATAATTAGAAGGTAGTAAACTGGTTTTCTATGCTTTATGAAAATATTGAACTTATTTATACAAACGTTTCCTTCACACAAATGTACGAGGGGTCATGAGGGATTACTGTATTATCATTATCATGTTGAACTTCTATTCACAGTGGATCCCCACACAAATTGAATTTTTGGTCAAAAACATTTTTGGGAATTTTTCTCTGAAGAGAAAAACATTGTATTCACTATAAGTCGCTAGTAATTTATAAATATGTGGTAATACTGGTCAAATGTAAAGAATACTACTGTTAAAAAAGTAGTAGATTTTTCCATGGTTATGTCCGCTGTTTGTTTTTCGTCAAGCGTTGAGATTTCGCATTTTGTTTGGCCGTCCTGGAACGCACCGTAGGTGTTGTGCGTTGGCTACGGAAAACGTGCAGGGAGTTGAACGCAAGACATTACACGATCAAAAACGCGAGCCGTGAGGCCTGGCGCAGGCCTGGCGAGCGTGGCACCGAGGTCATCTGTTCATGGGTCATCTCACATTTATGGGTGGGTACTTATATATTTGACCTTGTAAACGTGTTAAATAAGTGTGTGAGGCACAGACAGCATTGTGGATCCTAGATTTTATTTATTTTTGGCCATTTTCTGGCTGTAAAAGGGGTGATCTACTGTGTATGATTGATATTACAACACACAGCTCTATAACACTCTTAGACCGCATGCTAAAAAGGATATTAAACAAGAATGTGTCTCCTGGGCATGAATAAAGTATAATAAACGTTAAAACCAAAGCTTTTTGCAGGGTTGAGTGTATGTCAAGTCTACCCGCTACCCATAAAGTAGTCGCCGTGTGCAATTGCAACCTACAACGGCGTCTCATTGAATATAAATTGGGTGATTAACACGCCGTCCAAATGAGAAGGCATCCATTTGTTCAACTGATCTGAATGTCATCCTCAGCTGATGTCCAATAATCAATAACGAGCTGCTATTAGCGGGCCGCCGCGGATGAACAAACATCGGCGCGCCGCACGGGCGGAAAAACGGCAAGCGGAAATGTCACGTGACAGGGAAGGAGCCGCTCCGTCATTTAGGTAATGAAGCTCTTTTAGGCAACTGGTGCCGAGTTATTTGTGCAGCGATCAATACGGATGGTAGGAAAATCAGTCGATAAACGTATGCGCGCATTGATTCCATCTGCTGATTATCATATAAAGCAGGCTGCTAAATATGCAAGTCATTACAGGCCGCATGGACGCTGGTCATGGAAGTTCTCACCACAATCGGGTATGCTTGCTACAAATACAACGCGTGTGTTTAGGGTTGCATATAAATTGATCAATTGGTCAATTTGCCGTGATTTTCCAGGATTCCCTGCATTGCGTTTCTTCTTAGCCCTAACACATTAAATGAAACACGGTAAATATTCGATCCCAACCCTGGTAGAAGGTTTACGTTTCATCCTTTCTGGTATCATCAACCTAAATACTGTTACAGTACACTTGCATTGGTGCCAAGTCGGGAGCTGTTTTGTCCGACTTGGTCCAAAAATAGACAGGAAAGGGGCTTCTTTATGGAGTCTTGAATTTCCGCGAAGTAGGATTCATAGTTCCAGCATAGAACCTTCTAAATACGGTTTTTAACATTATTAGAGCCCTCCGGACATGAAATGACACCCCTATAGTTACCTTTACACTCCTATTACCCAATATAGTAGAGATCATATTTTTTAAAGATGTAAAAAAAAATGAACATTTGAAACATAATTAAGACTTTTACTGGTGTATTGCAGTAAATGTGGGAGCTGAGTGGTGGGCGTGTGACAGAGTTAAATTATAAACTACTTATCGTCCACCATGCCTTATGTTTGTATTTTTCTTTATCGAGCCATTTTTATGTTTGAAAAGGTTTAATTTTGTCAAAAATGTATGATTAGCCGTGTACGGCGTGCCAGCTCCTACTTCCTGGTTGGTGAGCCATCTGAAGAAGTCACGTGACACAACAAATGTCCCCACACAGACTTCGGGTCCTAATCCCTCCGGCGAGCGGGCTACTAATACGAGCTGTCGGGTCCAACATGGCCGCCTGGCCGGCTCTAACGGGATGAGCTGTTCTCCATCCCGGGCCCTCAACGCCACTCCGGGCTTCGCCGCGCAGATCCTCGGCGGTCCTGGACTCCCACCAGTTTGTTGATTTTGAGATTACGGCTCGACAACAGGTTTCCCTCCCTAAACCGTCCGCCCTCCTCCAGGAAAGCCTGGATGATATTAAGATGTCACGTCCACGAGCGCCACCTCGCCGTAAAGCGGCGTCTAAGACGGGTGCCGCTTGTGTCTTTCCCCGCCCGACCGGAGAGGCAGAGCCCCGGATCCAGACCTTTTTAAGTGATCATCCTTGTATCATAACAGATTAAGGGCTGCTGCTGCTCCGGATTAGGCCTAATCTAACCTTTATCCGCACCCATCCTCACCTGAAACTTACGGCGACCAGGAAGTCAATCAGCGGGGGCCCCCGTGTGATGCACGGTGACACTGATCTCCCTCTCCGCGCTCTAATTATCCGGATTAAGAAAAACACTTTTGAGTAATTATTTTCGCAACGGATAAACATGGGCTTGCGCGGATTTATCTGAGCTTTCGCCCAACACGAGGCGGCGATGCGAGCGGGCTTACATCCAGACAGGCAGATGGAGATGAGGTCTAATCACCAGCCCGAAAAGACGACTCTTTTGTGTGTTTTTGTGCTCAAAACTGAAACCGAGGGGGATTCCGCACGCGCATCCCATTACAGATAACGGCGGTACTGAGGAGATATATCCACCTTTAAAACGTGTCTTTACTTGTTAGCGCTTTGCTGATGCATTTGTCCCAAAAAAAAGCAAGAAAAATCTATCCGACCCTGGGAAAAAGACGACATTCAGGGCTTGTTTGATATGATATATTATTTCAATCATGGACAATTACAAACTGAAATCACATCACAGCGGCAAAGTGAGGCCCAGATAACCTTTTAAAAGGGACAATTCCCTCAGAGGCTCGACCTCTGACCCTCGGGGCCCGCCAGCAATCTTCCGCAGGATGACTCGGCCACGCTTGTGCACTGACACACACACACTCACAGTTTTCCATGTGTGGCATGCTGAAGCACACACACTCTGCATCACCCGCGATATTATTTATGTGTTTTTTATGTTTCATGCGACAAATTCTATTCTTATAATGTTGACATTTTGACATTTTTCTTAAAAACCGCTCTTGCTCAGTAGCCACTGCTGATCTTATGGCAGTGTATTGGGCCACCTAAAAATAATTTTGAGATTAAAAGCCGTAATTTTGGGGGGAAAAGTCATAATGTTATGAGATTAACAGTTGTAATAATGCGAGATTTAAAGTAATCATTTTATGAGGAGAAGTCATAGTATTACGAGATTAAAGGTCATAATATTACGAGAAAAAAAAGAATATAATGGGATTAAAAGTCGTAATTATATGAGAAAAAAGTCGGAGTGTTACGAGATTTAAAATTGTAATTTCATGAGAAAAAAAATCCTTTTATGAGATTAAAAACTGTAATTTTATGAGGAAAACAGTCAGAATATTACGAGATTTGAAGCCGTAATTTTACGAGAAAAAAAATTCATAATATTACGAGATTAAAAGTAATAATTTTAAGAGATTAAAAGTTATACTTATATGAGAAAAAAGTCAGAATACTATGGGATTAAAAAACGTAATTATATGAGAAAAAAGTCAGAATGTTACGAGATTTAAAATCATAATTTTATGAGAAAAAAATATCATAATGTTACAGAATAAAAAGTTGTAATAACACAAGATTTGAAATCATAATTTTATGAGAAAACAGCCATATTATTAGATTAACAATTGTATTTTATGAGAAAAAAGTCGGAATATTACGAGATTTAAAACCGTAATTTTACGAGAGAAAAAAATCATAATATTATAGGATTAAAGGTTGTAATAATATGAGATTTAAAGTCGTAATTTTATGAGAAAACAGTCATAATATTACGAGATCTTAAGTCGGAATATTAAAATGTTCCCTGTGTTTGTAGTTAGTTTGTGCTGTTCTATATCGAGTGCCCAAACAAAGCGTTGCCGACTTACTGTCGTGCATTTTTTTTATTGAGTGCAATTGCAAAATAACCCACTACAAGGTTGCAAAAATGCAAAACTGGTATACAGGCTTTATTAGCTGTACATCAACAATAAGCGCCATCCATTCTTTACTCATAATTTTTGCATGTAAAACTGTCATTATTATCTATAAAATGTGCACATTTTGAGTGTCTGGAACTGATTATTTGTATTTTTTTATTTCCTGTGAGAAAACCGCCTCTTTCTTTGTATATTTTGGTTCTGTGTGACCCTGTGGAACAAATTGACAAAAACTGAGGTTCCACTTGGTATTTTGAGGGCGTTAGATATACTGATTGATTTGTGATAAAAAGGCCCCTTTTTGTCCACTAATTAAAATATGAATCATTTTCCAACATAGAAAAAGTGAAAACCTTGAGTCCAGTGCTGTGCCGTCTTGACTGCGTGAGGGCTACGTTACCAGCTACAAATGTGCAACATGACAGCAGCTCACGGCGGCAGAGACGAATGGGCGAGCTAATTGTCCGTCGCTGCGGCAGGAAACGCTAACAAATGGCGACGTGATGAAGACCTCTGTCCCAGCCACCTGCCCTCCTCCTCCACTCGCGAGCAGATGTGGCCGCAGCTTTGATGCGGACCCAACTTTGGTTTGTCAGAGCGGCACGACGGCCACAACTTACGCTGCAGCTATGCATCATGGAGCATCGTGAAAAAATGCCTTCTTTTTAACTTCGGAGTGGCTCTCTCATCAGTCAAGTATTGCACATGTTTCATATTATACTTCAATATTACAATAGGATCATTTCAACTAGCCAAGTAGGCTGTTTTATTAGTATCTTTTCAAACAATATTACTTTAAAAACTACTCAAAAATAACATGTTTTTGTGTGATGTTTGGCCAACATTTCCCAATAATATTTCCCCCGTCTTGCTGTAATTGTGTTATTCTGTGATCACGTGGTCAAGTTTGTTGTGACTTTTTCTCTTGCAGATGAATAAAGTGCCTACCTGGCTATATATTTATTATACTGTATAAAATGGATTTGTGCATGTGGTGCTGACCCGAGTTAGGATTATTTGACTGTGGTTGGGGTCTAAGCATGTGTTTTTAACATTTATGAACTAAAAAGAATACATACATTGGGGGTGGTTAACATAATACAGTAGTGTTCAAAATAGCAGTGCAATGTGACTAACCAGATGAATCACCGTTATTAGTATATTTTTATTGCTACATGGTAAACAAGTTACCAGTAGGTGCAGTGGATTCTCAGACAATAAACACGACTTTTGTGAATCAGGTGGCCCCTATTTAAGGATGAAACCAGCACTTGTTGAACAGTTCAGCTGTTCAGCTAAAATGATATCCAATGCCTTAAAATGGAACGCAAAACCACAAACACGCGGCAGAAAACTATCAAAATGAATCAAAGAATAACCAGAAAGGCAAAGGCCTAGCCAATGATCAGCTCCAGGATGATCAAAAACAGAATGGATTTTCCTGTAAGTACTGTGACAGAAGGCGTGTGTGTGTAACTAATCTATTTGCAAGAATCCCCCGCAAAGTCCCTCTGTTAAAAAAAAGCATGCACAGACGAGGTTACAATTTACCCAAGAACACATCAACTGGGTTAAATGTGCTCATACAACTAAATACTAGCTTAGTCATTCACAGGATTGCCAAATCCTAGAAACAAAAAAGTTTGTACAAAATAGTTTTGAGTTTGTAAAGTCAATGGCAGACAATGATATTTTTTTAATCACACCCCTTTCAGCTAGTTGCCCAATTGCACAGCCTTCAGAGGGTGCATATCCTGGAAGCTGGGTCTTGTTTGTTTTCTGAGAATCTACTGCACCTACTGGTAACTTGTTTGCCACGTAGCAATACAAATATACTAATAATAGTGATTCATTTAGTCACATCGCACTGCTATTATTCTGAACACTACTGTATATATAATATATGTATATCATTTATTAAATACTGCATATCATATCCTGTAAATGTTTTGAACTTTTTTTTGTGGATTTCTGAAGGCAGACTCAGCAAACAATCCCTAATTCAGGAGTGTCCAAACTTTTTCCAGTAAGGGCCACATACTGAAAAACGAAAAGACGCAATGGTCACTTTGATATTTTATACATGTAGATATGTTATATGTTATATATATACTTTTTAAATCTCTTTTTCTAATTTTGCAAACTTTCTTTTTAAATTTGTCCATTTTTTTATTTTCTTTTATGACTCTGTTCCCATATTTTGACTTTATTTCAATATTAAATGAACAATAAATGATAAAACCTTTTCCCTAAACAAATTTTCCTAAAATTACTTAGTACTCTCATCATGTATGTTAAGAGTATGGCAAAAAAACAAACACTTTCTCTTTAATATTACATGTTTAGACTGTTGCCTCTCCATTTTTTGACTTTATTCTTGCAAAATTACAATTTATTCTGCAACCTACGTTTTAAAAAATAACTTTTTGTTGTTTTGTTTGTTTGTTAACACTTTCTTAACCATATGCTATTAAAATGGCGTGATCATTCTCCATAATATTACGCTATTCTTGTAAAAATGTAACTTTTTCAAAACTTTTCCCTGGGCCGCACTTTGGAAACCCCTTCTTGCAACTTTTGCACATTACTTGCTGCATACAAGCCGATGCGGGGTAAGAATTTTGCACCACCTTCCTTCCCAAACCCAGACTTTCATGTTCCTGGTCTGCGGAAGAGGCAATAAAAACAGCCTCATGCGACTTGACCTCAGACTGAAGCTCATGACCAAGGAGACGTGCATGAGAAGGTGAGTTTGTGGCGTTCCCAAAGCTCTGTTGGAGGTACAAGCAATCACATGGATGAGACACGCCACTGGGCAATTACTGAAAGAATGTCTGAGACGACGACGTAGGAGCAACCTGACTGCCTATTCATTCATTATTGAGGACAGATGAAGAAGAAAGAAAGTGCAAAAATCAGCATTAGAAATAGACTTGTATCAAAAGTAGGATAAAATGAGCACATGTATCATTCAAAAAAGGCAGGTGTAAGTGATACTTCCTGTAAATTGACCCGTCTTTGACAGTGTTAATCAAAAGAAAGCGTTTGCAAACCTGTAAAAGCAGTTTTTTGGGGTGCAAGTTTTGCACTGCGCCTACTGTGACCTGCCTTGCGGTTTAAAACGAGCACCTGGAGGCCACGTTTAATCGCTCGGTCACTTCCTGCGTGAGTCAACGGGACAAAAAGTCAAATCTCGTTGCCCGGCCAGTGTTTCCGTTGAACTAGAACCTCTCGCGCGTCACGAGTTGCACACTGAATTTAAAGGCGCTTTGTTGACGCGAGCTGGACTTGATTATCAAAGGCAACATTCAGCGCACACATGCAACATTTTGGAGAAGAAGAAGAAGAAGCAGCGCAGTTTACTTAGTCTCTTGTCAAGAGCAGGCAAGAGGTCAGCGAGCGGTGGATGTTTTGGAGAATGCATTAAAGCAACACTGAATGTTGCTTTTAGCCCGCAGAGATGTTTGAGGCTTTATTGGCCACAGCTGGATGCCGTGTGACCGACGCTGTGGATTGAGCAGCACACATGAAAGACATGCGGCGTTGCATTATTGCGGGGAACTCACGGCACCTAAAAGCATCTGTGCGCTAGCAGACTACTTCCTGTAGTCGGATTATGACCTAAACCTTTATCCAGATTCTCGCCAAAACGTAGCGATTTTTGTCTTTGGTCACTGCACTGTAACGTTTTGTGGAAAACACTTTTGCATTTGTGCTACTTGTTACCGTTTTTCTTCCACGGTAGTACTTTAGGATGGACGATATTGGCATAAAAATGTGACATCGGTATCAGTTTTTCTCGCATAAGTCCATTGAGGTTGGACCATATAAAGTAATCGCTCATCATGGCTTCACACCATTTGAAAAATATATTAATCAATGATATGTTTTATCCACAAAAAATATATAATTAAGCAAAATGTACATGTTTTTCAGCCAAATTAAGCATCAAACAAAAATAGACACAAAGATGTTCAGAAGATAAATACAATGTGATATGTGTAGTGTTAGGAATGGAATATGTTCCCTCTGCTTTGAACAGGACATAATGATGGCAGAAACATGGCGCACCATAACAAGGCCATGTAACCTTATATTCTTATATGTATATTCTCTTATTACGTCTGCTATATTGGGTAATATGAGTGTAAAGGTGGGTAGCACGTAGGATGAGTGGAAAGCACATTGGCCACACAGTCAGTGTTCGAATCTCCATTGGGAGTTTGCATGTTCTCCCCGTGCGTGTGTGGGTTTTCTCCGGGTACTCCGGTTTCCTCCCTACCTTCCAAAAACATGCATGTTAGGTTAATTGGCGACTCTAAATTGTCCATAGGTATGAATGTGAGTGTGAATGTTTGTTTGTCTATATGTGCCCTGCGATTGGCTGGCGACCAGTCCAGGGTGTACCCCGCCTCTCGCCCAAAGTCAGCTGGGATAGGCTCCAGCATACCCGCGACCCTAATGAGGATAAGCGCTGATGAATGGATGGATGGAGTGTAAAGGTGACTACTGGGGTGTTATTTCATGTCGAGAGGGCTCTAATATTGTTAAAACCCGTATTTAAAAGATCGTAAACAGATTTGTATGCTCTAAATATGACAACATTGCATTCAAAATCCTACTTCCTCAAAAATTCACTGATCACGGTCGAGTGTCTTCCTTTAACGCTTCCAATCGAACACCATGCTTAAAAAAAAGACTCACTCGGGGTCACAAGCAGCTTTCCTACGCACGGTATAACAGTAAGCATCATTCCCTAATTGTATTAGTACAGACTTTGTCCTTATACTTGTGCCACATACAAATATGCAGACTTATTTAATTGCATCCTTGTTTGTGAACGTATTACGACCAATCTGTCATACTTGTTTAGTTTGTCAGGTGTCGGGACAAGAGGGGTAAAAAGCCATCTCCGGAGGCACCGTGCATCACTAAGTGTGACGTCTGGCGATTGTCCATACGTCCCTCAGTCGTGTTGTCCCACAGCGCCAGACACTCCTCCTCAGCACTAATTTGATCTTGTCGTTGACGATGACAATGACGGCGACGCCGCTAATCCCGGCGATGCGCGCTCACAGTGGAATATTTCCCAGTAGCCTCCATCGATCGGTACTGGTATTTGCCGCAGGGATCAGCGTGATAATTAAAATCTAAACACAAGCATCTGACTTCCCAGCTTTTATTACCTCAGGAAAAAAAAAAGGAAAAGGTCACGGTGACGGATGGAGCGCGGGATGGCCGGAGACTTTGACAGGCCGGCGTTTGTTTTGGATATGATGGATTTTCATTTATTGTAATCACAGATTAGGCTGTGAGGGCGGACATTTGTGAAGGTTATAGATGAGGAATCGGTGCCGCCGCGCCTGACATACTGCACCGGCGCATTCAGATGACGCATTCTTATACCAACATGCCTATATGACAAGGCTTGCGGTGCTGCTGTGGCCCTCCACGGCTCCCAGTAGAGCCAACACTGCTGGAGAGCCACAATGAGGCAGGCAGGGGCCTCTGCAGGCACTAAGCATGATGGAACGGCTTTTCATGGGACATCACAGCTGTCTATTGGCCTCATTGAGGGGACACAACTACTTGGTGTCAATGCATGATGGAGCTTCTCCTCAAAAGGAGAAAGACAAATGGAAACGTCAATAAAGTGGCCGAAATGTCCTCTTTAGACACGTCACACTGTGGAGGCATTGTTTGATTACCAATTGATTTTGTTTTTAGTGTGTAAACGCAGCAGGAGGCCGGAGTTATATTTGATCTTTTGTACGGTGGATCTTTACTGCAATCATTAACCATGATGCAGTAAAACAGGGGTTCCCAAATTGCGGCCCACGGCGCATTTTTGAAATAAAATGTAGATAGAATTTAACAAGAAAGCAAACAAAAATGTTTTACAAAAAATAAAACCTAAATATTGAAAAAAAAAACGGAATCTAAAAAAGTCGTCAATTTACAAAAATAACCTTGTAACATTATGAGGAAAAATAACAATCATAGCAGCATAAAGTTGAAAAAATATCTTTTTTTTTTACGTTTGAATCAAGCCAAATTATGGGAATAACGTCAGGATATTATAAAAAAAATAATCTCATGATATTATGACGGCAAATAATGTAATCTTGGTAGCATAAAGTTGAACTTTAAAAAAAAAAAAGGAAATAAAGATCCATGTCATAATATAATGGAAAACAAAACAAAATAAAGTTGAAATTTTGGGAAAGTTAGTTTGAGGAAAACAAACATTTTAAAAGTATAAAGCCAAATGTTATTGGAATTAAGTCATAACAATTTAAACATTTTGAAATAACTAAAGTCGAAATATTAGGAAAAAAAGTTGTACTTTAATAAGAAAATGTTCTGAGAATAACAATAAAAAATACAATACAATTATTTTTGACTGCATGAGGGTCATTTTAGTAGGATAAAGTTGAAATATGAAAGACATTTTCTTCTAAGTTGTAGATTGTGTAAAATTAGGTAGGAAAAAAAGTTAAAATATTACAGGAAAAAAGCCAAAATATTATTAAGAGCGATTTATGAGAAAAAAAACCATTTACAATTTTAATGTAGTTTTTTCCATGTTGTAATATTATGAATATTATGTAAATAAAGTTGACATTTTTGAAACACTTGGTTAGAGAAAAGACTGAAATTCATATTAATATTAATATCATATTAATAGCATTTGAATATATTGATAGCATTTTTTATTAACATAACTGACAGCAGAACACCATCCAGCTTGCCAAAATATTCAAAGTAATGACGGGGTACATTTGGGACCTCTATTGCTTTGTACACGCAGATCGTCGCAGAGACAAAAGGGTCCCCGGGCTCAAACGTTTCAGAGCAAATAGCAGCCTGGTTATGTGCTTTTTCAGCCATCCTTTTTGTGATAGCTGGCTGTTTCACTGAGAGACAGAAAACACCTCAAAGGTTGTCTAATTGTGAGATGAGCACTCACTGTGCTGTCACTAAAAGGAAACTCCTTTGGAGAAGAACAATGAACTTATTAACACTTTTTAAACCAACATAGATCACATGCCACCACTGTTCATTGTATTTTGTAAAAGTGAAATATATATATTGTATCTATGTATATAGTACATATATACGGTACGAAACCAACAAACGTTATTGAGCCATTACACACAAATTGACAGTTCCTTGTTGTAACTTTGCTGATTGAGATTTCCAGCTTATCAAAACCACAAACCCAGAAAATTTGATTTTTTTTAAAGATGCAAGACCAAATCAGCAAAATCCAAAGAAAGAAAAAAACTTGACACATATTGATTTGCATATTGTTCTACTTTATGACATGTCAAATTCCCCTTTTAAGTTGAATTACAGAAATACTGCAACTTTTTCGGGATACTCGATTTTTCTGGGCAGTACTGAATGAAAACCAACCCAATAGTTCATCGTTAGAGCATAGATGTTGTTGAGCTTTTAAATATGTTTTAACGTTATTAGAGCACACTAGGCATGAAAACATGAAACACCCGTGGAGTCACTTTTGTTGTTGCTCCTTTTATACTTCCGGGTTCCGTGCAGTACTTTTTGCGGAGGCTTTTTCTTTTATTTCGTCACTGTAACATTACTGAGACCTAGTAGAATACTACATATGGGCCTCTGAATGCCTTATACTTGTATTTTAGTTCATTTGCCCATTGTTATCCTTGAAAATGCTTAATTCAGGCAGAAAAAAAGCTACAATTGGTTATAGTAGCACATTTGTTGACTAATAATAGACAAAATAGCATAATTTATTATGAACATATTTTTTTAAACCATGCTGGATATCACTTCCTGAAAACATTGTGCACGAGCTTGAGGATAGCTTGTTCATATAGTCATAAAGTAAGGGAGTCCAAATTGAAGGAAGTTTGTAGAGTAATGAATAAAACACGTTTAATCATAAAACGGTACCTACAATGAGAGAATGAGGTTGGGTTATTCTTTTGGTCTCGTTTGGAAGTTACAGCATCGCCTGTAGAGTTAGTACAAGTTTGACCCTGGAACAGATTATTTGCTCTGGACAAAGTGTATACTTGCAAACAGGTTAGAAGCTCCACTACATTGGAATCCATCGATCTTTATGTTGGCTCCGTTTGCTTTTACTCTGCACAGAGAACCCAAGAATCATTACAGAAAGTCTAAAAAGTTTTACTGGGACAAGCGAAACCCCCGTACCGGGTCCTCTCGTGTGGCCTCACTAATAAAAGTCAATCTACGCGACGATGGCAACCACTGCCAAGTCTTGACGGTCGCCTGATTATCAAGCACAGTTCGGGGACAAATCCAATGGCCGTTGGGTACCGACAGCGCCCTGCAGCCTGGAAAGACACCAAAAAAAAGAGGGGGGATTTCACGTCCCTCCTAAATGAATAGCACAGGCACCGAGGCGCTAACACAAGCACTCCCCTGGGGAGGGCAATCCAGAGTGAGGGAAGGGGCGGGGGAGCCGGTTTGGACGCATGAAATCGACCTTAAGGACGATCTTGCGCACGATGCAACAGAAATTGATGTCCGAGTGTCAGGGAGGTGGAGACAACGATGCTGAAAGGTAAGCGTCCCTCGATGTACGTTCGTGCATGTGCGTGTAAATCAAAAATAACTACCACAGCCTCCTGGCGCCATTTTGCCTATTTTATTAAGCAGTAACAACGTCTTCATTGGTACTTGGGGGTTCGCCCGTGGGAAAAACAAGCGCTGCGTGTTTATGAAAGAGCAATCGCGATGACGATGACGGTACAAGCGGTAAAATGGGTAAAATGGGTTTCCTCCGTAGGGTGGCTGGACTCTCCCTTAGAGTTGCTCTTTGTGAGGAGGTGGCCAGGATTCCTCCCGGACACCTCCTTGGTGGATGTGTTCCGGACACGTCCGACTGCTAGAACGCCTGGGGTAAGACCCAAGACATGTTGGAGAGACTATGTCTCTCAAATGACCAGGGAACGGCTGGATGAAGTTGCCAGGAGAGCGAAGCTTAGGACCCGATCTCAGATAAGAAAAAAAAAACGAATGAAAGGATGGATTTTCTAGGTTCTCCTAGACCCGTGAGAGTCCTGTAAATATAGCCATGGTGAGAATTTGTTGAGATGTAATTTTCTCTACATAAGTGGGGGTCTCTCCCTGCTCCAAAAAACAAGAGCGGACAAATGAGGAGGAACCGTTCCAGTCCAGCAAGATGGAAGCAGATATCAACCTGATCCCTGATGTTCATCTCTCACACACACACGCCCCTGCCCAGAGTTATTCCCCCTAACCTCCGCGACTATAAGGAAATGAAAAGGGATTAGCCAGACTCCGGATCAACAAAATGACTTTAACCGACTCCGCCGGGGAGCCGCGGGCAGCCGGCGCAAGCATCTTTAAGTTGACATTTCGGTTGTACTTGTCATTTGCATTACATTTGACTTCAAATGACACCCGCCGCCCCACCCTCAGATTACGGATTCCGCCAGCAGGTTTCCGATTTCCGTTGCGAGACGAGCCGGAGAGTTGCGGCTTAATTAAGGCGAGCGGGAATCCTGTCAATCTTTGAACACGGCGAGGTCACAACTTTAATCAAATTCCTTTAAGTGTCCAGAGACAATCTCAAATGTCGCCAGGCGCTTATTAAACAGAAATCACTAACTGAGCACGTGTATTGGTACAATGTCAAAGTGAATAACTACAAGAAGAATCCTCATTGTGCCAAGGGCTCATTTCCATTTTTGCAGTTAGTTGTGGGTCTTCTGCGTTTTAAGTTTGCAATGATTCTCAAAAGTTGAAAGCTACTGGGTCCAGAGCTGCCACATCGCCCTGAAATTGCCAGTCTCGCGACACACAGACTTGAAGTTAAACAAGAACACTGGCCAAACTGGTGTCACTGGCACTGGCCACTCCACTGAGCTGGACCAATCATCTGAGCCAGTCATCTGTGGCAGAGCAAGGAACACCGAGGAGGCTCCTTTTCATCACGGACAACCAGCATCATCCAATGCGCAGCGCCATCTCCCAACAGAGGAGCAGTTTCAGGGGCAGATTTACGGTCATTGTCGAGCTACGCTGAAAGACTGAGCTGATCCTCGCCCACACCATGCGACTTTTCAACACAACAGAGGGGGGGGGGCAGCAAAATCAAGTGCCCAAACAAAGTGTGTGCGTTCGTGCGTGCGGTTCCCACAGTTCATCGGGTTCTCCACAGAGCTGCGTGCTACACCCATGACTGCAGTCCGACCTGCAACAACCTCGTTGTCAAGTTTGCTGTTGACATCATCGCGGACTCATCTCAAAGTACACAACACACAACATTTGGTAATACTTTACGACAGCCATTAAAAAAATCAATCAATCAATCAATCAGAAGAGCCGCATGGGAAGTGAAAGAGATCAATATCCCACGTCCTGTATCTTCAACTGTTGGTAATGATGTATGTGCTCGACCGGTAGTGGTTTACTTCACGGTTACATAACAGGGACGTGAAACTGCACCATTTGCACTTGTTCTTTATTGTTCTCCGAGTTCCTACTTAGCGCTCGTGGACCTTTTCTACATGCACGTTGCGTATTACTTGCTCTTCTGATGGGACAACGATCGCCTGGCCACCTGTTTGAAGCAACAGCACACCAACCTGTAATCATTCCATCCTAATCCATGTGTCATTTCGCCACTGCTTCACACACACACACACACACACACACACCCCTCATTCCAAATGTGAAAACTGTGCAGCAGCGACAGAGGTAGATCCACCCTCAAACATGTTCCTCTACCTGCCGCTCCTTCATGGAAATTGCAACTCGGTTGTCACCTTTCAATCCATTTTCTCAAGGTCATCTCACGCGAAAGGGTGGACGGCTGCCGAGACGACAGGTAATGAGTTTGAAATGGCATTTAGAGTGGCGACGGGCGCCACGCTCGCCTAGCTCATCGCAGCACGGATCCAGATGGAATATACAGTGTTAATAAAATGTGCGGCCCTACCTTGTGCCCCAAAAACAGAAGAGAAAAAAGAAAGAAGCAGCCTGCAAAGTGCCGAGCCATCGCCGATTAGCACCGAGGGACATGCAACCAGCGTAGATCAAAACACCCAGCGATCTTACCTTTGACCCCGCCAACCTCAAGCATATTGCATTATGATTCAAAAGCACTTTTGTCACGACCTTAACTACCTCCGCCTTCTTGATACAAAAAGTTTGGATGAAAAGTGCTGAAAAGTAGAAAAAGGTCATTTTATTTAAAAATCATGGCACTCAGTACGACACAGACCTCAAAGAAATGCATCCATCCAAGCTAAGCCTCTAGTACCACACATAGGAAAAAGGGCAGACAATGTCTCAGTATGTAGAAGACTGATAGGATCTTTGAAAAGATGGTTAATAAAGATAAAGTATATTCCACTCCAGTCCTGTAGGTGCGGTAATACACACAATAGGTTGGGCGGAGGCAACAATTCCTTTTCGTATAGTTCTAAAAGTCCAATGGGAATTGGAAAACTACACCGACACGACCAACAAAACTGTCACGGAAAGCAGCTACCTAATGGGTGAAGTGATGCAACTAGGGACAACCGTGTTGAAGAAGTCAACCAAACGGAGTGCAGTACTTGTTTGCAACCAGCAGAGGTGCTGTTGAATCAGTTGCCACTAGTTTGCTGTTTAAGAAGCACGACATGATGGAATTCTCAGGGTACTCAATCAATCGCAGCTGAACTGTTCAGGTTGTCACAGAAGGCGGGACACACACCAGTCAGACTGGATAGGACAGCTCCAGAGCAATGACCTGGATGAATGAGAATATTCTTATGAGATAAAGCATAGAAAAAATATTATCTAAAATCAATAAATCAAAATGGAGTTGATTAAAGAAACACAGTGGATACCCGCGCATATGCGCTTCAGTGTTTGAGCAATTTGAAAATTAAAAAAAAAGTTATTTATGTATTTTTCTCCAAAAAGTTAGCAATTTTCTGCCAAACACACATCTCATTTACCATAAGTGGGTATTCACTTATCTTTTTTTTTAAATTTCAATTCTAACTATTTTAATGTAAAATAAGGATATATTTATAATGCGTGGTGATACAGAAAAATGTGTGTGAAAGGTTGTTTGCCCTGCGATTGCCCAAACTCAGCTGGGGTAGGCTCCAGCATAGATCATTTTGTTTTGGCCTACATCATAAATGTGTTTATTTATATGTAAATTCTACCCTCCGTTCTGAGTCATCTTTACCAAAACCAAAGTCGCTGGGGATTGGTAAAGTCCCTGGATCAGTTAAGAACAACGGAATGAAAAATCGTGTTTAAGCTTCAAGATCTCTGATTTGCTCATTTCACTGTCATTCAAAAAGGGACTCCACCTCAGACAGATCATCCAATCGTCATGCAGAAGCCGAGCGTCTGGGCCAGCCCAGTGTCCCGTAGACCCCCCAGAGACGCTCAGCATCTGAGCCCAGCATTTACCCAATGACCGTCCAGTTTCCCCTCCCCATCAGAGTTATAGACAGTTAGTGGAAAAACGCTGTGACTCTGAGAGAATGAATGGGAAGGAAGGGGTGTCAGTTATCTGTAAGCAGCTGATTCTGAATAAAAGATGAAGGTATTCTAGCGTATATTTAGTCAATAAATTGCACACACAGCAGTACATTTATTATTTCACCAATTTTGGGGCCATTTTAGGGGAAGCTGAGCTTTCCTCGCAGCCTTGGAGCAATCGCCGCTGGATTTACTGTTCGGACAAAGTCCATCCCTATTAGTTCCCACCTATGAATCAAACATTCTATCCACGTCGTCTTCTATAAATGTCACCTTGCACCCCAGGGTGCAGATGCGAGCAAGCAGAGAAACCATCATATTTAGCTTGTCCATGAATGACATACACTCTTTCAGTTGTCCTTTTGGGTGGGGGGGCTGATGGGTGTTTTTCCAAGCGTCTCGCTCCTCTTCATCTCAACGCCATGACAAGGAGTGAGGGTTTGTTTACCCACAAGCCATCGGGCCTCCTTGATTGCCATCCCGCCAGTAATGGCCAAGGATGAGGCGGATCAATAGCCATCTGCCCCAATTCCTCAAGCAATAACACTGAATGGGAAAAGCCATTTACTTTTACTTACCTTTGCTTTATTCTCTCTTATGGCCAGGACAGCCCTTCTCTGATCAAGAGGGGATTTTTTTCTATTGTGATGTTTTCTAGTATTGAAATATGGTCAATTGTGAGGATCAGAGTAAAAATGACTGCAAGGGTGAACTTCTAAATGTTGAAATGCTTTTCAAGCGCTATTCAAGCGTGGACATGTACTTGTTGCATTGTTTCACCTTGAAGTATGACGAAATGATGCTAATACTTCAGCCAAACTAAATGGTAAATGGACTTTCACTTATATAACACTTTTCAACCTTCACGGTAATCAAAGCGCTTTGACCACATTTACCTGCTGATAATGCGGCATCAGAAACAGTGTCTTAGGTGGATATGGTCAAGGGAGAACAGAGGACCGAACCAGCAACCGAGCTGGGAGACGACAACTCTACCACCTGTAATCACTGCCTAGTAATGTCACTGATCTGACCTCACTGCACTGGTTACCTGCCCAACTTATAATTGAGTATACAATTGTCCTTCTTACACACAAAGCGCTACACAGTCAGACACCAGCATATCTGAAAGAGCTCCTAGAACCCTGTCAACCCAGAAGAGCACTACGCTCAGAGAATGTACAATTACTTGTCACTCCTAGAATCTTTAGAAGTAGAATGGGAGGTAGATCCTTTAGTTACCAGGCTCCTCTGTTATGGAACCTGGCCGACCCAAATCCGGGGGGCCGACACCCACTCTTTATTTAAAAGTCAACTCAAAACCCACCTCTTTGCTAAAGCAAACAGTTACAATTGACCCTTGGTATGCTGATATGTATCAGAGACGATTCTCTATGTTCCTTGGTCTAAGACTAAGACTTATTTTTAAATCTCAGCTCAACCGGTCGAGACAGACGGCCACCCCACAGAGCCTGGGTTCTGTCTGAGGTTTGTTCCCCAGAGAGTTTTTTCTTGCCTCTGTCAAGTGCTTGCTCATGTGGGGTTTCAGTTGGTTCTCCGTTTGTGACCTTCATGTGTAAAGTCCCATGAGATGACTGCTGTTTTAATTTGGCGCTATACAAATAAATTAGAATTTCATGTGCTTCTGTTCACTGTGGCACACCCGTGCATACCAACCACTGCTTTTATTTTGTAGAATTTTGGTCCTTAATGTACAAAAATGCAGAACGGTGGGACAATTCAGCCACTGGGGCTGAGACGACAACCTGAGGACGGCACACACTGGTGAGGCGACGGCACAGCATTTCGGCATTACAGCAAAGACACAAAATATTAATTTAAAAAACATACATAAGCATAATCAGTCAAACATCAGCTTTCATGGACAACCTTGTCCAAATCTAGGGGTACTGTTTCAGGTACACCAGTTTGTTTACTCAAAGGTAACTTTATGTACGTATTCTAGCACCAAAACCATGCAGATGTTTTCTAAAACTATGGGAGCCCACCCTGTATATACTGTAAAAGGATTGTGTCAGTGATTCAAAGGCAGACTGTTGAGGGTACGATTCCAATGACAAGACATGGGACAATGACGAAGACAGGGTCGTGTTTTTGATACCAACTGATGTCAAAATATTGAAGAATGGGGCGTTCCATCAATGAGCTTGCATCGAGATGCCGTCATGTCTGACTGTAAAGCCATGGAATGCCGAGACACTGCAAGTCTTCTTTCCAGCCGGTCACCAACTCAGGTGACCCTAATGATCAACAAGTCGTCATCCATTAATCCAGATGTTCCACCGGCTGGAGAAACTTGTTGGAGACAAAAACCTGCAATGTCTCAGCCCTCAATTGCCAAGTTTGCTCTAAAGATATTAGCAAAGCCCCATGCTTTGCCAACGTAAACGGTAGTAATCAAACCGAAAACTAACAAAAAGGAGGTAAAGTAACTTGCAACACACGTTTCTCTGTCACTGTCCACACCAGCAACACAACACGTCCTCTTCATTCATGACTAACGGCGAGATGCGTTCATAAAAAAGGGAATTCTAAATATCACGATACAACGCAAGCAGGCTACCTAACACAGTTTCATTTTGCTTAAGTAATACACTATTTTCTAGTTAGGATTAACCAGAAACCCAACCAAACGTTGCTACAATTATTATAATTAATTATTAAAGTATCAAATATACATTTCTGCTCAAGTTGTGGACTTTAAGTACTGCAAAATCTTACCTAGTCTTGCGCATTTTGCACTCTATTTGTTGTGGTCTTGATTTCATATTGGTGCATTCAATCCCGTATTTTCCAGACTATAAATCACACTTTTTTCATAGTTTGACTGGTCCTGCCACTTATAGTCCGACGTATAAATGAAAAATATATTTATAGCTTAACATGTGTTTAAATGTTAATACCGACTGACATGAACAAAGCAGTGAACATTACCATCCACAGCCCTGCCATTCAGTGATGTGGAGTGAGATCGAGAGCTCGGTGAACTTGCTTAATAGGTACTTGCTGACTGATTGATTTAGTTTATTCAGTCTCCCCGGTATGTACTTTGCCATTGTGTAGCTGAGTGACTGCTACAATAACATACCAGGCCTTATTCAGTTTGTTGGTTGTATGTTTTCCATTTTTTAAAACGCCAATTCGAGCACCGTTTAAACAATGGAACCGTTTTAAAAGTACAGATTTGGCACTGGTATCAGGAAAATGAATAGCTCAATTTTGCCGATTGAAGCCAAGAGTGCTATTCCCCGTATGTTGCATTGTCGTATTGCTATGTCGGCCACGTGGTTGACTGCACCGGGACACAAAAGGTTAGCCAAGAGAGGGTCATTTTATTTATGCAACTAAATATAACCAAGAAAGTCACGGACACTCGCAATTAATCATCCCGCTATCTGCACTGGCATTGTTTCCAAATATACCACCGTAGCAGCCGGACCTCGGCAGGCATCCGTGCCTCACGTCATGCCCACAATAGGAGTCGAGGGGTGTCAGCTGTAAATTAGGCGGCATGGAACAGAGAGTTTGAGAGGTTCCAATGCCGCTTAATCCCGGGTAGGGGGGCATGCAGAGGACATGGTAGGACGGGACAGTCCGCGGAACTTTTGGCAAGTTAATTTTACGTGACCGGGAAAGATTGCAGAGGCACTCGAGTCACAAAAACACATTTGTTGGTCATGGATGGGACCGCATACCTCAATTTCTAAATCATCTTCTGAGGTTGTGACACGAGTCTTTTTGCTGTAGTTGATTTTTTTTCACGACTTAAGATAACTCTTCCACTCCTAAACCGCTGCACACAAAAGGGTGAACATTTGACAAAACATGCACCCCGACTGTGTTGCCTGTGCTGTTACGTTTCTCACAAATACACCACATGGTGGCACTGTTATTAAACCCCACGGTTTGACCACATTGCTTGAAATTTCTCATGCAGCCGCAGCGCAATGGACGAAAGACCCACTGTAACTTTAGCGTGTTTAGCCCGATCGCCACAGAATTCGGTACACACCTTTAGTGGATTGACAAGCACAAGTGTGTGTAAAATGTGAGCAACATTGGTTGAAAACCATGGCTGCTACATGCATGTTTGAATGCCCTTAAGCAATTTAGAGTGCTTAACTCGTGCAACATAACTGTGGCTTAACAGGACATAATCACACTCAACAAGTGCGCTGTACTACCTACCACGTGTGCACGTCACACGTGTACGCCATGCCACAACTTGCAATTAGGCAACAAGAGGACATGTAACGTGTCTGCGTATAATAACGTTCTCTGTGATGTTAGTGAGCGTCCTGTGGCAGTAATTGTGAATCCATGTGTCTCTCACGCTCTCCTTCAGCCTTGATATGAATTAAGTTGCCAAAACAGCTGCAGCCTTCCAATGAGAGGCCTGGGACAGCTGCTCTCACACACACACACACACACGCACACACACACACACGGTAGAGCCTCTCTGCAGTGCTCTTATATCCATCCCAGGTGGAATTGTGATGAACAACCCAAAGGCTCAGCGGGAGGGAATCCCGGCCAAGGTGACCTCAGAGGGGCGTGTGATGGACTCATGGCTGGAGATGTTGTCAGGTAAACAGCACACAGCCGTATGTATTATTATACTGTCATACAATACACTATCCATCCTAGCAATACTAATACATCATTATTACACCTTCTTTATAAAAATCATGTATTATGACAAATTCTTGCAGTTATATATGACTGATATGTACACATGAGAATTTAAGTGAAACGTGAACAAAACGTAACTAAATAAAAATGTCTGCACCACACAAGCACAATAATAAAAAATTAGACAGACAGTCAATCTGACTGCTTATTGTGTACAACTCCAACCGCTATGTAGTCTCCTGTTAACATTTTGCTATAAACTGTTTGGACTTTGCATGAAAAACACGAAAAAACCCCCACCATTTTCCCCCCACTTGCATCTTCACGCCACAAGGACAAAGTACTGAGTAATCAATTAATGAATCAATCAGTACAGCTCTACGTGACCGCAGTCCTTCTGCCCGTAATTGTATGCTTCCAACTTTCTTTTTCGTGATGTCTGACCTCACAAATGTACAAAAGTTCCCACAGCCATACTCTACAATCTTGGAGAAAGTCTTCCCAGAAGAGTGGGAGCTGCATGTTTTAGCACTTTTTATTTCCTGTCAGTGTCCCAGTACTTTACCATAGACAGTGGATGGTCTTTTTTTCTACAAAATAGGCCATTTTTCTGCAGATCTCATCCCCCTCAATTGGTAATAATTTATTCATTCGTCTGTATGTTCCCTGAGATTGACTGGCGACCAGTCCAGGGTGTACTGCGCCTCCCGCCCAAAGTCCGCTGGGATAGGCTCCAGCATACCCGCGGCCCTAATGAGGATAAGCGGTACAGAAAATGGATGGATGGATGGCAATAATACAGGTACTTTGTTCGGCAGCCCATAAACGCACCATAATTGCTAGCAGAAAAGTTTGGAGGGGAAGGCGTGAGCCAAGTGTCAAAAATAGACATTTGTATGAGTGTATTAAATAGCCACGGTCCAAAAATGTTGGTGAGCACTGCTGCAAATGTAGATGTGAAATCGGAGAACATCAACGTCAAGCTAGCAAGAGGGTTTGGAGGAGAAGGCGCGAGCCAGGTGTGAAAAGTAGATATTTCTATGGGCGTATCAATTAGCAGTGGTCCAAAAACGTTGGTGAGCACTGCTGCAAATGTTGATCTGAAATCAGAGAACGTCAAGCTACCAGGAGGTTTTGGAGGAGAAGGCTCGAGCCAAGTGTCAAAAATAGACATTTGTATGGCCGTATCAATTAGCCGCGTTTTTTTGACATTTGGTGGTTGTGCTGTGGTGCGTGCATCACTGTGATAATTGGCTCTGACGGCCTGAAATAAGTCCGATTGATCCAATTAACAGCTTGTGAACGCTGCCCAGGTTGTAAATGATAGTGTATGGAAGTCAGTGAGGCTCTGCAGACTCACCGGAGATCAAGATCACGCTTTAATTACCTTCAAACCCAGCAACTTTGCAGGCATCTTGAACTTTCATATATATTGATCTTAATTATTTCAGCCCCAGAGGCTTTCACAAACACACAAAGTGAAAACAGAACAGCGCCTCCTCCTCCATCTTCTGAGGGAGATTTTGCTCTCTCGGTGTGGAGGTGTTTCAGAGGCGAAAGTAGCAAAAAATATTTAAAAAAACGGAAAGGAAAAATAGCCCGAGGGCACCTGGCAGAGGATTTGACCTGTTCCCTTGCAGTCTGAGGTCTTTTTTCCCACACTAGCCACACTGAGGGCTGCAAGATTGGAAGTAAAGCTTTGCTCCTTATAGGTGGCGGCAGGGAGGGAGGGGGGGAGGTATAGGGGTCCTTCATCTCTGGGGCCCTGGCGAGATATGGAGGTGCGTGCAGCTCGGGAACAATCTGGACATTGTGCCGACCCGCCCTGTCTGCTCTCAGCTTACACAGCCAAAATAAGATAAATAATAATAAAAGGCTCGCACGTCTATCAAGGAGTGTGTGTGTGTGTTGGGGGGGGCTCGGCGAGTCTTATGGCATCACAGCTAGTCACGCGATGGTGTGTGATGCCGTATTAAGTTGGATATATAATCTGCTCTAATAGACGAACGCTCCCCCCGCATGTAAACTTTCACTCTGTTTGCTCCGTTTAATGAAGAGCATCCGGTTCTCAGCCCCAGCAAAA
Source organism: Oostethus manadensis (assembly GCA_024372805.1). Lineage (NCBI taxonomy): Eukaryota > Metazoa > Chordata > Actinopteri > Syngnathiformes > Syngnathidae > Oostethus > Oostethus manadensis. The sequence continues at coordinate 1,149,822 of QODF01000014.1, forward strand.
ATCTGCACTCCTCGTTAAGAAGACAATCGTGGCGGTGCCCTTGAGCGTGGACACCTTTGAGGGGTCACTTTATGCCTCGAAATGTGAGAAAAAACACACCAAAAGAACAATCCCCTGCGCTGAATTCACACACTGTCGTGAAAAAAAAAAAGAGGGGGCGCACGGAATCGCTGACGGTGTTTTTCCGGCGCCTTGTTTTCGTGCTGGAGTCATGCCCGACGACGCCGGTTATGATGATTTGATGTGAGAAGACGCAGAGATGTGAGGCGGCAGAGAGGAGCATGCAAATCCCTCCGTAAATCCCGACACTATATAGCCGGCAGCCTGCCGGGAGAGTTTAATATCTGCTGCGATGATTAAACTGCAAAGGTGAAAGCACCGCTGTAGTAATAACAAGCCGGGCCGTGCGGCAGGAGAGGGCGGCAGCGGTGGCGACGGCAAAGGCCTGAGAGGGGCGGGGCTAATCGCTGGCGCGGTTTTTCGTGACCTCTCGCGTTTGCACGCAATCCTGATGTAACGCTAATTTACGCTCACTGGAAGATTTTAATTTGATTCTATTACTGTTCTGTCCTACAAATCCGAAAGATGTTTCTAACATTTTGGGTCAAAATATTTGAAACATTTTAGTTTGAGGGTTTTAAGCTTCCATTAAAGAATATTCTGCAGAGGAAATGCACAGAAAATACTATAAACGCCCAATATATTAATGTATGTATATGATATTAAGTCATTCTGCATAATTAAACATGACCTACTTCCTTAAAATAATATTTTAATTAATCTGATTTTTGATTGAGTTATTAATGTAATAATGTTTATTGTTGTGGTGGTGTGCGGACTGCAGCTCTTGAACTGTTAAGGTGTACCTAATAATGTGGCCAGTCTAGTGTGTGTCGCATTAAATACACACCTAACATAATATCAGTTAATTTCAAAAATGTATTTTTTTTATGTGGGCACAAATATACATTATCGGTACAAATGGACATATATACCTGGAATATATATGAATTTGTTACAAACAGTATGCAATTACTGTATATTAAAATCAGATGTTTATTAATTTATAGATATATTATTTAGCATGGTTATGCAATTTATAGTATTTGGTATAGCGCTGGAATTTTTTGTTTTGTCACGAAAAATAGATTTGTCGGAATTGTGTCGTTTTTGACATGACACATACAAATACCCAAAACTTTGCACCATCGTGGAATGTATTATGTATGCATGCAATATTTTATATAAAAGATATCATGAAAAATGTAAAGTTCTTTAAAATAGGCAATTTTAACCGTAATATTAAGGTGACATATACAACAGTACATAATTTTAAGTCGATTATTTTTGATTGTTTTGGTGACTAATTTATTATAAAAGATTAATATTAACAGTATTATTTTATGATCATACTTGTTTGTGAATAATGCATGAACCGCAATGAAGGAATGAAGGAATATGCCAAAGGTTAGTATCTATTTGCACCATTTGGTTGAGCTTTGATGAAAGTTTATTGGAGTATAATCCTACTTTTTCAAATACAAAGTTTCACCAGTAGTTCCACGAGTGAATGAGGACCCCCGGAGTTTCTTCCATTCAGTCCCCATGACTTGTTTTGCTCTTATTTTGTGGACTAACGTATGACTCAACGCCCCATGTCACAAAAAACAAAACACAATTTTATGTTTGGGAATTAAGCCACTAAAAAACAGTTTATAGGCCGGCGAAGCGAGCAGCCGGCGACGCCTCATCGGGACTGCGCTCGGCGTCGTGGCGCTGGAAGCCCCTTTAGTCTCTGCAGGCTAAATCCTCTCTAAGAGATGGAGGCCCAGCTCTGATCCTCGCCAGGATCTCACTTTATCTCTCTTGCAAATCTGCTGCCACATGACGGCCTTCTTCGCTCGCTGGACTGTGGCTGCAATATGGCCGCCGCAACTCACAGCTTAACTCTTTTGTGTATTTGCGGATATAGATGAATATGTCCAAAATCCAATCACTACTACCTGCTCATTTAGCCGTATTCTACCTGCAAAGAAGTACGGGGGCATACACTTAAATATGTTACATCAGCCTCTACAAACACAAGTATTGTATTTTGGAAGCAATATCCTGTATTTATTACACATGAATGTGTGAAATAATATTTTGGAGTCTATAGTAGCACTGAAGAGCATTGGGAAAATCTAAACAAAAGAATACACTTGGTTATAAACCTGATCCTACCTATAGACTGTACACAGAAACTCAACCAACAGTCAGTATTCATCAGTCAGCTACTGAGTAGCACAGGACACAAGTGATCTGTGAGTTAACGCTGCCAACCAGCAGGGCTAACCTAATGAGTGAAATGAAACCGTACATTTATTTCATTTTGTATGCAAATCTACTTCCCCCTTTGTAGGCGTTCACATTTGTAGTTAAATAATGTTTGCATAGTATATCTCAAGTATTTCTTTGAGATATCCAAGAATATTAGCAGAAATACATTTTACAGAGAAAAATTACAGTCTTCCGTGCAGGAAATAAAGTAAAATAATTATACTTTTTACCTTTAGCCCTTTCCCAACATTCTTTTTTGCTTAGCCAGGATGAAAGTTATTGTTGATGCAGCCAGTAGACGAGGTTGTGTAACTTTCTCATTTGAGTTTGCCAAATGGATGTCCCTTCCAGGGCGCCGTAGTACAGTAAGACCTTGTTTATCATGGCTAATTGGTTCCAGACCCGACTGGGATCAGTGAATTTTGGCGAGGAAGGATTCCTTATTTATAAATGAATGATTTATTATACCACCTAAATACGTTTTTTTAACATTAGCGCTCTCTAAATATAAAATAGCAACCCTATAGTAATCTTTACACTGGTGTTAACCAACATACTAGACATAATAAGAGACATATAATGCTCATGCTCATGTGTGTTGCTGTAAAAGTATTGGGTGGACAGGAAGTGACGTTGGGGTTCAGGGTTGAGTTTTGGCTTGGCATAGGTTACGGTTGCAACAGTAGGCCATATTAGGACTTATTGTGGCTGTTGTGAGATCATTTAAATCTGCAATAAAAGCCTGATGTGTTGGCGATCAGGTCTGGTGCTTGTGCGTCTCACCCAACATTACTGACACTACATATCATGATGTCTTTCAATATGGAATCACAGGAGCGCCAACATTCAAAATATGCAAATGTAGTCATATTCTTTCCATTTTGTCTTTCTTTTTTTCCATTTTGTAGTTGATTTTGCTGTTTTGTTTTTCATTTGCTTTGCTGCTAGCCGCTTCTCTCAGCAGCTTCGATATGAAGTCCATCGCCGTGTAAGACGTTCACGCAAAGTATCTGCATGGTGGCGTGATAGCAATGCTACTTCCTGTTCCAGTCACCCGCGCTAAGAGCTATATTCCAACATAACTACTACAGAGCCACTGCAAGCAGGAATCGTGTGATCAAGTATGGACTAGTCATCCTGGCAGAAGGACCTGCACACAATATTGTCATTGCTTTTATCAGCTAGCGTGAGCCATAAATGCAATGAGGAAAAGACAAAGACAAAAGTAAATTAATGATCAAATGGAAAAAATGGAATTAGAATATGACTACATTTGTATATTTTTGTATTATTGATTCTCTTTATGTATGCACATTTTATTTCCTTTGAATTTTGGCGCTCCTGTGATCCCATATTTGAATGCCTTATATTTGTATTTTACTTCATTTAGCCATATTTATGCTTGAAAATGCTTATTTCGGTCAAATTTGCTTAAAATTGCATATTTTCTCTATTAATAGTACGCACTGCGATTTATGAATCAATGTTTTGGAAAACCCTTGATAGAATGGTGATTGAAGGTATTTTCTATGTCGTGCACGTTGCTGTATACGCAGTGAACTCCCATTGAGCTGAAGTTCACAGGGCTGGGGTTAGTCGGCACCGTCTGACCCCCCCCATTAAGTGTGACCTCAAATTTCCTACGTGGCAGACTCTTTGAAAGTTTGTTTTTAGGCCTCGGCCAAGACAACACTCTCCCCCTTTTTTTTTCCACGCATTGAAGGCGACGTTTGCAGACGCCAGGCGTGTACTCGCTCACGCGGCGCGATCTCCTCCGCCATGTTCGCCCTCTCTCCCGAAAGTGTGGCGGCGTTTTTATTGGCCGCTCCTCTTCTCATCGGTTGCAACAAGATTTGAGGAGATAAGGCAAAAATGTAACCTTTAAGGTGAACTCGCCGTGACCTGCTGACTGTTATGGTCCTGCCGGGCTGTGAGCGCTAAATAAGTCCAATGTGTGCCCGAGCCTTTGCACACAAGCTAACCTTTATGGCGCTGGTGTGCGCACACTACTTGCTTGTGTTTGATGCTATCGTGTGTTCCGTCCATGCGGCCTTGGCAAAGTCCAAAACGGGTGAAATCATCCGGGCGCGTTTCCGAGGATTCGTTGAAAATTAAAATAGCCCAGAGATAGCTGACGGCTGTCAATCAAAGCCATCCGGGACGCTTTCACCTGTCAGCCGTCACTCAGTTTTCCCAGGGCTCCTCTCGTCTCCGTTGTTTTTGCAAAAACAGATCCGATTCCTCCTCAAACAGGCCGCTGCCGTCCCTTTTGATAACATTGTAATAATTCAAAACAAATGATCGCGCTCTTTGATGGGAGCGCTCTTACGGGTCACGAAGACTCGCCCCCGCCGCTGACATCTGGTTGATTTTATCTTCTTGAACTTTATCCTCCGATCCACGGAAAATTTACTGGCTCCGAGCGCGGAGGCGTGCCAGAGGCGGCTGGACGGACGCGCCGGGTAGGAGCGCAGCTTCGGGCCCGTAAAGCCCAGAAACAAAGATGCAAGCCAGCTCCAGGGAAAAGGAGCGGTGTACTTTCCCTATGAATATGAATATTCACATTCCATGCAATATCTTTTATGCAATGGTAAGCTTGCGGGAGAGGATGTCTGCTATTATTATTCATAGGTAGAGTAAACATTGGTAAAAGACATCGGAATATGTTGGGCGGAAATCAGCTGCCATCTTCATGTGCTTTTTGTCATACGCGCTGTTTTTATATTTTATTCCCTTTTATACATGCGGTTGTCATGCTGTTCCTCAGCTCAATGCAGATATCAGGGAAATATTAGAACTGATTGACAAAATAGCCAATAAACTTTTCTTTGACTACACAAAGCACTACTTTTTTTCCAATATAATTTCTGGGGGTTATTGTCATTTACACCGTAAACATTAGTCCTACATCTACTTTATCTACTTACTTGAATTCCTTGACCTTGAAAACATACAATGAAAGGGGATGGATGACTTAAATGATGCTAACAATGCTAACGTGCTCACATCTAGCATAATAGGTTTGTGTAAGTGCCTACCTCTGAAAATGCTAAACATGTTAATAGTATAGTACAATCATGTTAGCATGCTAAGACAGCAGGATAACGCTAAGTGTATTCATAAAAACCATATAAAACGCTAGTGTGCTCATGTTAGCATGCTAACACCTAGCCTAATAGGGTCTGGCTACAAAACTGTGAAAAGGGCTAGTACGCTAATGCGCGCATGCTTGCAAGGATAACAGCCTAATATTTTTAGCGCTAAGTGTTGATATAAGTGCCTACCTCTGAAAATGCCAAAAATGGTAGTACAGTGTAATTATGTTTGCACGTTAACACGTTAGCATGCTAACACCTAGCATCACAGCGTCTATGTAAGTTCATATTCATAAAAATCACATGACATGCTAGAGTACTTATGTTAGCATGTTAACACTAGTAGCATCTACTTAAGAAAATGGCCAACAATGGTAATAAATGTTTTTTTTAATTCTTTCCCACAGAAAAAGCATCTAATTCACCCATATGTCGGTCATTTAAAAAATACCTAAATACATGAACCACAGTGGGAAAAAACCCAAATTTGTACATGTTTACGGTCCGCTGATAAGGATTTTTCCTTGAGATTTGGCCTTTTGTTCTGACCGTGGCTCGGATTGATCTGTTCTACCGATCATCACCGCCATTCAGTAGTGGTGGGTACCTGTGCGCTGTATACTTGTCAAGCAGCAGGGGGGGTGGAGGGGGAGGAGCGAGCCGTGTGTCAGAAGGAGGCATTTTTATGGCCGTATCAATCGCTCGCGGATTTTCGCCATAAAAAGCGGGGATCTGCTGTACTTGCTTTTGACTTTTCAATCAGACCGCGTGGTAATCTATACACAAGATGAACTAATAGTTTAGAAATGACCTGTGCTCCAATATTGGCGATCAATCCAAACCACAATGATTTCGGCGCACATTTTCCCACAATACAAAGTTCAATGTCTCTGGTTTTGGTATTTTTCAAACAATTATGCAGTTTTCGGAACGTTTGTTGCACATTTTGTTGGCGAGTGCAAAAGGCCGTCATAAGCGCGATTAAGGGAATAAAGTCAGTAAAGTCCGGGCCCGACTCTTCATCCTCAATGTAGCTCTTAGCAACACGTGTGAACCAAAGGCTTCAAGTAACCCAAACCGGCCCTTCTTAATTCTTAAGACCGGGACTACCAAGAAGCCGCCAGCGCCAGAGACCCCGGCCGTGGTCGGAGCTGTTTGCTAAAGCCTCGGCCAGGCCCAGGAGATTTCCAGCCTCTCAGATGCCTATAACTCATCCCGTGCCCCGCTTCTGAAGGGAGATCCACCCCCTCCTCCATCCCAGGCCCGAAATATCCTTTCAAAGGCCTCAGACTGGAGACAGATATGTAGGTGTTTTAGATAAGGTAGGAATTGCATTAAAGGATTTTTCCCTTTTAAAGCTGTTGCTATCTTTTTTCGCCCTTTCCCATAGACTTGAGAGGCGTAGCTAAGCGGGGCTGGGAAGAGGGCTAAAAGACGCACTTTGGGACACACTCACTCGTCCGTGCCTTTGCGGTCAGTTCACAGCTCGTAAAAACAAGACGTGCAAACCTCAGTAAAAACGGAATAAATGCGGAGTGGCTGCAGGCGGAGCAGAACCTTCCCAAGGAATTCCACAAGTGACTGACCCAAGTTTGGAGATAAAGAAAAAAATCGCTTCACTGGCGTAATTACAAGGCAGCGTTGTGAATCTTCATGTGGACCAAAAGTCGACAATTCCAAGTGATTAATTCCCCCGAAAAAAACGAAATATGTGATTCTTGCCAAATGACACCGTCAAATTAAAAGCTCCTTCCTCAAACCTCAGTGGGAGTTTTATTTTATAGCCAAGGGAGTAAAATGGGAGAAGTGTCCGGGAATGAGTATTACCATCAAGGCCTCATTAGAAGTCCAAACCTGGGCACCGGTTTCCTCAGCACCCTGTAGTGTTGCATGGTCTAAGGGAGATTTGGATCATTCAATAATCCAGTCAAACCTGGGCTTTCCGGTGGTCTGGTTTTTGTATCATTTGTTTTTTAAAAAATATTTTGCTTCGGGTCTCTATTGGTTGTTGTACAAAATTGTGCAAACAAACTCTTATAATTTATTCTTTGCTTGTTTACTCAGCCATATTGGATCCCACCTTACCCACAAAATAACCGGAGCTATGCTCTTCATCACCAAAATCCGACCAGAACTCAACTCACGGCACCAAATGGGGGGGGGGGGGTTAAGACACTGTTGATGTACTACACTAATGATGGGGATGTCATACAACTTCATATAAAAAAATCCCAACTATCCCTTCAAGCATTTTTGGTCTAAAATTGGCCGGTTTGAATGATCTCACAACAGGCATGAAAATAATCCCTAATATTGTGGCTGTAACCCACGCCAAGTTGACACTACACTCTGGACCCCCTGACGTCACTTCCTGTCCACCCTTCAGTACTGGAACATATTTACATCAACACACACAAGCAAAGTCTGGCTGAGGCTGGGCTGCATCCTCGGCGCACATGTCGCGCGGGCAATTCAGATTAAAAAAATCTAATCTTGTCAAACACCCTATTTTTATTTTTTTAACACAAAATAAGACAAACAAAGACACCGGTGTAAAGATGTGGTGTGCAAAACTACTAATAACATTCTCAAAATGATAAATTCTTCACTCATTGACAAATGTTTCTCTGCTTGCATCAAGCCTGGTCGATGTCATGCCCCTGTGAGCCATATACCCCACCGTGATTGGTTGGTTCGTCAGCTCCGCACACAACACTAAGTGGAACTGGGGTCTGGAACAAATTAAATGCAAGTAAGGAGGCATTACTGTACTACAGTATCCTGTGAGGCTCATTCATTGGCAAACTAAAATGAGAACGTTACACAAATGAATCCTGTTGCCCGGCACTGAAGCGAATACCCAAACAATGCACCCTACATGGTGCAGATTTATAGTCCCTGCATTTTGTATTGATTTGAGTGCGACACATACAAATCTGACAGTATAGTCATTTTAAGATGTGTGGTGAAGCCTGTTGTTTTTGTTAGTTTTTTACAAAACAGGGGGGGTTATGTCACTAGGGTGAGTCATGGGTGGTATCATGTCATGCAGGAAAGCGAGCGCTTAAGCGCCTCGTGGTGGCGCAAACAAGTGAGGGAGATGACACGTTTTTGCCTTTTCTTTTGTCTTTTCGTGATTTTCTTACAATCTGGACATTATAGCACAACTGACAGATAGCGTATGTCACGGCTTTTCTAACTTATTCCATCCACGTCACTTTGGCGCTCGCTCCCAAACTTTATAATTACACCACTCCATGCTCCCCAGTTGGCTGTGTTTATATTTGCCAGCTTAGCGTACGCGAGGCCCATTCCGCAGCCGGCTGCTGTGCGCCGCGCGTCACTCCCATCGCGGCCACGCTGCGGGGAGATTAGTCGGCCCGTTCTCTCTGGTGCCGCCGCGTAAGCTTCCTCTCCCACAGGGTTCCGACGAGAACCGAGGATGGGAGTTGTGCTCTTGTTCTGCCGGGAAACCACTTTTGTCTTAGTGTAAAGCTGGAAACTGGAAATTGAATTTAGCCGCCATGCATGGGCGAGGGGGGCATGACAAAGCCCTGCCTTTTGCAAGCAAGGTGAAATTTTCCCATCCATCAAAAAGAGGATGTTCAATTATTTCTACTTGCAACTAATATGACATTTATGTGATATTCAAATACTTTTACAGCACAGCAGGCAGAACATTCTTAGGGCTTTTTAAACTGTTATTAAAAAAGCTAAACTGGAATATCTTCTTCTGACATCCCGTAGACAATAAAAAAGATGTAATATGTAAAAACGGCTGCCAGCAGTTATGTTATAAAAAAAAAAAAGAGACCATAAATCTACTGTAAGAGGCTGAAGTAGGCCGAGATACTGGCTGGAATAATACGTTGCATATCTCATGCTGAGATAATTACAGACGAGCTCGTTCAAGCCGGGCCAGGGCGCTGTTAGACCCGCACGGCCAGAACCAGAAAAGGCTGGGGAGAACTCGGCGAAACGACGCTGGCGGCCGCATCGCAGGGAGCGCGGAGAGGGAAGCTCCTGATGAAGTCGTACATGAGATTACCGAGCAAGACGTTTAATCTGATCTATTAACCTTTAAGTCGTCCTCTAGAATCCTGCCTTTCAAAGCTCATCCGAGGTAAGACCGGCTTCATTTTCTTACCTTTTTTTTTCCCTCCCTCTGCCGACGCAGCTCATTGGCCCGTTTGTTGTTTAGCCGTGGTTTACTTATTGAGCAGCCTGAGTTTGGTCCGGCCTAGGCAGAGAGATTAAGACAAATTCTGATAAGGAGTGGAAGTTGACTCTGGGCATTAAGGAGGATTAATGTTTAGCTCTGTGTGGCGGGGGCCTTCTCACAGTGGCTGTGTTGACGCTTCGCTGCAGACCCCGCATTAATCCGAAATTAGTACAAAAGATCAGCTGTGGCCACTGAGGCGAACCTCGGCGGGGTTTAGGCCCACTAATCAAGTCTCACTTTGGGACAATGAACGCCTGGAAGGTCAATGGGTGGAGTGGTGCAGGGCGAGGGGGGTGGTGGGGTCATGGGGTGGAGTGGGGCTTTTGGTGACCACATGGTTTAATTTATTGGGCCTACAGTTGGTGTTTTAACGTTCAACTTTCCAACACGGTTTCCAACCAAAACCACAATATAAGAATCACGTAGAAATAAATATTACAACTACAGCTGTCCGACATTGATAACGGCTCCAGGCTAGCCTAGTATGTCCATGGAGAAAGTTAGCTGGTTATGCAAGGCGGGGTAAGGCATCCTAATACTACTACTCTAATATGTTTACAAGTAGTGCAGAGTTCCTTTCATACGTTGCACTCTCTTATTCAGATGTTTGTGCCACATTCAATTGTGCAGCTTTCAAAGTTGTATCGTTGCCAGCGGGAGCGCCACGCGATCTTGTGTCACAAGATTAATACGAGACAAGATTTCTCGTTCAGAACAAAACTGTTCAATTTAACCAATTAATCACACAATAAATCAAAATGACGTTGATAAACATGCCGAGCTCCATTGCCACGTGTCTGTTTCCCTCGTGTCTTGCCTCCAGACAGGCTTGAAGAGAGTTCACTCTGTGCATTGATTCAGCACATGGATGCTTCATGGAACAAAGGTGAACAGAGTGAAACTCTGTGGGGGGAGGCGGGCTAGCTAGCAAACACACACAGCAAAAGAGTGGAGCTTTGTGAGGGAGCAATGCAAGGTAACATAGAGGAAGCTCAGAGGGAAAAAGTGGAACTTAGACTCTGTGTGGGAATAACTGGCAATGTGAGCCCATCACTACTAAAGAGCAGGAATGCAGACTTTATTTAAAAGTGTTGTCAACATAAACAGCAGCACAAAAAAAAACTTGCCCACCTCAGAAATATTCATCCGACCCAGTTTTCCCATCTGGGAAAAAAAAAGCATGCACAGCACTCGTCCGGACAGCCAACACTCAGTGAGACGTTTGGTCGGAAGGTAAATACAAACGGAAATTTGCAAAGCGGAGTGCATTGACAGAAAGTCATCGTAAAAGAAATGCTGCTTTTTAATAACGTTGAAAAGCCAGCATTGCAAGAAATGCTGCAAAAGTTACAGTACAAATTGCCTGTGGAAAAAATATGTCACGCATATAATACATGATGACATATTAAAGAAAATATTGCTTTCTTATGATATTCCTGTTATTATTTATTATACATTACCATAACATTAGTGGCTTATTTGGCCGCCTGTCCTCACTAGGGCTGCGGGAGTATGCTGGAGCCTACCCCAGCTGACTATAGGTGAGAGGCGGGGTACAACTTGGCCCAGCCAATCGCAGGGAACGTATAGACAAACAACCATGTCTGCACATGTCTGTCCCCGGCGTGTGTGGGGCTGGGGGGGATGACAGAAAATATATCAAGAACCACTAATTAAGAACATGCATATTTTTGGAATGTGGGAGGAGAACCCACATACGCACGGGGAGAACATGCAAACTCCACACAGAGATGCCCAAACGCAGATTCAAACACGGATCCTCCTTATCTCCTGACTGTGTGGCCGACATGCTAACTACCAGGTCACCGTGCCGCCTAGTGCTGTGCATTTTACTTTACTTAAATTTAATGTTAAAATCTTGGCTTGTCACGTTCTCATGGACCCAATCTAATGGACCCGATCTTGTGCATCATCTCGTGAGCTGCAGTTTCATAGTTTGCTTATTGTTAGTTAGAAAATGTATATTTAAGCACATTTTAGATATTTGTTTCCCATAAATCCAAAATAATACATATAAATGGACTAAAATACAAATATATGGCATTCAGAAGACGCATTCAAGGTATTGTACACTGGTAACTGGGTGTCGGTAATGTTACTGTAATGTTTGATGAGACACACAAGCACCAGACTTGATTGCAGCTTTGAATGATCTCACTCCAGACACAATAATCCCCCAAAAAGGGCTACTGCTGCGGCCGTAGCACGCGAGATAAAAGGCAAAAGGTAAAAACCAACTCTGAAGCCCTGACTTCAGGTTCTGTCCACCCACCACGCAGCTTCCCTCACACAGGAACACATTTCCAGCAACATGCATGACTCTCTTACTATTTTATTATCCGATTATGACTACTATGTCAGGTAATGGGAGTATAAAGGTGACTATAGGGGTGTTATTACATGTCTAGAGGACCTAATAATGTCAAAAGCCAAATTTCGAAGGTTGTAAACAGGTTTTCTGCAAATCTAATACAAAAATACTTGCTTTATAAATAAAGAATCCTACTTTGCGGAAATTCACTGATCTGGAACCAATTAACCGCGATTGACAACATATTACTGTATGTATAGATATTTTATTGACTGTTGATTGTGATCTTTCAAACGACTACTCTGCTAAAGCTAAATAAACGTGGACCTTTTTCTCTCATTTGAGTTGCAAATTGCAGACTTTTTATTTATCTTGCACAAACAGTGTTTATTTGTGAAAGGCAACCAGTGGCATCACGGATACCGGGAAGAACTGCAGCCAATATCGGTATCGTATGATATTGGTATTGGAACTGAAGTGCTGGACAGTGCCAGTGCCAAAGGAAAGCCAGTATCGAGCATCTTCCCAAACTTGTTTCTTACGGAGTCAAGTTTAGAGACATGTTGTGAGCGTCTGAATAAACTGATCAAGGAATGTGTTCTTGTAAACAATGATATAGCCCTCAGGGAGGGACACTGATTATAGCGTATATGTGGAAAATCCGAGAAGTGGTGCATCCTCTGCAACATGAGGCAGCAAAGAGGGAAAAGTCCCAACAGGAGCAGGCCAAAAGTGCTTTTAGGTCCAGTAAATTAAGGAGAAGACTGCGGCTTTCAAAGCAAACCGTCATGATCGTTAACACGCAACCACTTAAGAGGCCAGCTGCGCGAGTGACGTGAATAATGGCGTTTAATTTGTCTCATCTTCGCTGGCTGGGCCGGGGGCGGCCCGCTGGCACTGGCGGGGAGCGCAAATGATGCCCCTTGCTTGTGTTGCTGTTGTTTTTAATGTGTCGCCACCCTTTCATTTGCGCGTCTGTTTACATGCGCGCACAGAAGCAGCGGCGGCGGCGGCGGCGGCGGAGGAGTAGGGATGCCTCACACATGCCAAAATGGAGGGGATGATTTTCTGCTCCTTTTCCAAAGGCACTGTAATTTGCCCAAACGCTGTGAAAGCCCTATAAATAAATACTTGAAGAACTTTATAAGTGTAGTGTGGAAACTATTTACAAGTTCCTCAGCAGCCCGTACGCGAAATGTCAGTAAAATGCTCTTCTTTTTTCTTGCTGCAGAGGGGAAAGGTTGCCTCGTGCGTCTGAGTCGCTTGAAAATACAAAAAAGAATGCAGATATCAACACTTTTCGGCGGATGCATCACCCGAGCTGCGCTGCGGTCGATGCAGCGCTGTATTGCCTTTATTTTATTTTCCTAGCGGAGTGCTCCCTTAGCCAGCCGCAGTAGTGGAAAATTGACAGCTACTTTTCTCTACGTCTTGTTTTCAATTGGGCACAGTTGGACTCTCCTGTAAGAAGGCGGTGTGGGAGGCGAGACAGAGCAGCTCTGACTCACGGTGTAACGGGAGACGTCGCTACGAAGCGGCAGGATGGCTTCTTTCTATTTGTTGTTCTGATCCTCGGCGCAAACATTCTGACGACGCGACATGTATAATTCATGTAAACTGATGCAACGTTGAACGCAAGGCTAACCGCTCCCAAAAGTTGTTTAATTCTGATTTAGTGCCTTTATCTGATTTTTTTGACAGACTACTTACATTTGTTTTCAAGCGACATCTGACATGACAGTGTTTTGCATTTACTGAACTCTATAAATAATCCCCGCGCACACAAACAGCGTCTGACGTCACTAAAACCACAGATGCGCCAACAGCTGTTGATGCCGGAAATGTTTTACATCAAAAGTCTCTAAGATCTTATACCGTATTTAAGGAACTGTGTTAGTTGGCTGCTTGGGCAGAAGCAAGGACAAGAACACGAGGTGCATTCACAGACGTTGTGTTGGTTTTTTTTGTTTGTTTGTTTGTCTCCGAAATCGACTAAAAACACCTCCGCAACCCACCAGTTGGTGTCCAAACTTTTTCCAGCGAGGGCCACATATGGAAAAGTCAATGGATGCGGGGGCCATGTTGATACCCAAAAAACTTTGTGTATATATTTAAGCTTATATTATTATTATAAATACCATTATTTTAGTTTTTGGTATTGTCGCTGGTTTTTTTTGGTTTGTTGTTGTTGTTTTAATTTCTACAATAGGCCGCGGGCCAATTAAATAACTAGCTGCAGGCCACAAATGGCCAAACAATCAGATTCCTGGATCTGTTGAGCCGTGGCCAAGATTCCCACTTTCCTGAAAAATAAATTTTAAAAGATCTTTTGGGCACAGCTGGCCGACCATTTTTTGCCTTTTTTATTTAAAGAAAATTCAAAAACCCTAGAGTCTCTCGTGTTTTCAAGACCGTACATGACTGTGATAATATAATGATGCTAAAAGAAAGCAGAGTAGTTAAATGATGCCTTTTTAAAAAAAAAAAAAGTATATAGAATTAAAGAGTGTGGTAAAAAGTTACAAAACCAGCTCTACCAATGTACAGCGTGGCTGGCAGTGGGTTTGACAGGTGATCAAACACGCAGGCATTGATTGGCTTAGCCAGTGACAAGCTGTAGCGAACCCGATGACGTTCTTCACAGCAATACGGGACACCCTTTTCAGCTCAGAACAGGATGTGAACTTTAGTCGCCAAAGACGGGAGGAATGGGTTTTTCAAGGGACGGTTGGCAACCCGAGCATGGCCCGATTGCCACGGCTGAAAAGCACCACTGCTGTGCCCCTGGGGTGGCGCTAGAGACATTATCTAGTAACTTGAAGACTAAGAGCTTGACATCCAAGTGTCTTCAACTAGACTTTATAAAAAAAGGAAGGAAACTGATCTGGTCATGTATGGAATCACGCTGCCTTCACCTCCTCGTGTTGCATTTACTTACGTTTGATCTCGTGTTATTTAGGGAAGGAGCAGCCAGAATGAAATTGATGAAAATGATGACAATTTAAACACGAGTGAGCCAATATGATACAGATTTTGGTCACATGATCTCATCCAAACAGTGCAGACCTCCATCGCTGCAGGAGCGTCATTACCCTCAATGAGTCTTGCGTATCCACTTCAAATACAGAAGCACTCTTTCTAATGGAGGAGAGGAAAGTTGCCCAGCAGGTTGAGATTGTATGTCTGTCAAAACAATGACGGAGCCGCCTCACGCCTTGCCGAAACCCAATCGCTTTGTCCGCAGTCCAAATGAGCGATGTCGGGGGAAGCCGCGGCGCCGCAGGAGGCGACGGGGGTCCGGGGCCGCAAAAGGAGTGTTTGTGCGTTCGGGCGGCTGGTTCTCATCGTCACTGTCATAACTCATGCGGGCCGGCACGTCCGCGTACAGTAAGGAAAGAAAGACTCCTTCACGTGGTTTGCATTTCTGCCTGGTCCAGGGTGACATTTCATTTCTTCGCCAGTCATCTTTAAACGGGCCTAATTCAATTTGCACTCCAGGCTGTTTCTAATACGCCCCCCCAGCCCCCTCAATCCATCTCTCTGTCGTCTGAATGTGAGAACATGTGCTGTCTGAGTGGCTTTTCATGGACAACATGAAGCGGTTGGAGGAGAGCAGTAAAAGTTTACGACGTTGCCTGTTACAAAATCACACTAAATTGCAGACGCACTTCTACAGTATAAATTCATTCAAATAATAATTGTGGTCCGTAAACGCAAGAGACGCTAGTTACAGCATGCTGTCCACACGGAAACGTTTGCGTCCACACGGTGCCGGATTGCTAAATTCTTGTATCCAGACGGGAACGGGTCGCTGGGTGAAAAAGATGTAATACACAAGGCACACCTACGTGTAAACAGGCACAGCTGGGGCCACGTGACACACCAGACCATAGAAGAAGAACAAACCATTTTTTTTTTTAAAAAGGCTGAAAACATTTCCGTGTGGACAGCCCCTCAAACAAAGACCATCCGTAGGGATACAGATCTTATTGTAACATCTACCAGATTGTTGTTAGGGTGACAAGACGGTGGTGAAGGTGCAATCTCGGTTATTGTCAGTCAGGCCACACCAAAACAACAAATGGGGCACAATGATTTACGCGTTACCAGAATTGTGGAATCGTCCAATAAAAACTCAATCTGCTGTTAAACACTGAATCTCGCGGAAATTGAGATAACGTGAAGGAAATGCTGTCATCGTGAGGAGAAGGAACGTTTGTGTTTACCTGGTGGAATCTCATCACAAACACTAGCACAGCCCCTCCCAACCTAAAACAACAGAGAAACAACAGGAGTTTGAAACTCCTCCCTTAAGGAGCGTAAAGGGAAGCTAGCAGGGATAGCATAGTTTAGCAGAGCATGCTAGTGCGGCAATGCGTGTGCGACTCTATGCCTGTCATGCAAACAAGCTTTTAACGTTGCCCACTGACTTTGTTGTTGTTTATTCTTCTGCACTATCAACATATAATAGATATACATTTACATGTATATATATATATATATATATATGTACAATAATATACATAGAAATTCTCAACACAAAATAATAGTGCTGCTTAAACAAAATAAGGGTCACAAAAAATATTACAAAAATAACACAGGTTATTATTGTAATGCAATTGTAGGTGAAAAGTAAGTACTACTTTCAATTTTAGTGTAAACCTTCCAATATGTCCAGATGTATTATACTCTACATGCCATTTGACTCTTGAATGCCCATTTTGTTGACTGTCCAAGTTTCAGTTTCAACTTCAGTCTGGACAGTACAGATAAATAAATAGATACTACCAGTTGTCAATAAGATTTCAAACGGGGGGTGGGGGGACAACATTTCGGGCCCCTGGGGGAGGGCGTGAAAGAAAATGACTGAGAACCACTGCATTAAGGGTAGTTAGGGAGGAGTATAGATTTACTATGCACTGAAAATCAGTCAAAACAGCCATTTTTGTCTAGATAGCTAATAGCTCGATAACTGTCTCGCCTTGAGTCCAGCATGAGTGCTGTCGGGGCTGCACGATCGCTGCCGGCACTGCGTTTCGTTGAGGGAAAGAAGAATAGAATTCCGACGTGTCTTGACATTGTGAGGCGGGGCATGATCCCCACCCTTGGGAAAATGGGCCGCCTGAACTCCAAGATGACAGGTGCTGGAAAGCAAGTCATAGTTGCTATTATATTGCTAAGTACATAGGCCAACATTGGTAATTGCTCCAGGCTAACTGTGTCACAATATCTGAAAAGCGACTGTCGTTCTGCACCACAAAAACCGTCTTTGTCTGGGCATGCCTCTACCTTCAGAGGATAAATACCAACCCCTCAGATGGCAAGACAACCTGAACAGTCCAGTTGCCATCGATTCAAAGTCCTGAGCAAGGCAGCGGGTAAAATGATAGTTCCTCATACAAGCAAGAATCCTACTGGTTTTAAAAGGACATGTGACGCTTGAGCTTGCTGGAGTTGAAAGTCATGAACAGCAGTTTTACAACATCATGCACCAGCACTTTACCACGGCTGGTAAAGGGCTTTTATAAACATCTTAAAGCTGCAATTACTGACTTGTGGTGGAGCTCTGCCTCATAATGTGAAAGACTTATTGGACTTACATCAACGTGCACAAGTGTTCCTTCCATGACAAAACATTGTAGGTTGCATTACAGAGGAATTTCGTGTCACCCGGATACACAGAGATGGTATCTGCCTTGTGATTCATCCGTTCATCATAGGAAGCCATATGTACTTATTTGGCTAATGACGTTCTTCTAAGTCTGCTTTCAGGTTTTGAAACATGAACCGTATAATATACAGCGACGGTGGTCGGGCTAAAGTTGTCTAATAACAGTCGTCTGTGGTGCGTTTCTATGGATTACTTTCCGGTAAAACCTTTTTTCGTGCTCCTGGGGGGGAAAAAAACTTGTACGACACATATGTATTTGTCATAGTAAAGCAACAACACACTAAGTACCTTGCACCACTCAACACAGAAAACGCAGTAAACGATTTTACTGCATTGTGGTCACATATGATGCGCTGAAGTCTCGGAAGGACGTGTCTGTCATTTTGGGATCTGCCTTGCCAACCTATGTGGGGAATGAAATGACCAGCATCCTGTGCCGGACACGTCAGCCCGAAAGTTTCTGGTTCAATCCTCAGTGCTTGGGGGAGACACTGAACCAGTACTGTAGTTTCTCCTCATCATTTAGTAAATGTGATATTGGTGAATGTAGGCTCAGTACAGTATAGTTACTGTTGCTTTAAGAAACGCTGACTTTCTTTGCATTGGCCATTCTCCCGGAAGCCAGCTGAGGCGCATCGTCATTCAAAGTTGCGGCTGGAGCAGATGACGCTACGGACGTAAAGTAAAGAAACCCTCTAGCGAGCGCCCTCGCTGACTGACACTGAAACGTTATATACATGACAGCAAACACGGAAACGCCCTTTAAACGGCCGCGGTTAACCTCTCAGCAGCAGAGTTTGTTGTTTTTGTACGCCCCAAAGGTTGGGCGCTAGACGGCAGGTTGCGTAGTGACTCTGGTATCCATCCACTGGAGGCGATGTTAACGCTCGCCGTGTAATTCTAGAGCCCGTCGGCAGGCCGTGAGGGCGGAAATAAGAAGGGGGAAAATACTGAACATTTCTGGCGTCTAAAGTTGTCTCTAAGGGAGATAACCACAAGTGCGGCGTGTAAATAACAGAAATGTCAGCACGCCGCCCTCAGCCTGGCGACGCGCAGTTTCGTCCTTTGACACTTCCAGGGTGGACAATTTAAAGCGTAACAAGAGGCAGATGAGAGGGGCGGTCGCTCCCCTCGCAGAGACCCTGCAGTGGTAGAAATTTGTCCGACTAACTTCACCGCAACGGGGGGGGGCCTTTTGGGTCAGAAGCTCTTTGGAGGGTTGAGACAAGCAGACGCTCCGATGACCTTGGGAAGTAGAACTTGTCATCCATCACTAGCAACGTGCTCCTCTGTCAGGGGCCTGGAGGGGGGGCTCATTTGGGCCTCAAGGGGATCACAGAGGATTCACAACTACATGGAGTACTAGATGTCTCCCGGCCCCTTTACAGTATGGTAGGGTTGTAAATAGTCAATGGAAAAACTATTAGCCAACGAAGACCCTTTCCATCCGCGTGCCCGGTTTAGACACGTTTCTGCCAAGCGGTCCGGTCCAGTTCAGTTCTCCACGGTACAGTTCATAAGGGTAGATCTTGATGCAGGGTATGAAAGAAGAAGGTCATGCAGACAACACCGTTGCCATTTGCAGAAAAAATGGTTTTCTTTGATAATTAAATGCAGGCTACCCACTGGTGGGGCTTTTTTATGTGTTCCGTAGATGCCACAGGAACTTAGACCATACACAGTAAACATACAAGCAGGGTTACAGTTAACACTTTTACCTTTTACATTTATTAGACATTTATCTGTGAACTTAATAGATGAAATCTTCAATGTAAAATGTCTAATACATGAATATAATGTTTGTAAACAACCGTAAATACATGTAAAATGTCTAAATATTATCTAGAACCCTACTTTTGGCCCACCCTGTGATAGAGAAACCATGATTTTCATCATTAGTTCCAAAGGTCAGACGAAAAACGTAAAAATTAAAAGGAGTAATTAATCCAGTTAATCTGTTCCTTACACCCATTAATTCTAACTCAAAATTACATTTTATCAAGACTAATTATACAGTCGTCCATCCCAATGTCACGGTTTGATAATCACTCCCTTGCTTTATTGTGTTTAAAAAATATATTAATTAATAAATGATGTCTGTTTTGGGCCGCACGGTGGCTGAGTGGTTAGCACATTGGCCACACAGTCAGGAGATCTGGAAGACTTGGGTTCAAATCTCCGTTGGGCATCTCTGTGTGGAGTTTGCATGTTCTCCCCGAGCGTGTGTGGGTTTTCTCCGGGTACTCCGGTTTCCTCCCACATTCCAAAAACATGCATGTTAGGTTAATTGGCCACTCTAAATTGTCCATCGGTATGAATGTGAGTGTGAATGTTTGTTTGTCTATATGTGCCCTGCGATTGACTGGCGACCAGTCCAGGGTGTACCCCGCCTCTCGCCCAAAGTCTGCTGGGATAGGCTCCAGCATCCCCGTGATAGAAAATGAATGAATGTCTGTTTTGTGGTTATTTATTTTTGTGGTATTATTTGTGAGAAAATCTTGAAAGACAAAAGTATAGGTAGTAGTCTAAGCCTTAAAAGCAATAAATAAGCAGTGTCTGTAGTTTTGTATGCAGAAATGCAAAATCATTATCTATAAAGAACTGTTGATGCGGACTTCCCGTACATCAATTGATAACGTGATTTATTCTTGCATATTCCTGATTTATTAATTCCCTCAAATGAACTAAGGCATTGCCAAAATGACATGCTCCTCCCCTGCACACAGATTTCGTCTATGTAGCATTTGCATAACCCTGCTAAAAAAACAACCAACCAACTGAAAACATCCATTCATCTTCTATGCCGCTGATCCTCACTGGGGTCTTGGGTATGCTGGAGCCTATCCCAGCTGACTTCGGACGAGACTGGACTGGTGGCCAGCCAATCGCAAGGCAGACAATCATTCACACTCACATTCATAGTTTTGAGTCGCCAAATAACCTAACATGCATGTTTTTGGAAAGTGGGAGGAAACTAGAGTACCCGGCGAATATTCATGCACGGGGAGAACAAGCAAACTCCACACTGAGGTGCCAGACAGAGATTGGAACCCAGATCTTTCAGATATCCTGACTGTGAGGCCAACAAGTTAACTGTCCCCCATCAATTTCGGTTGTCGTATGTAAGTTAACAGCAACCATCAACAGATTGCATCGAGTCTAACCCTTTATGTACCGTACCCCAAAACCAGGTTGCCAAACATCGATAGCCATCTTATTGATCCTGAAAACAAACGTTCCAACGGGTGTCAATGGAAATGGCCTACTAACCTGGGAAACTGAACCAAACTGTACTGGTTTGCAAAAAATAAAAATAAACAGGGTTTCCTCGTCCAAAATGTCTCACAGATCTTGAGGATGATGTCCAACGCTAATGAGTATTCTTACATCAGACTCATATAATCAGCGATTTCTTACGCAAACACACAACTTATGATCACTGCAACCGAAGAACAGCGGTGGTCTTGTGTGATGACAGCTTCAGGAAGCTCTCCACCATGGAAAGTTGCGCAACTTGGCAGCACCGAGGCGTCATGAAATGCTTTTTATTTTTTTACTGTACTGCATCAGCTGTTTTGACTATATTAGGTGCAAAATTTTACAAACAGGTAATGTATCATGTATTGTTGTAACATAAAACATCAAAATCCCAGCCATTTGGGCATTTTCTAATTCCTTTTTTCAACCTTAACATGGAAAGTGTAGCTGGCAACATGACTTGTAGTGTTATTGTGGCACGCTTGAGTTGCCAAAATAGTCAGATGCATTCTGTAGCTTGCACAAAAGAGCCATCCAAACGACGCATAACGTCAACACAAAAACGCATGTGCAAAATCACCTACCTATTGCACCATGTGGGCATACAAACAAATATCTAGGCGCAACACCCATATATTTCTGCCGCAAGGCATGCTGGGTAGCTTGTGTTAATCTTTCTCCCAATATTTTGCTGTGCTTGTTGCATTCTTGCATAATATATCAAAGAGGTCATCAGAAAAGGAGGAGTTGAGATACTTTTGATATCCAATGTTTTGGATGCTCATAGTTCATATTGTTAGTGCAGCTGGACTACCCAGCATGCCTTGTGGGCATTTGAAAACAAGTTTTAAATTAGGTTTTCTGTTTAGTGCTTAGTTGTTGATTTACGTGATGCGTTAACGTGCTATGGATGTGTTGGTTTTTCGTCTTGTTGCACCGTGAGCAAGTATGTGTGCTTGATGCCACCTATACCGTATATGAACGACCCCGCCACAGTTTTTTTTAACCCAGTGTGGCGCCTAAGTCAAAAATTTAGCCCGCCGCTGTTCCAGAGACTTCTCCTCTCGGAGCTTAGGTGAGTCTGGCTCTGATTAGCATGGGAGCTACCGTGATGCCCCGAGAAAAGGGAAAAAAAAGCTGCAGGTTTTAAAATAAATGTTATTGTTTGTCACAGGAAACCAATCTGATTACTGTTTCTTTCTCTCATGTGTGCACTTAACGCCGCACACCGGGGTTCTATTTGTGCATGTGGTTCTCATTGGGAGGGTTTTTGGGGAGGCAGGGGGAGGGCGAAAAGGGACACCGCGCGTTTTTATCTTTATGAAGTCACACTTTGGGCAAGAGAGGTTAAAGCAGGCCGTGTTTGCGCAACGTCTTTGGAACACAACCTGCATGTTGGAACCGCGCGATAGATTGTGTTTCATCACTGGGAGGTGGGCGGGGGTACGAAAGGGCCACTGACCACTGATTGGAAAATACTATCATACTTTCAAATCCCGCCATTATTACAGTTCACTTAAGCTCAATTAGACGTCGGACTGCAGTCCTCAGCTGTGCCTGAATCTTGATGTTTCATCCAACTAAATGTGGTACATTAATCTGTTGATAAACCAGCTGACTACGACAAATTAACCATCCCATGCTGAAAACCCTTATTTTTGAGCTTCATGTGAGATTTATGTACTACGTTGTTTTCACGAAGTAATCTCTTGTTGCCTAGACGTGACACTGTGTGGACACCGGCCAAAAAATAACAGGCGTGATCCAGTATGAACGGGGACTAAGCCCCCTGCAACAAGTCTTGCAAGGTAATATTGTGCAAGGAAGCAATCAGGTAATCTTGTAAATAATGCAACATCCCAAAAGAGGTACACAAACTATAACACTCTTTTCAAACTTTATTGCTGAGCTTCCCTCTCCATCAGCCCTCAATCTCCCTATCGTCTCAACATCAATACACGACACTGTCCTGCTATCCACCAAAGGCAACATCACCAGAATAAATGATCAATTTCAGCTCAAACTGTGTGGAATGCATGCATTTAAAGCACTGTCAAGTCTTGCAAATCATTGTTTGCCATGAAAAAACCTGAAAAGTTCTCAATTGCTTTGGATGACATTTTCAGGCATTGTTGGAAATGGGACAGAGAATAGTTGATTACATTTTCGGAGTGATCCGGATCACCATCTGGATCCAGAAACTTTCCAAAGGATACTTTAACACTGCAAGGTTAAGAATTTCCAACAGGTTCTACAAAAAACAAAGAGTGCTCCAGATA
Source organism: Oostethus manadensis (assembly GCA_024372805.1). NCBI lineage: Eukaryota > Metazoa > Chordata > Actinopteri > Syngnathiformes > Syngnathidae > Oostethus > Oostethus manadensis. The sequence goes on from QODF01000014.1 coordinate 1,172,998, forward strand.
GTGGAATAATTCTGGATACTATGACCCAGAATATGAAAAAATCGGGACCATTGGAGAAGTGTGATTCCCCTGTTTCCTCCCAATTTCCTAAAACATGCATGTTAGGTTAATTGGCGACTCTATATTGTCGATAGGTGTGAATGTGAGTACGAATGGTTGTCTGCCCTGGCGACAAAAAGTCAGCTGGGATAAGCTCCAGCATAGCCCCGCGACCCTAACGAGGATAAGAAAACGGATGGATGGATGGATGGATGAGGACCATTGGAAGTGGAATTGGAAAATGCAGAATTATTATTTTGGTGTGAATCACAATGGGGGGGATTCAAAAGTACCGAAATGTCATGTTATCATATTATATGTAAACGATACCCACTCTTAAAGGATGGGTTTGGTGCGAAAGAACCAGAACTAAACCTGGAGCTCCTGCAGGTTCCGCTTTTTCCGCACCTTTCGCTTCCTGTGTCCTAATACTTTTGTCCCCAACAGTGCAGGGAAAGTTGAATCAGAGGAGGCCTCTCTCTGCTTTCACACAGGTCTTTGTCTCCATCCCCCTGGAGATTAATGACACACACACACTCGTGGAGAGCAGCAGGGAAAGAGAGGGGGGTAAAGGCAGGAGAGCGCCAGTAAAAGAGTGAATAAAAGGCTTAAAAGGCATCTGGGAGGAAAGCTGAGAAAGCAGGGACCCATCGGCAGGTTTGTGCCAAGACTTAGAAGTCAGACTGTTTGTTTTTCCTCGTATGTCGACGCAGCCGCGCTTCTCTTTTTGTCTCTCCCTGCCGCCACCTCACTGCATCTCCTGCATTTGACACCAAAAAAGACATTATGTAAGTGTGTGTAAAGGAGCCAACTAGAAAATTGATCTGGTTTAGAGGAGGTTGGTAGTTTAATTCCAAAAACATGTTCCATGATACACCCTCCCACCACCACCTTCACTGTAATGCCTCTGATGTGAGGCTGTGGCTTCTTTGGGAGCAGCTGGGATGGGTGGGGGTCGGCTACGCGAACGTGCTTGGTGGCAAACATTTGTTTACATTTTCCTTTGAAAAGGTCGGCGTGCACGACTCCTCGCCGCTGCCGCCGATTGGAAACATACCGCCTACCCCTACCCCCTTAAAGACCAGAAAAATATGCGCGCAAAATAGCCAGAAAATGACACACAACCAAAAAAAGACGACAGCTTCACTTTGTGTGTACTTGCTGGCAAGGAGTTTTGGTAACTTGAATGAAGTGACTGCCGTTATGAGGCCAACACTCCTAAATTCATGTATACAGCCTTCCTCCCGTTCCCTCATCGTCTTAACAAAGCTGTCAAAAAACAGTCAAACGGATCTCTCTCCCCACGGAAGTACTAATCCAATGAGTCGAGATGTAAATCGCTTTGATATTTTGTGCATAATCCTGCTGTGTCGATATGACTGTTGTAAAAAAGGTCATTAAAATATCAAAGCGAGGGCTTCCGCACAATTCTGTACGTAGAAAATTTCCCGGGAAAAGAAAGTCCGAATTGCACTTCGCTTACGACAGTTACTGTGCAGCGCTGACGTCACCTTCAGCCAGGCCGAGATGGTGTAGGTGAACACGGTGTGGCCATTGCGGGTGGTGGTGGTGGTGGGGAGCGGGTTGAGGCCTTCTCGCCACTTTAATTTTTCTCCCCAAGGTGAGCAGGGAAGAGATCAGTGGCACTAAACCCTGGGAATTACCCTAGATATTGGCCCCCTGTGCTCTGCAAATGAAATCCTGCCGTTGGCCGGAAGAACATGGTGGTTAACACTCTGGAAATCAGTTTTTGTGCAGACCACAGCTGGCGCAAGGGGACAGTAAGGGAAGGATGGAGGACAGACGATGGTAAATAAGGTTGACATTACACACGAATAGAAGACAAAAGTTGGATGTGCTTCTTGCTTCCAAAACGGTCCAAATTACTATATTATGTACTGTAAATGTACTCCTTTAACAGGTGGCACTGTAGCCACTGATTTGATGGGCATTTTAGCAAACCTGAAGCTACATTCAGACAGTCCCATTATAATGTGTTTATAAAGGGTAAACAGGCAGCACCAAATCATGTTTTGTGTGATTATAACACAATAAAGTAGCAATACACTGCAGTAATGTGGGTGGAGGTAAAGCACATTAGAATGTAGATGCCAATCAAGACAGGCTGTGTCTTTTTTGCCACAGCTCCATCTGCTGGAAGTGTTAGGCCACCGCCCCTTAAGCGGTTTAAAAAATATCTAAGCGTTTGTTTGGCGTATGCACATAAGTGGCAGCAGAGTGAGTTCGTAGTTACTGCGACCAAACTCTAACGATGAAACAAGAACCGGGGGTCCAGCTGTCTGGGCGTCTGAGCAGGGGGTCCCGGCGCGGATGGCGAAGGGTGGGGTGGGGGTGAGTGCACGGCCAGATAGAAATGACTCATTGTGATTGTAACCTTCACAGTGGTGAACCTGAGCAGCTGTTCGTCTGTCCAAGTCCAAGGATGGCAGTCTGTGACATCAACGTCCATGTTTATAAAAAAAACGTTCTGCTCATGTGGTATTTCTCTTTTGAGAAACCAGCAAAGTCTCTTCGATCCTTCAAGGGCATGGTATCCAAAGGTGAACCAAAAACGCTGTTTTCAGACTTTACATATTACGCTAAACACAAAAGTGCGAGTAATGCAAGAACATTTCATTACGTCCCTATAAGAACAATCTCTCCATGACATTTTTTCGGGAAACGCCGCTACAATAAAACACAACCACACATTTTTTATTAGGAAGACATTACTAAAACTGTGTCATGGTTTTCATATGGCCAAGTACTTGTCAGGTGCCTAAAAAACAAAACATCCCCACGTTGGTGACTTGAAGTCTCTGAAGAATCAATAGAATTTCCTTTAGAGTTGGGACACTACAGACAGATACTGGGGATTTTTATTATGTGTGTGAGTTTATATGTTCATAGAATGCACACAGAACGATGAACAACTCTGTATCAGACTTCTTGCTTCCTACTTTTTGGCACTGTGCTATGTGGTGATGAGGCGCTCAAGCGCACTGCGTATTTGTGACTGTGGGAATCTGTGCTTTTTAGAAAAAAAATAGTAAGTTTGTAAAATAAAAAATAAAAAATAAAACGTAAAAATGTGAGAAAAAGTTTTGAATTTGAGAAAAAGTCGTAGCAAATTACAACGGCAGCATGTGTTCCTTGGGTAACACAGTTGGAAGGGGGAACGATTTGACAGAGACACATATCAGAAAGGGCCAGGCTGCAGCGCCGAGTGCGAAAGGTTAAAACTATCCATCCACTCCTTCAATTATTGTGCATTTTGGGTTTTTGCCGGGCCTTTTGGGACGGATTATTGACAAAAATTGAACATTCACTGTACTTCTTGTCTGTGGACACCGGGTGGGTTCTTGAGCCTCCCGACTGGCACTCATACCGGCGGCATGGCCGGGCTCACGGTCAACATAAGCCATTCACAAAATGATTTCCTAAAAATGAAATAAGCTCGTGACGTGGAAACTTCTCCCCTCCCCGCCTGCAAGGAAACTCTATGTTGCCATACTTCAACACTCACTTACCGGTCTCGGTTTTTGCGCCACGCATAGCTGAATACAAATAACGGCGTGCATTTACACACACATCATCACCCCTGAGCTCAACACCCCGACTCCCTCTTACTCTGCTCTCCAACTTTATGCACGGATTGTATTTATAGGCTCTGATCCGGCTGTAAAACAAGCCCCTTTCTCTTTATAAACTCCTGCAGCATATTAGTCTCAAAATAGTAGTTGCCCGTCTGTTTAACCGTGGCGGCAATAAGGGAGGGCTGGTGAGGGGGGGTCTCAAAAAATGGAAGGATGTTAACTCATCTTTGGAGTGAAAAGGGTGATAATCTCCAATCAGGTTTGAGAGGCAGATAGTTAGCAAGGAGAGGCTCAAAATAGAGCAGGCGCTAAAACATTCCAACGACGATCGAGGTTAACTTTGATCTGACGATGCGCCTGCTGAAAATAATTAGCACTTGTGTGTGGTGGTTCAGGACAAACCGTATATAGATGAACTCTGAGGACACGGTGAGCCCAGGAGCTTTAGCGCGTGTTCCCAAGGGATGGAAAACCCAGCGTGGCCAAGGGCTTGTTTGGAGAACTGATGGAAAGTTTGGTTGGAAACCGGGAACGCGACCTTGATGGCGATCGGGTTTTACTGAGGTGTCAAAGTCAAGACCGGAACATTTTATTGTAGTGACAGAACCACACGGCACGCGGTATCCTTGGACACCAAACCCTGAGGTCACAATTTCTAATGAATCATCTCGACACTTTCCATTATTGTTGTCTTATAGCCAAATAAGAAGCCTGTTGATTTTACTGATGCCCGCCAAGAGAAGACTGAGGTTGCTGTTCCTTGGAAACTTCACATGATCTACAAAACAGTTGACCTTTCTCAGAACTAACGATTATTTTCTAAGTCGATTCATCTGAAGCTTGTTGTTTTGATTCACTCAAATTAATCAGTTAGGACCTACACCAGAGGTGGGCAAACTGTAAGCTGCAGGCCACGCCTAGCATCTTCATCCAGCCCACCGGGCATTTCAAAATTCCTTTTTCTAACCTTTAGCATGGAAAGCGTAGCTGGCAACGTGACTTGCAGCACTATTGTGGCACGCGTCAGTCGCCAAAATAATCAGATGCAATCTGCAGCTTGTACAAAAAAGCCATGTCAACACATACACAAAGTAACCTACTTACTGCACCATGTGGGGACACAAACAAATATCCAGGCGTAACCCATGCCAAAATAAAACACCCATATACCGCAAGGCATGCTGGACAGCTTGTGGTACACTTTTTCCCAAAGTTTTGCCTTGTTTGGCACATTTTTGCTAGACTGCAAAATATGTTGAGAAGTTCATCAGAAAAGTAAACAGGGAGGAGTTAACATACTCTTCATATTCAATGTTCTTTTGGTCATACCTTTGTCATGGCAGCTGGACTACCCAGCATGCCTTGCGGGGGCATTTGAAAATATCATGTTTAAATGACGTCTTATCTTCAGCTTAGCTGTTGATTTACGTGATGAGTTAACTTGCCACAGGTGTGTAGTGGTTTCGTTTTGTTGCACCGTGAGCAAGTATGTCTGCTAGATGCCACCTACGGTATATACAGACGAACAAGTGCAGTTACAGTGTATATGTAAAAAGTGAATAAAGTGCACAATAGACACACACTCAGTCAGAGACAGGCGAGCACAAACAGATTCAAATCCAGATTTGCCTTACAGTATTTGACAGCTGAAACGTACGTAAAATTGGACAAAAATGAGATAATATGCAATCAATAATTAACTAGCTGGGCTGAACTGCCTAAAAGACGACCTTTTGCGACCGTGCATGTCAGTGGATGCTGCTTGACGGGAGCATACGGGAGCAAATTAAAAATGCTATCGAGTGTCACGGTGGTGTTTTCTGATGCTACGCAGCAAACCAACATCACGGAGTGCAAAGCGGCACCGTGATGTACTGCAGATTAACAACTACTTTAGAGTCATAAACGGCAGCGCTGTGAAGTAGGTTCCAAGAGAGTGCGCAGTTTGACATTGCTGTAAACAAAGTGTGGCTGCTGCAGGCCTGCCTAATGTTACAATATTCACATACAATAATCACAGCTCTTTATATATTCTTGAAAAAAATAGTACAAATACTTTTAAAAGACAAAACAAATGAACACAAAATACAAATTTTAAATTAAACCTTTTATTATTAAGAGAGAAAAAAATATAAATCTATATGTTAAAGCATAACTTAACTGAGATTGAGCTCCATCCATCTGGAAAAGGTTATAAAAGGCATTTCTAAAGATTTGAGACTCCAGCAAACCACAGTGAGAGCCAAAAATGTCAAAAACATGGAAGAGTGGTAAACCTTCTTAGTAGTGGCCGGCAAACCTAAATGACCCTAAGAGCACAGAAAATACCCCACAACAAAATCCAAAGGACAGCAGGCCTCACTCAGAAAAACAGCCTGCATGGCAGAGATCCAAGAACAAAGCTGAACAAAAAGAACATTAAAGCTCGTCTCAATTTTGCCAGAAAAGATCTTGATGATCCCCAAGACCTTTGGGAAAACACTATGTGGTCTGGCAAGACAAAAGTTGAACTTTTTGAAGGGTGTGTGTGTCCCATTACATCTGGAGAAAAAGTAACGCTGCATTTCAATAAAAGAAAAAGGAACATCATAATTAGGGGCTGTTTTGCTGCTTTAGGACCTGGAAGAATTGCTGTGATAAATGGAACCCTGAATTTCGGCTAGCTATTGGTGACCTCAAGCTGAAACCAACTTGGGTTGTGCAGCAGGACAATGATCCAAAACACACCAGCAAGTCCATCTCTGAATGGCTGAAGAAAAACCACATGAAGACTTGGGAGTGGCCTAGTCAAAATCCTGACCTGAATCCCATTGAGATGCTGGGTCAAGACCTTAAAAAGGCGCTTCATGCTGGAAAAGCCTCCAATGTGACTGAATGACAACAATTCTGCAAAGATGAGTGGGCCAAAATTCCTCCACAGCGCTGAGACTCATTATGGCAAACGCTTGATTGCAGTTGTTGCTGCTAAGGGTGGCCCAAACACTTAGCTTTAGGCTAAAATCACTTTTTCGAACAGGACCATGTAGTTTGGATTTTTTTTCTCCCTTAATAATAAAAAGTTTCATTTAAAAACTGCATTTTGTGTTCACCTGTGCTTTCATTGGCTAATACCTAATACCTTTGTTCAATGATCTGAAACATTTAAGTGTGACAAACATGAACAAAAAATCAGGAAGGGGGTTGAACTCGAAACCGACAAGCTGAAACAAAATACCAGAGAGCGTATTGATGGGTCATAATGCACAAAATGTAGGAAAAGGGGCACTTTGGTAAGTTTGCAGTAGTGGAAAACAGGACAACGACTCAAAAAGAAATACTGAGATCTACCAACTCTTAACTGTCACACCACAATGGACCAAATGTTGATTGTAAATGGTAAAAACATTGCAAGTATGTTAACTCTGCCACCAATTCAGGGTGCATATGGCGATGCCACAAAAGCCAAAAAAAGCAAAAAATCCAAGGTTTTCTTTTTATGATCAGTGACTTGGCATCTGACATTGTTCTCCGATATTTTGGTGGAATGTGGAAATGTACAATCTCAGGTAACCTACTAACTCAAACAACAACATAGAACCCTGCGAGAAATATTAGGAAGTTCATCTTTTTTCCCCGCACAGCCAATTCTACCATCTCAAGTTGCACACAGACTTGGGTGAGGGGTGTGCGTAGACATCATAAAAAAATGTCTGTCCACCTGTTGTCATGGTGCGGGGGGGCGTGTGAACCCCACCTGCAATTCTTTGTTCTGGTGGACAACATGCATGCATGTGTGTGTGTGTGTGTGTGTGTGTGTGAGATTGAGTGCGTCCCCCACCATAAACAGGTGGGGTTCCCCGCCACAGCTATCGTGTTCCCCTCTTTGATAACTCATTACAGACTTCATTAATTCCCGCCCTCCCCCTCCCAGCTCGGGCCACGCATTCGCCGCCCGGCGGGCTGGCAGGAATTCCCGTGCGAGCACACCTCGTTGGGCTTGTGTAAGTTTTACAAGCTGAGATTAACATGTGTGAAAACAAATGTAACGTGACCCCCCCTCCCAACCCCCTCCCGGTGTGTTTGAGCAGGGGCCAAGTTCTAAAACAACTTGATGTCCCAACTGACTTGACTTGCAAGTTTTGCTTGACATTTAAACAGTGGCGGAAAAAAGGAAAAAGTTGAAATCACATCACAGCAAACATTTAATTGCATCATTTCCTTCATTTTTATTGGCGTGGGGGCGCCATTAACTTAAGCAAAGGTCATATTTGACAGTTAATCTGCTCTCAAGAGCACAAGGCAAATGTCTTCCATGAGCTCCCGAGCCAAGAAAAACATCTCACGCCTGACTTGACTTTGTTTGTGCGCCGCTGTGTTTTCTTGACATTGATTGGTGATTGTGGGGAAGAGCGGGACACCCGACACCGAGGCCCGCCTGATTCCAGTTGTGCGGAGACTCATCATCTCGACGGATTACGCGGCGCCGGCAGCACGTGGTGAGCTCGGGACGGGACGGGACCGAACCGCGCTGCTCGGTCACATGCACTTTGTGCAAAAATATGTCCGGCATGACAAAAAAAATTGAGACCAGTGGTTTTCAACTGGTGGGTCGGGAACCCAAAGACAGATTAGTCAAAAAATATTTAACATAAAACTCATGTCTGACGTAAAAATGAGCAATATTTTACTTATCTTCCTTCTTCATTTACGTACATTCCACAGTTATAAGTGAAATGTCTGATCTTGTGTAGTTCATTTTACTTATTTGACTATTTACATTTATGCAGTTATGTTCTTCCTCGTTTCCTTCACAAAACGCCTTAATAAATTCCTCTTAAATTCACCTTAGATGTTTAATTACGCGAAGCTGACAGGCATTTTAAAAAAAACATGTGCTTTGTTGACTTAAATTAAAATATTTAGAAAAATAAATACATCACCATAGAAAGCATAACATAAAATAAAAGGTAAGTGTAAAATAAAAATGACTTAAGTGTAAAAAAATATATAAAACGACTTGAACAAAAGCATAAAAAATATCAAAAATAAATATACAAATGATTTAAAAGTGTAAAAAAAAATAATACAAATAAAACTGAAAATTTTAAGAGACCCAAAACCGTAAAAACACAAATTAAAATAATCTCAATAAAAGTGTAAAAAATAAATAAAAATGATTTACTACAACTGTAAAAAATAGAAAAATACAAACAATTAAAATAAATTGTGGGTCACAGGCCTCAATGTTGCTGCATCGCTGGAGTGAATGTTGACGCTGTGTTCTTATTATGGAAACGGCCGTGGTAGATTGTGGCTACACTCTGCATTGGCTAACTTCTTTTTAGCAAACGATGTGTGCTTTTTGGATTTCAGAATAAAATGTCCATTGATACAGTGATGTGAAAAAGTGTGTCTTTCTTTCCTTGCATTTTTATCACAATTAAATGTTTCAGATCATCAAACTAATTGAAATGCGAGTCAATGACAACACAACTGAACACAAAATGCAGTTTTTAAATACAAGTTGTTATTGTTAAGGGGAAACTATCAGAAGCTACATGGTCCTGTGTGGAAAAAGGGATTTTAGCTAATAAGTGTTTGGGCCACCCTTAGCAGCAACAACGGCAATCAAGCGCTTCTGATAACTGCCAATGAGTCTCTTACTTGCTGTGGAGGAAGTTTGGCCCACTCATCTTTGCAGAATTGTTGTCATTCAGTCACATTGGAGGCTTTTCCAGCATGAAGCGCCTTTTTAAGGTCATGCCAAAGCATCTCAATTGGATTCAGGTCAGGATGTGGACTAAGCCACTCCAAAGTCTTCATTTGGGTTTTCTTCAGCCATTCAGAGGTGAACTTGCTGGTGTGTTTTGGATCATTGTCCTGCTACAAAACACAAGCTGGTTTTAGCCTGAGGTCACAAAGACATGGTTGGACATTCTCCTTCAGGATTTTTGGTAGACAACAGAATTCATGGTTTCGTTTATCACAGCAACTCCTGAAGCAGCAAAACAGACCCAGACCATCCAAGATGTTTTCTGGTAAAATTGAGACGAGTAAATGTTCTTTTCGTTCAGCAGTGGTTTTGGTCTTGGAACTCTGCAATGCAGGCCATTTTTGCAGAGTGTCTTTCTTATGGTGGCGTCATGAACACTGACCTTAACTGAGACAAATTGAGGCCTGCAGTTGTTTGGATGTTACTGCGGGGTCTTTTGTGACTTTTTGAATGAGTCGTCACTGAGCTCTTGGGGTCTATTTGGTTGGCCAGCCACTCCTGGGAGTGTTCACCACTGTTCCTGTTTACGCCATTTCTGGATAATGGCTTTCACTTTGGTTTGCTGGAGTCCCAAAGCTTTAGAAATGACTTTATAAACTCTCCCACACTGATATAGATCTCAATTAATTAATTGTAATTGACTTTAAATGTGTCTGATGATTTGAAACGTTAAATGTGGTATATGTGCAAAAAAGTTTTGTGGCCTAAGAGTGTCTATGTTAGGAATTTTGACTTCTAATGTTCTGCTAGTTGCTTAAAAAGGAGAACGAGTGTCATTGTTTAAAGGATATCTGTGTCATTTATTTTTAGAAAACTATACCAGCTATTCTATGAGCACACGTAGGGCAGTGGCTGGGGTGGGGGGCTGGTTGGGCGTCTGTCGGGACGCCGAACTGGGTGTATTGTTGCGGCGAGTATAGCTTTGAACTTCATTCTGATCAGACAAGCTTCTTGATTTAAACAAGACTGGAGAGCTTCCTGGAAAAAAAAGGTTGGGGTATTTCAGGCTAGGGAATTCGATCCAGAGCATGCGGATGCTCGATTTGAAGATGATTTACGACGCAGAGGCACGGATAAATCCATAGTGTTGAAGAGATGCAAACATACGAGGTGGGGGACTGACGGGGGAAGGGGTGGGGGGAGGAAAGTTTCTTCTGGTGTAGTATTGATGTCTGCTTGGTCGTTGTTCGATACCCCGCCGCTGTGGCTCGGTTTATTATATTAACAAGGTCAATCTTTAGCTCGACGTGGCGAGAACCCGGTTGACGTTCGGATATTGAATGAGAATTCCGTTTTTGAGTTTGCGGGAATTACTGTTTTGCTGATTGATCCATTTTAGTTCCCATTCTCCTTACTCAGAACACTCCCACACGTGCTCAGCCGGATCCCCGCTCCGCTTTGGAGAAAATCTGTAAGTTGGACAAAGATATAACAAAAAAATGAGGGGGAAAATCTGAAGGAGACTAAATTTGAGGCTTGGATAGACGCCACTGGTTTTAATGGCGAGTACATCAAAGGCCTTGTTGCTTGACTTGTGCAATGTTGTGGTGGCGAAAAGCCTTATTTTGAAAGAAAATCCCATTCATACCGTTTTGGACTCTGGACCTGTCTTGGGCTTTGGCAGAATCCATCAAGCCAGGGTGAGAAATAGCCTTCTAAATTTGGCCGCTACATCTTTAGCATGTTCTCGGTGGGTAGAGGGGCAGCTGAGGAGAAGACCCCCTCCCCACCATTACCACCGCCAATCACTCACGACGGCAGCACGGGTCTTGAAGCAAAGAATCCCACAGCTCAGTGGTCTAAAAGACAAACAGGTCGTAAGGCTGAGAAATGTTAGGAATCGCCAATGAGGTACTGACTTTACGACGCGGTCTGCTCCTCTTGCTAAGACCGGGACTTGCTTTATTCTTAGAGGGCTGTGAGCTGCAACGGTGTCCAATGAGATTTGGGCTGCCACAAGTCATCTTCAACAACCTTCCAGAGATTATTCCTCTTTGTCAAGGCCGTCTTTAGACTGGACCCGGGCCATACGAGCGCTTCCTCAATTAAAAGCAACGGAATACGCTGCGAGAGGCAGACTATGAGTCACGACAAACGCAAGCGTAACACCAGTGATAGGAAAACATTTGGGAAAAGCAGCCGACACAGGCAATTGCTTCTGTGACCGCAAGAATGTGTCTGTGAACCACGTCGACGTCGATCAGTATTTCACTCCTTTTTTCGTCGTACCGCCGCATCAGCACTTTCTGCTCCCCAAGCAATGCAGAGGAGGGCCTTCTATTATTGTCACGTTCGTCTCAGCAAACATTTCTCTAGAAATAGACATGGTTAGAAGAATTTGAAACTTGAATATTCTAATATAGTCAAAGATGGTTTATAGCAGATGTATACGTAGTAAAAAGATGAAGGGATGCAAGGGCCACTTTGATATTTTGTAAAGCATGTTGATATGCTAACAAATTATTATGAATCTATTTTTTAAAACACATCTCAGCTTTGCACATTATTAATACGAACTTCCCCATTTTTGCTGTTCAATTTTCAACTTTCCTTCAAAACACCTCTTTGTAATTTCTCTTGAAAAATTATGACTTTCACTCGTTCATTTTGCCTTTTTTTCCCATCTTATTAATATAATTTCCCCGTCCTAATTTTTCAAAAATGACAACCTTTTTTTCTGATAATTTCCCAATTTTTTAAAAAATAAGGTACCGTTTTGTTTAATATTTTAACTCCATGCTACTAAAAGGACATTATTTTTGTTACTTTATGATTTTACTCTTGTAAAATTGAGATCTTTTTCTCTTAATATTTTGACTCTACTCTTAACTCCTCCCGTAATTATGACTCTATTCTCAAAAGATTATAACTTTTGCGGCAACTTTATTTGGTGTTTTGTTTTTCATAATATTTTGAAATGAAAAAAAATAAATAAATGTTATGCTACTAAAGTTACGTTATTTTTTCTTCATGATATTTTTTCTTGTTATACTATAGTAATTACTTTGGCGAGCCATTTTGGCATTGGAGACAACAAGGAGAATGTTGACTAGAATGTTCGGATATTATGCGGGTTTGTTGGCAAAGCTCACTTCTGGTCATGTGACGGCGACAGGTTGGTGAATTCATCGTTGTCTTTGTGGAAAAGGCAAGCCGGCCTTGTCAGACTTTCCCACTCTGGGATCCGTTTTCAAGGAACGCCATTTCTGTGTAAGGATAAAACACTTTGCTGTTTTCACCTAAAAACGTGGGCACGCTGAAATTCATCTGGAAACACACCATCGCTAATCTGAGCGTGCAAATAAACAAACTGGCTTTTGACTTTGTCTTTAGTCAGCAACGCTTCAAGGTTATTCTCAGTGGAAACCACACTATCTCCTCCCTCACTTTGGGCCTTGACTCGCATTGCTGTGCTGAGTGATTGATTAAAGTCTCCAAAATAGATGACTGGCACTGTTGATACAAACTAATGTACTGTTTATTGCTTAATGCGACTCGGGTATATAATTTATATCAAGCTAATGTTACTTTCAGTCAAGATCTTGGACGCGTCACGTGTACAGAACACCGCAAGGGACTTTCTAGGCTGGAATATAAATAACTTATTTCAAATATATTTTATGTAGCCCATCTTGGACGGAGCTCAAAGTTCAAAGTCAAGCAATTTCGGAGGTGTTCTTAGGATTAAACTCTCCGCTTCCCTGAAGCGAGTCAACATGCATACAAAGATGAACCCAAAGTCGTAAGTCAAATTCTTATAATGTCATGTTTACAACACAATGTTAAATGTCGTGGCGGATGATAAATGCTTATTGTTGTACGGACATCGCAAAGTGAATTGGTTTATTTTGGGGGTATTCCGCAGATTTTGGATAACGGCAAGAGAAACCATTGGCTTTGTGAAAAAATCAACTCTAGTTCAACTCTCGGTGGTCAAAGTGGGCTGCGGTTATTATAGTACTCACCGGGGTCGACAGACCTTTACTGCAATTTCAATAATTTGACTTCTAAAGCGTCATTTTCCCCATTTAAATACAGTGCAGTCACAGTTAGCGTCAGTAAGCCGGACTCAATGTAGGCTAACCGGATACATTTCTCCCATAAGAAATTATGCTAATTGACTCAATCCTTTCCAGGCACACAAAAATACAGAAAAACACACCTTTTTACAGTTTTAAAAGCAGGAAAAATGACCAATGAGAGCCAAATGAAAACGTACAGTGAAAAAAAAGCGTTTTACACACTTAACTTCAGATCATCAAACTAATGGAAATGTTAGTCAATTGCAACACAACTAAACACAAAATGTGGTTTTTAAATGAAACCTTTTATTAGTAAGAGAGGGAACAAATTCAAAGTTACACGGCCCTAGGTGAAAAAGTGATTTTACCCAAACCCTAACAAGTGGTTGAGCCACCCTTAGCAGCAACAAGTGCAATCAAGCATAACTTGCAATGAGTTTCATGCAGCGCTGTGGAGGGATTTTATACCACTCATCAGGAGAATGTTCGTTCATGACCTCAAACTGAAACAAACTTGTGTTCTGCAGCAGGATTATGATCCAAAACACACCAAAGTCCTGACCTGAATCCTAATGAGATGCTGTGTCATGACCTTCAAAAGGTGCTTCATGCTGAAAAGACTCCAGTGTGAGTGAATGACAACAATTCTGCAAAGAGAGACTCACTGCAAGTCATCAAAAACGCTTGATTGTATTTGTTGCTGCTAAGGGTGGTCCAGCCAATTATTAGGTTTAAGGTAAAATCACTTCTTCACATAGGAACATGTAACTTTGGATTTTTTCCCCCTTAAAAAAAAAAGGATTCATTTAAAAAGTACTTTTTGTCTTCAGTTGTGTCATTGACTAATATTTACTTTAGTTTGGGGCAAACACTTTCTTACAACACAGTAACTTCACTTTTACATTGTTGGAGTGTAACTGTATTATTTAGCAGAGAACTACAGAGTGGCTTGTTAATGACATCATAGACAAAGCTGGGTTCCAGTCCTGGTTTAAAAATCCTGGTGATAAAAGTACCTTACAAACACAGTTGGTCTCATGCAGTGTATTAGTAACACAATAAGATGCGTGCCATGTTGCACACTAACCGGGAATTGTATGCAAAAAAGTAAATTGTAGTAAATTGTCGACGTAAACCGGTCCGCTAACCAATCCGCTAACCAAGGTCATCAAAAATTCCATGCTTTAAAGTAGGAGTGTCAAAAAATATAAATATTATAGGCTTCCAATTAAATTTTTACTACATTACCTTGCATTGCGCCTCACAAGCTTACACGCTTCTGTGTTTGCTACCAACCCCGCCTCCACCCAACACACAAAGAGACTGTATGACTGACAAAAGGGGTCTCAATCCGTTCCTGCTGTTGTTTTATGGAACAAACACGCCTAGGTGCCTAAAAAAAAGTGACAGAAAACAGACACGCATGTGCAAGGAAATATATCCATCCATCCATCCATTTTCCTCCGCTTATCCGGGTCCGGGTCGCGGGGGCAGCAGCTTCAGTAGGGAAGTCCAGACTTCTCGGTCCCCAGCGACCTCTTCCAGCTCCACCGGGAGGACACCAAGGCGTTCCCAGGCCAGCTGTGAGACATAGTCCCTCCAGCGTGTCCTAGGTCTTCCCGGGGGCCTTCTCCCGACTGGGCATGCCCGAAACACCTCACCAGGGAGGCGCCCGGGAGGCATCCGGACTAGATGCCCGAGCCACCTCAACTGGCTCCTCTCGATGTGAAGGAGCAGCGGCTCTACTCTGAGCTCCTCCCGGATGGCCGAGCTCCTCACCCTATCTCTTAGGGTGAGTCCAGCCACCCTACGAAGGAAACTCATTTCCGCCGCTTGTATCCGCGATCTCATTCTTTCGGTCATGACCCATAACTCATGACCATAGGTGAGGGTGGGAACGTAGATCGATCGGTAAACAGAGAGCTTTGCCTTCCGGCTCAGCTCTCTCTTCACCACGACGGTCCGGTACAGCGACCGCATTACTGCAGATGCTGCACCGATCCGTCTGTCGATCTCACGCTCCAACCTTCCCTCACTCGTGAACAAGAACCCGAGATACTTGAACTCCTCCACCTGAGGCAAGACCTCACTCCCAACCCGGAGGGTACAGTCCACCCGTTTCCGACTGAGAACCATGGCCTCGGATTTGGAGGTGCTGAGTCTCATCCCAGAAGCTTCACACTCAGCTGCAAACCGCTCCAGTAAACGCTGAAGGTCACAGCCTGATGAGGCCATAAGGACCACATCGTCTGCAAATAGCAGAGACGAGATCCTAAGCTCACCAAGCTGGACTCCCTCAACACCTTGACTGCGCCTAGAAATTCTGTCCATGAAGATTATGAACAGAATCGGTGACAAAGGGCAGCCTTGGCGGAGGCCAACGTTCACCGAAAACAATCAATATATCAATAGCAATATATCGAGGCCAGCAAAATTATCAAGTTTATTTTGGTGTGATTTATTTATGTATTTATTGTCGTGCGCCCACAAAATGTTTTTTTCCCCAAACAAGAAATCATGTGACACGCCTACTTTAAACGAAAGCAATGGCTGTATTGGCTTATATGCCAGGGGGAGTGCCAGTCTTTCAAGGGTGTGGTCTTATTTAGCACAATTTTCCTATTTAATTGGAATTTATACATCATGTGTCCTCACTTCCTTCATAAAATACCTTTTAAAAAATCCCCTAAAATACACGTTGGGCATGTAGTTGTACGTCACTGTTTAAGAAGACGAAGCAGACGCAGGAAAAATACTTTTACAGGTTCGAGTTAAATAAAAGTGGGTGGCAACTTAATGACTACTGGAAAATGTATTTCCCAGGTTGAGATTGTTTGAGAGCCCGTGCTTCATAGCTTGTTTCGGGTGGTAACGGTATGGTAACACTTACTCTTACACTACATTCAACTTCTTGCTCAAGGACTTTAATGTAAGTCAGGCATTGCCTTCCAGAAACAATATTTTGACGTTCCGCCATAAGAGTTTCTCTCTTGTGGTAAAGCGCGGAGTTATGTAACAGAGTAACCATAAAAAGTTACAGCCCTAGTTTGTAGTGTGTGATGTTGCAGCATACTCTCAAGAGGCCTCCTTCTCAGCCTGAATTGACCGCCGCCCAAGCCGAGAGCAGCAGCATGAAGTCATCACAAGAGTCAAGAGCTACTGTGCTGCGTGAGCGTCGGAGGAGGGAAGAAAAGCTGGCCCGAAAAGACGTGTTGTGTCGCTGGAAAGGCTTTGCGAGGGGGAGGGCGGAGACGGAACTCGGAGGCGAAGGGAGATGGTGACATAAAATAGGAGTTGAGGCAGAGGTGCGCTTTCGGAGAGGAGAGAGAATAGTGGTGTTGATAGAGAGGTGGCACCAAGCCCAGCTGGTGTCTGTGCTGGACCGCTGTGGCTGTCAGATCTACTCCAGCCCTGGAGACAGCTGGAGGTGTCAACGCCGCGCCGGTCGACCCAACAAAACTTCGCCATGTGTCGGCACAGAGCGGCCTCGCTGCCACAACAAGCGGATTCCGCGACCACTTCCAGCGTCCCCTCCTCTCTTTGCTCTTTGTCCATTTTTACCCCCTGGACCTCTGGCATGATTTGTTGTCACACCTCGTCTGAAAAACATATTTCAAGGACTCATCGCCGCTGCATTTGTTAGTCCAAGCGCCTCTTGAAAACTAAGAGTCGGCGGTGGGATGTATAATGGGGCATGACAAGACCCCGAAAGAAAAGCTTTCATGCTACATTTACATTGCAACAATCACTCACTACTGAGGGCTCAAATTCTCCCCAACCACAGGCCGACGTTTGAGGGCTTAACCCTCCAACTACAAATCAAACTGGTAGGAATTCATTACCGCCTAATGGCTTCCAGAGCAGAGTGGACGGCTCTCTGGCTCTCTCGTGTCGCCTTTACATCTCCCGAGGCCTCACCAGAGCATAAGGGGCAGGCCAACGTACAACTAAGACACTGTCCTCACCAGTAAAGACATTCCTGCTAGTTCAAGATGCCCGTCTACCGTCCCAAACTGTCCTTCAGATAAGAGTCCGGGCAGATACACGCCCGGATTTATGATTTTGAAAACGAGGGAGGAAAGCGGCCTGTCCTTTGTCTGAGTGGAACGTGAAATTTGACGAGACTCTCCAGTTGGTTGCCTAAGAATAAATCAGAACGGATCCTAAGGCTGAAGATCGCACCGAGATGCTGTTGTACGAGTGGCAGCTCTCCTTTTGCATATCTAAAACACCGACACGGACGGATAACTCACACCAGATTTGTTCTGTTTACCGGGAATTCACAGCGAGGTAGTGTGTGTGTGTGTGTGTGTGCGTGTGTGTGTGTGTGCTAGCAAACAAGTCAACCTGCACCAAGCAGATGTTTTGAAGGGAAATGGAATGCCTAATAAATCTTGGGCATAATGTTATCGAATTAGTTGGGATTTAGCCCCTGATACCACATTAAATCCCGTCTTTTCCACGTCGCTGCTTTCGATAGCAACACATTAGAGCTACGAATAATATACTTGCGCACCCGCCGCCGTTTCTCATCACCTCTAGCGAGGCCTTGGCAAAGAGCGGATGCAATTAATAATAAATGAACTTGAATTTTCTGATAGAATTCCCATTCACGCTGCAACCAGTATTCAGGAGAGAGGAATTACTTTTAACGCCCCGTGATGCCCGTGTAAGAGTTGTAACACCAATTAACAGCGAGAGCTAAGGTTGCCAACCGTTCCTTGAAATATGGAATCGTCCTGTATTGAGCTGAGAAGAATCTTTGTTGAAATGATTCCAGCTTGCCACAGGCTATGCCAATCGATGCCAGCATGTCTGATCGCTCACCCATCAGTCATTTTATTTGTTCCCTTTGTCACAGCTGACACTCTGCCTCCGCTTTGGGGACATTTATTCTGCCTAGCTTCTGCAGTGTGGGCTCCAAATGTGTCTTAGATCCCCCAAAGGTTGTCTCATTCCACGGGAAGAGTGGCCACTAATGAGGTTTTTTGCCATCAGGCAGGTGAATCATGTATTTTTACGCAGGCTAGTTGGGTGGACACTTACCAGGGACATATATGGGACCACACCGCATTCATTCGGGAACTGAAGACTTTTGGATTAAAGGTGAAACATCTTGAACACACTAATCAAACTGCCTTGATTTAACCTTTGCAAATAAAATAAAAAAACAATACAAATAAAAAATCAGGTCAAGCAGCCCTGCCAACAACATGTCCCTTATTTATAGGGTGTTGGCAACCTCTAGAGACATTTCGTCGCTCACATTTGACTTTTGTAGCCGCTGTTTGTATTGCTTGGCTTATCCTTGAAAGTGGCAATTAATCATATTTGGCTCAAACATCCGAATTGTCTTAATTTCTGGTTTGGGGCCTTCTAACTGCAACTTTAATTTGAGACTCATGCAATCAGTTAACTTAGATCACAGATTTCATGGCGCGTCAGGATTCTATTGAAAGGTCTGCTATGGGACTGGTTTGAGTTTCCATGAGATGGCCTGCAATCTCCAACGTCTACAGTGACAGTCGTATTCTTCACAGTGGCAGGCAGTTGTTGTATTTCTAAAACAGTCTTCGCTCATACTTTGAAGTGTGAAACCCGTGCTTGGAAACAGGAGATGCAGACTGCAGTGGCTCCCAGTTCAGTGTTTCGTTGACCCGTCAACCGCCCGTCGTCATGTACGGATATTTTCCTAACCTCCCACCTTTATGACAGCCTGTAGGGGTAGTTGAGTCTTTAAAGCAAATTTGTGTTGTCATTTGGGAGTTCCCGTGTGGAGTTCTGGAGACTTTGGCCTGCATGCTTCATGGAAGTATTCAGGGTCGGTGAACCACTGAAGAACAATGTTTGACTGACAGTCGATCGGAACCGTACAGGACCACAGGGTGGAACGTCCATCACTCAGCATGTCAACAATAATTCTCGACACTTTCCTGTCGTAAACCACTCCGCGTCACTTCCTTAGGTGAACTCTGATCCCAAACTCTTCTTACTAAGTCCTTTGTAATGACTGCCATGCAAGAAACTCTTCCCACTGTTCCTTGGGATGAAGGCAGGTGCTAAACACCTAATGCATAAATGTAAACACCCTCAATGTAATCGGACGCCCGAACACCTCTCAGCAAATGTCGACAAAGGCTGGTGAGGAGCTAGCGCGGGGTCAGGTGATGATTGATCCGAGTATGATTGATAGGTACAGCTGATACAGCGGCTCGGCTTGCATTTGTGCAAGATCTGACACTTCTCACCTTGTAAAAGTGCTTAAAGGGGAGCTTTGGGATGAATGAGGCTGAGGAGCTGGAAGATGACAGGGATTGTCAAGCTTGAAGACTTGAACTTGAACACTTGACAGACGTTCCCTTATAGTGCTGGTCCTTCTCAAGAGGAAGAAGACTACACAGCACATAGTCTTCCAACTTTCTCACCTACGATGCTACCATTTACGATCTAATGCTTAGAGGAGCTTATGTTTCCAAATGAAACAATATCCTGCATGAGCAGAGAAAATTACAAACCTGATATGATGAGGTTTGACAGACATAAGGGTCTGTACAAGTGAAATGGGATTTTTTTTCTAAGATACATTTAAATTGCTGCCAAATGTGGAATCTGGATCAGGTTCAGATAAATCACCCTGGATCAAATTTAGCTCAAATTGGATTACGCTAGAAAGAGATAGGATTTTCTCACATTATAAAAGCTATATCTATTATTTTTATGATGTAATCCACAAAAATGAATTGGTAACGTTGATGAAAGAGTGCCTTTATCCATAATTTAAACAAGAAGAAATGTAGAATTCCGAATTCAACCATTTTCTGGAAAAATATTCCTCACCATTTCAAAGGCAATATCAACTTTCATGTTGTTTTGAGCTTCTGCAATTTACTTGGATTCAGGGCTGCAACTAACAGTTATTTTTTTCATCAACTAATCTGAAGTGTGTTGATTCGTGTAATTGGTAAGCCTAGAACCCGTGGTTGCCAACGCGTCGATCGCGATCCACTAGACTTTGCCGATCAATCGCAAGAATATTAAAAAAAAAAAAAGTATTATCACATCATTGCCCTCCCCTCCCGGAGAGCATCCGACATGAACCCAAAAGAACTGGCCAGGAGCCCAGTGCACAAAACCTGGCCAGAGTTACCAGCACTCACAATAGTTCGCCTCGCCGCGCTAGCAAAAGGGTTGAGCAAGCAGCGTGCAGAGGTTGAGCTAGAGGGAGGAAGAAGAAAAATTGCCTTTGCAACCTCAAAGTTAAGGCACAAATATAACTCCATAGACGTGCCCTTCCAAAAAAAAAAATATTTCAGCTCTTTAAAGGGCTGACTTTTTTAATACTTTGAGCAGCCTCCCTCTCCTCAAAAACCGCGAGGACAAGCCAAATATTAGAGTTTTAGTTTGCTCATGGTGCTGACGCCACAAGCCTGACCCCAACGAAGAACCACAAAAGTAAGGGTGCCTAATAGTTTGTTGTTTGGTCTGTAAATGTAGATGCTGTTTTCCAAAGTCAAAGCTGATGTGTGTGAATATGTTCATGTAAGACTAAGGAAAAATCATTTACATTTGAGAGGCTGAAATCAGACAATTTTTATATATTTATTTTTTCAAAAAACAATGAATCAAATCCCAAAATAGGCGTGGATTATTTGGATAACCGATTAAACCATCGATTAATCGTTGTAGCTCAACAGGTGTTTACAACTTTTTCAAGTTGATAATTGAAAAACGCAACTTAAAACATTGCCTGAACCGTAAGTAAAGGTTTTATGACAACTGGTTACTTTTTAATTTTCAGTAGGAAAAATTGATTGTAAATCCAATTAAATGTATCAGAGATTGGCATGGGTTTTGGACCTAAAGGGCCCCACGGTCTAACAAAAACCTGGAGACAGAATGTTCCCCACAAGCAAACACCAATGAAAATACAACCTTGTTGGCTGAAGTAAAGATGGCAAAGATGTTTAACTAAAGCTACTGCACAATCGTCTCGGTCCCAGTACGCTGCATGGGATGTTTAGCTGAAGCTAACAGGTGGCATCGTCATTCCAGTGCCCTGATACCCCGTTGCGACGCTCCATGGCTCCCGCTGGGAGAGGCTGCATAGCGGACGTCTTCGCTTTCAGAGTTTTTGGGAGTCTTTGTGGTCAGGACAGAGAGGCTTGGAAGCCCAGCAGGGAGGAAACCTCTCAGGAAGATGCAGGGTGCTGGGCTGCATACCAAGAGGGGACGCTGTGACATACAAGCTTATTGGTGACCTTCGGAGGCACTGATGGCTGTCTGTCCTTTACTGCTGGGGCCACATATTGCTGCAGCACACGGGAGGAAGTCTGATTTTTTTTTTTTTTTTGGGCAGGAGGTGTTTGTTTTTTGCTTTTTTTACAAGATGGAGTGATGATGCTCCTCCTCAAGAGACGCAAGCACTCACCCTGACATTTTTACCAAAGCCACTGATATCGGACTAGGAAAGAAACGCAGCCTTTTTTTATTTATTTTTTTGATCATGTCGCGCACCGGTGCGGTGAACGTTATTGAACTGGAGATGAGGAGTCTGAATCCTGATTCCAACTAATCCTTTGATTTGGCTGCTCCAGTTAAAAAGCTGAGATGATCTGTGCTTTGTGTGCTGAGGTAATTGGACTGACATCAGATAATTGGGTGTCAAGAGAGAAAAGAGCAAGTGGTCACACTCCAAATTTCTGTTTTTGGGAGCAGACATTTTCTCCTAAATCGTCATTGCATTTTTGTTAAGATGTAGTGCTTAGAGGGTGTAAAACGTTCCGCGTATTATCTCAGACCCTCACCAAGGACGACAAGGAAAAAGAAATTCTGCAAGGTCACACAAAATTTGGATGTTGATCCACAAATCCTTCACTGTGGCAGGTATGCCATTCACACTCTTCCGCACTTACACTTACCTTTTTGAGTGCGTAAGTGTATTCACACTAAGAAGGCAAGGCAAAATGCAGTGTACCATCAGTAGGGGCACCCAAAAAATACAGATGTGGTGACCACAGCTGCCCGGGGAGCGGACAATGTGATTTTTTTCCCCCCATGGGGCCCAGATTTACTGGCCACACCCAGGACTTCCAGTACCCAGATATTACACTCAAAATTTCCCAGATGGTAAATGAGCAGTAATGGACTCTTATAGCTCGCAATAGTTACCATGCGTGGGAGGGCCCATTTGCCATGACGCATGTGCATGTGATTTTTATGAATGCTGTGGTACACAAAAACTAAGCAAAAAAAAAAACATGAAAAGCAAAACAATTACAGTAGGTCTACAAAAGCGCGCTACGCACAAAGCTAAGTTGGCAACTGATCTCTCGTACTGCATCTTCTTATTCTCTGGTAGGTTTGTGGTGTGTTAAGAAGCAGAGTTGCAATGCCATCTTTAGTATGGAGTTTGAATGACAAGCTAAGTTCACATATTGTCCCATTATAATGTGTTTATGAGCGCAGGCGAACAGGAAGCGGAAAATTATTTGTGGGAGTTTAAATTTGATCGTGGTGAATGAATGGGACGGCACTGTTAAAATCTGTGCGCTCAGGATATTGATACATACTGACAGAGGTATTCGATTTGAGGCACAGTCTATTAGAATAGGTTGGAGGTTTTTTAAGGTCGATACAAATAGATATTAGTATTTTCTTTTTTTTTGTTGCAAGAATTGATCTTTGAATATTTTGAACATGCATTTCCATGCTAGGGTCTCATTGATCAGAATAATGTTGCCCATATGGTCTGGATCCAGCTTTCTGCAGGAGACGTCATGTTGTCCTCTTCAGACAGCAAAAAGAGCGCCTCTGCTGGCTGCTGCCGAGTAGTGCACTGCATTATGACTCAGCCATTCTTTTTCCAAGCGTTTTCCTGGATGTGACAAGCAAGGCTACGTCACAAACACAGAGGCTTTGTTTCTAACAGTGCTTTTCTTGGCTGTGGCCACGGAGCAGTTATGGAGTCAGGAGTTGATCGATTTGTTTCCCCTAAAAGATCCTTGGAAGTTGAGTGGGATTGGTGGCAAAGCCGCGGTTCTGTTAATATGGGCCCCCGGTGACCCGGCCGTATTTGAACTGCCCCTCTGGTCCAGTGATCAAAAAGCTCAGCCTTTATCAAGGTGAAGCTTGGAAGAAGGGGTTAAGACTTAGTCAGTCCGCAAGGGCCAAGCCCTAAACATACGAGGGGATCTGCACTCGTGCAACCTGTGAACTGTTGAATTTATGTCTCTCTGGCCACTGGAACGCAACCAATCAATCATCACCTGGAGCCCTCAGGTCTGCTGGAGAAATATTTGACTGTACCCTGCAAAGGAAACCCATACTTTGGCTTTTGAGTCATGGTTCTCATACCTTTTCTTCATTTCTCTATGGAGTCATTCGGATTTTGGGCACAATTTGGAGGAAAACACTTTTCCATCACATGCAAAAGCGTCAAAAGAGCGTCAAAGGATCAACTTTTACATTGGGTTTTTGTAAAAAAAAAAAAAAAAGAAAAGATTACCAAGTACCCTTTTTAGTGCTGTCCAATCATTACAATATGAACCACATTTCGATTAATCATGACTAAATATCTTCCCTGTTAATCTGTAGCAATCCTGTGAGGGGAACAAAGTCGCAATTTAGCGTCTTTCATATTGAGTTGTTTGCCTGATCAAATGCTCATTAGTGTCATTAATGCAATGGTAAGGTAACACTACATAGACAAACTGCCCAAAATGCATTGGCAGAAACGTAGGATTTTGAGTCCAACTGCACTGCAAGTGAGTTAATTGCGTTAAAATGTTTAATAGGATTAAGAATGATGATGGATCAGTCCAATTAAACTCTTTTGTTTATAAATTTTTCCTGTGGTTAATTTCTTTTTACACGCGTGCATCCCAAAAAAGGTTAACATTGAGATGTGTTAGGCGCACACGGGACACAAATTACCTTTACACAAACACTATCTTGTTTTTAGGTCTTACTATTAAAAGGTGTTCATTTTTACACAAATGTTACCTAAAAGAAAAACAAAAATTACAGTAATCCCTTGGCACTTCATGCATCGCCAAAACAGCAACCTTTTATTGCAGGTTTGAATTGTCTCATGACAGTAACAATAATCACCAACACAAGGTACTGTGGCGGCAGTAACCCACACCAAGCTAAAACCCAACTCTGAACCCCCGAAATCCCTTCCTGTCCACCGTCCACTGAGCTCGCCTAGCACTGGAACACATTTATAGCAACACACACAAACTTTAACATCTTCTACGTCTTATTTTCTCTTATGTCTACTGCATTCGGTAAAGCAGAGGTAAAGGTTATTATAGGGGTGCTATTTCATGTCTAGAGGGCTCCAATAATGTTAGATAACATATTTAGAAGCGTTTAAACCGGTTCTTTTATGCTCAACCTATGAAAATATTCCCTAATAAATAAGGAATCCTACTTCATAGAAATTCACACATCACGGTCAGGTCGGAACCAATTAACCGCGATAAATGAGGGATTCACGTGTTTCTATTTCTATGTATTCCTGTGAGAAAAACAATTGGTTGCAGAAGTGGAACCTTGTAATGAATTGTGTTCCACTGTACTGCAAAACATTATTCCGATCCCATCTTTTTTTCAGCTGGAAGACAAATGCTGCTTGTACCGATGCAAAAATGCACGCAGACTTCATTCTATAATAATTGCGTCAAGATCAAAGCGGCACCAACAGGTGAATCTCACAAATGTGGAATGCGATCCGATAATGCGTACATAATCGAGTTGTGCATGTGCCATATTGATTACTCTTACCATATGACTAACGGTGCTGCATAGCGCTGATTTTTCCCGCCAGACATGCAAAATGAAGTCATGGGCGCCACCAGGGACCCGCGATGATCCATCACATCAGGAATTATCAGTTATATTATGATTCAAGCTTTGGGTTCCACTCCCATGCTGTTTTTGGTCCACTATTCTCCCTTCAAATAAACGATCTCATTCCTCTTTCATGATACATGTGCTCCAAGGTGGAGCCACTCTACAGTTGGAGCAGTTTCCTCACCTGGAGTTTATTCCAAAGAGCTTCTGCAATCCTTCAATAAACTTTTAAAGGTGACGAATAAACTAATAAGACCATGTGAGCACTAAAACCTGTGAGGCATTAAAGGAGCAGAGGAGGCCAAAACAAAAAAACTATTTTGCACCCCTAATTACGTCCATCAACAAGTGGGGCTTTCACGCCAAGTCCAAGTGTTTCCTGTTACCCCAGCGCAGTTCGTGACAGCGCTGCAATTAATTGAAACATTAGAGAGCGACGAGAATGCTCTGGGGCTTGCACGGCCTTGGCTGACGCCCATGTCCAGAAAGACACGGAAGGCTCCGGCAGCAGCAGCGGCAGCTTAGCCTTGGAGGAAAGGACAGAGAAGGACAGATGCCACTTTGCAATCATCGTTTGTGTGACGCCATGGAAATGCTCCTTTCATGGCAAGGCTGCAGCGCTAACTGACTAGTACAAGAGTACTTCGGTTTCCCTTCGACATCCCTTCCAAAAGACACCTGACACCCAAAATATTTACACAAAACAAATTTTTTAGAGAATAAGTACACTATAATCACATGTTTAGACCCGATCGGGATAAGCGTGTTTCTGCAAAGTAGGCTTTATTTAAAAATGGAATATTGCAGTAGTTAGAGCATACACAACCTTCTTTTACAACCTTCTAAATATATTTTTAAACATTATTAGATTCCCCTAGACATGAAATATAACACAAATAGTGACCTTTACACTTTTATTACCAAATATAGCAGACACAAGAGAAAATAAGACATAAATAAGCCCGAAGCTCGTGAGCGTTGCTGTAAATATTTTACGGTAACATTACTGCCACCTGGTGACCAGTGTAGAATACCACATAACATCCTTGAACGCGTCTCCAGTGATCCTTATATTTGTATTTTAGTTGATTTAGTCGTGTTTATGCTTGAAATATTTTCATTGAGGCCAAAAAATACATTTGTTGTGGATAATTCTATATTTTTTGTATTAATAAAACGCTGTATTCCTTTATTAAGTGACGTATTGTTGAAAAACTCCAAGAGAAGATGCAAAGTTCAAAGCGTGAAGTGGCAAGGGATCAATGTAGGCATACACGCAGCATGTAAAATCATCATTACACACGCTGGCTGGACTAACTTTCTGTCCTGCCTCCCTTAAACTGTCCCCTCTGCAACCTGTGTTAACTAGGAACCTTTCTATTACAATCCTATCCTACGCAATCGTGGTGCTCACTTTTTCAAAACACAATCATCCCTTCCAATATTGCACCTTAATTATCACTGCCTCACTATATCTCTGTTTATCAAAAATGAATGAATTAATAACAGCGCCTTATTAGTCACTACATCCATAATGAAAGAGGACACGGAGGTAGAAGAGGATGCAGAAGGTTAGATGGAGGCAATTGATTTGCACTGGTGACCGCTGAAGGGATAAGCCGAAAGGAAAAGAAGAACATGCCCTGTGATTGACTGGAGACCAGTCTAGGGTGTACCCCGCCTCTCGCCAAAGACAGCCGGGATAGGCTCCAACTTACCCGTAACCCTAATGAGGATAAGCGACATAGAAGATGGATAGATGGCATTATTAGTCAAACAACACTGAAAGACAAAGGTGTATGTAATATTCTGTCCACTAGGCGGCAGTAATGACAAAAGATTGAGACATTACCTTACATGACATTACCTTAATACTGCATGACGTCAGCCATCGCATGTTCAACAAAAAGTAATCTTCCCATCTTGTGTGGAAGTGGTATGTTTTTGGCTTCCTCATTTTTGAAGAAATAAATTCAAGGCACCTGCGACCCTAATGAGGAAAAGCAGCATAGAAAATGAATGAATAAATTCACGGCTAATTGCTGCGCTCACTAGCTTGCTAGCTAGCGGCCGTCTCAAGTCCCTGCAGCATGAGAGTTGCAAAGTAAGGTAAACAATGAATAATAGGGTGTAAACGTGACTACAGGGGAGCCATTTCATATTGACTCTAATGATGTTTAGAAAAAAAAAGGTATGTAAAAATCATAAACAAGTTTTATAAAAGCTACCTACTGTATATCACTGCGCTAAAAATGAGGGAAGACTGTATTAGATGACCGCACTTAGCCATACTCAATAAATTAAAAAAGCACAGAGTCAGAAAGTTTATTTGTCTAACACTCAGAAATACAAAGTGCGCTTGAACACCACGTCAGCACTGCATAGGAGAAAGAAAGGATAGAGAAACTAAGTTTTTCATCGTCTTGTGTGCATTCCATAAAGAAATAAACCACCCACACAAACCTTTAGTAAAGACGATTTAAAAACTCCACGATGGAATCTGACTATAGTGTCCCAACTGTAAAAGAACCACTCCATTCTTCCTAGAGCGAGTCACCAATACACGGATGCAGTGTTTGGGTGCTCTACTGGTTTTTTAGGTGCACTGCTTGAGACAGTGGACGAAAACCGAGATACCAACTTGAGATTAAAACTGAACCAAGCTTTGTCATATGAAAAACAATGACGCTTAAGGAGTGCGAACGTCCAAGCAAACATGATCCCAGGTGCTCAGTGGACATTTTGCAAGTGTGTTTGTACGTTCACCACAATGGAAACAGCCGTGCGACATTCACGGCATGCTCGGGGGCCACCGGCGCGCCACGGCGGAGGACGCTCTTGGAAACAATTCCAGGCATTATTTACGATGTGGGCAACTGCCGTGACAATGAACTATGACATCACCTAAACTGGGCCCATTAGCAATCGTTGGCAGCAAAGTGGCACCTCACACATCAAGGCTGTGCGGCCAACATCATGCAACACACCTCTGAGAGCCTGCAGCTCATTACATGAGGAGCAGCAGCCTGGGAATTGTGCATGGAGGGATGCTACCAGAACACGTGTGATGAGTGAACGCCATTAAACTGCTCATCAAACTTGACAAACTTCATTTTAGTAGCTTTTTTTTAAAGCCATCACCAGTATCAGCCAGAACTACTGGGTTTGACCCCCTACTTGACACGGTTGATGGCTGAGATGGTCAAAAGTCAAATTTCACAGATCAAACCCTTAACTTATGTCATACCAGCCAAAACTGCCAACGCATTCTTCACATGTTCACAGATTCTAGTTTTCAGTGTCGGGGCAATAATCCTATTGATTTTCAGTGACATTGAACACAGCATGGTTGAGGTTAAAAGTCAAAATTGGAACCAACTTTTTGGAATCCATGCTTAATGACAGATTAGGTACCCTACTGATTGGAAAGGACATTTGACCCATGGTCGATGTTAAAATCTTAGAATCGTTTTATTCCCAAAAGGGGGGCGCTGCAAAAACAGATTGGGAACCACTGCTCTAGTTGTTTGCAAGACTAAACAGTTAGGCCACAAGTCTCTGCTTTTCTTATTGATCCCGGCTGTAAAATAACCCACAATGGAGACAAAGGAAGGTCCAAGAAGGTGAGAAACGCCGCTGAATACAATAAATAACTCTCGCTGCCACATCGGCGTCTTGGTCAACAAATAATATTCCATTAAGGTTCATTTTAACCTTTTATTCGTATACACACAGAATTGTAAAACTACGATATTTCAAAAGGTGTTTTGTGTTCACATTTTTGAGTGCCCAGAACAACTTGGATTTGCCATATTTCATAAGGAAAAATGTATTCAGTTTCTGACTGACCTTTTAAAACGGATTCAAGATGAAAACCGAGGTTCCCCTCTAACTTACTATTTATGAAGCCAATTGATAAAAAAACCCTATGGATTTTGAGTGGGTTCAGCATGTTTCCAAGCTCAAAAGGGTACATGTTCCGTCTCACCTCTGTAACTGAACATTGTCAACCAATCTTTAAACTTTCAAAACTGTAGTAGACCATTGATTCTGAACAAACTTTACCCCGAGATGGCCGATGTAGCCGATGTCAACTTTCTGCAAGTGACGTTTTCAGCAAGCTTAAAACTTTCGGAGATCCTCATTCACTGTCTCGGGATCCAGACGGATTTTTGTCACGCGCAAGATCTGTGTTATTTCGAACTACGTCAATGGCAAAACACACGAACACATACAAGGAGGTAATTTCATTTCGGCGCATGTTTTTTTGAGCCTAAATCTCAACGCACCTCCACGCCTACCTTAAAAAGTAGAAAGTAAAAAGTAAATATGGATAACATGTACATATTTAATCCTGCTTATCCTGTTGTGAGGCCGGCCTGCGTTGTATAATAGTCTGCGATGAGAAGCTTGAGTAAACACGATCAATGCGAGATACTCACATGGCCACCACTGAGACATCTCTCCCCCATTGGCGCCCCCGTGAAGTGGATGGTCCACACCTACCTTTGCATTAATACATGCAGTAAACAATACACTGTAATGATTTGAAGGGGGTGTTTTAAAAAAGGGATGGGGGGCACCATCCGTCTCGCCTGGTGTGCCCGCAGCTCGTGCACGCTCTCCTCCTCCTGGATTACGCTCTCTTCATCCATTATTAATGAAGTTAAACTACTAGTGGCATGCTGAATGCGCTGCATGGAAGATTTGTTGCTAATCCAGCGCAAAACAGCCCCAGTCACATAATGAAGGGGTGAGGTGGGCACAAATGTCAACAGTTTCACACTGGGACTAGATTAGACACCCCCAGTTCACACACACACACACATTCTTGCCTTTCTCTTCCACGCCACTTTGCACAGACTGCAGCAGCACACCCGCTTTGTCACCTTTCTCGTGATGTATGTTAGCAAATGGATTAGCAAAGGTGCAGTACAACGTGGACCTTAGGTTGTGGTGCATTCAAGTGCATTCCAGGTATAGTTTTTACTGTAACATATTCAACTGCAGTCCAGCATCGGATTCGGATTCAGCTGTGGTAGATTCAGGTGCATCTCGGCTAGAACTTCCACTGTGATGCATTCAGGTGTAGTCCAGCCTTGCCTTCCACTTTGATGCGTTCAGTTGCAGCCCACAGTTGGATTTTGCTGTGCTGCAACATAGAGGTTGTGGTGCATTCAAGTGCAGACCATGTTTTACTGTGATGCTTTCAAGTGCAATTTACTGTGTGTAAAAGAGTTAAACATGTGGTTCTATGGCGGTGCATTTATATGCAGGTTAGCCATGACTTTCACTGTGATACATTCACGTGTATGTGGGATTTTGCTGTGGACTACAGGTTGTGGTGCATTCAAGTGCTGTCCAGCTATACTGTATCTTTGCAGTCCAATCATAGGGTTCCACTATAGTGCATTCAGGTGCGGTCCAAGTATAACTTTTTACCTTGACATTTTTACAACATATTCCATCAACGTGTTTAGACGTGCTGCATTCAGGTGCAACCCATCAATATCTTTGACTGTGACACACGTGTAGCCAAGCATGGGGTTTTACGGTGGTGCATTCAAAAGGAGTCCAGCTATGACATTTACTGTGATGCATTGAGGTGCCTTTAAATGTGGGATTTTGCTGTGTTGTGGACGAGAGATTGTGGTGGATTCAAGTGCATTCAGGGTATACTGTATATAGTCAACGATGACTACTGTGATGCATTCAAGTGCAGTGCAATGTGGGATTTTTCTATGCTGCATCGTACTGTGACACACACACACACAAGTGTAGTCGAATGTGGCGTTCACTAGTCCAGCAATGACTTCCACCTTGATGCATTCAGGTGCCGTTCAATGTAGGATTGTGCTGTGCTGCACAGTAAAATTTGTGCTGCATTCAAGTGCAGTCCAACCTTGAGACTGTACTGTGGCGGATTCATGGGCAGTTCAGTATGGAATCATTCAAGTACAGTACAGTCTTTGACTGTGATGCATTCAGCTGCAGTCCAGTGTGGGATTTTGCAGTGTAGTTCAACTTCAAGTTGTGGTGCATTCTGGTGCAGCTACATCTTTTAAACGCATTCAAGTGCAGCCCGGCATGTGGTCCTGCAGTGGTACGTTTTGGTGCAGTCCAGCATGGAGCTCGGTCGTGGTGCATTCAGGTGCAGCCCAGCCATGCGATACAGCTCCATGAAAAGAAGGGATGAGCGTGAAAGAGTGGAACTAATCACAACACGCGACGCGACGCTCACATCCTAATTTCAGATTAGGCACATCACACTCTCCCCCCCTCGCAGCACACAGCTTCGACGTCTCGCTGGATCCCCTGCAGGTAATCACTCAGATGTGCACAACATTTATTTTCTAACAACGTGCCTCCCTGTCGTGTTACTTCTGTGTTGGTAAAATTCAGCAAACATTTCAGGGATACGACCATCAAAGGACCAAACTGTTTTCTATGTTTAGGGAGTTCTACCCGATGAGATGATGGGTGGTCAGGATAGTCAGGGTCATAAGTCAACCTGGGTTTAGGATCTGAGGTCTGATCACATCCCAATTGGTGTGTGTGCTTAACGACTAATGGATCTCTCTAGTTGGGCCTTCGTGTGTTTGTTTGCTACTCGGACTAATGAGCTGGGGACCGGTGTTTGGACATGTGCTGGTAAAATGGTCAGGGCTTGTGTCTCAAAACAAATTCTGCGGGTTTGTTGTTGCAGGTCTGTCTCGGTTTCACTGAAATTCCAGCCGTGTTGTCTTTGCTCATCTTCTGCAGATGTTTGTTGTGATGATGTTCTGCTTCTAAGTTCTTCCAACATGAGGTCCACTTTGGAGAGATAACATCTTCAAAGAGCTTTTCCGAAGCTTTGGTTCTTGTTGACACCTATCAGCGGGGTTCTAATGGGCCGGAGTCCAACCATTAATGCTAAAAGAGGAAGACTGATAACGACAGCTTGGTCCATTATAAAAAAGGTTGGGAATCATCAAGCCAAAACAAACATTTGGACCCAACAGCATTGACACAGCTCGTGTTTTGAAGCAGATAATCTCCAGACATGCTTGGATTAGAGTCCAGTAGCTCGCACATCAACACATCTGGATGAGATGTGCCTGAAAAACACTGCAGTGCTGAGAATCACACATACAGGCTGTTAGGCTGTTGAACGCAGACAAATTAGCTTGTGGGATTGCAAGGTTCTAATTCTGTAGCCATCTTGACTTATCGGCCAGGAGTGAAAATGATTTCCCAGACAAATTGAAATTAAAACATGGACCGCCGGATTTGTGTTTGCCTGTCCGTTTGTTTGTTGCTACTTCCGAGTTAATGAAGGATGATAAAGTTCGGCACACGAGCCACATAATTAAAAGGTTACATGTAGTTGTGTAGTTTTACCCTAATCCTGTGGAACCTGCTAAAATCCGTCCCTATTTTAGACAACCCATCTATGTGGACCAACTCATCAAGTCCGGGTCCGTCGTGTTCTTATTACCAACAAAGAGGTCATTCCTATGAAAAGTCAGTCTGATTTTGTTAATGAATCAGGACTCAAGAGTATTTGTCAGTTTACTTGTTCACTTATTCACCCCTGCAACTGCCAGCTCAGTTAAAAAAAGGAAATCCGGCAACATGGTCTACCTGTGACACTAACTGTATTTGTATTAGCCCTGTGGAAAAAGCAACAAATCAATCTCAAATCAACTCCTTCCAGACAAAACCAACGACTCACTTGTTCAGCCTGTGACATTCTCTGACTTAGTTTCACTCACTCACGGGTGGCCAACAAATATTCATGTATCACTGAGTCATTGGTACTCTAAGACTGGATTTTCATTGACTCAAAACTGCTTGATGAAGACTCGAGCTCCACCGGCACATGAACAAAAACTTGGGTTTCACCGACTCACGGGTACTCAAATACTTGAGTACCTGAGCACTCACTGGTGCTCAACGAAGACTTGAGTTTACTGAATCACAAGTTGATGAAACTTAAGCCTCCTGAAACTTAAGCTTCAATGACTCATGGGTACTCAAAGACTGGAGTTTCACACTCATGAGCGCTTGATGAAGACTTTGCCTGACTCAGAAGTACTCAGAGAGAACTTGATGTGCACGTGAATTCACTATGCCTCATGACTATGTAAACGGAATTTCCCATCACGATTACGCAGCATTTAAACACGCACACGATGACTTCCTTTTCAGCGCAAAATGAGCAAAAGTGGAGGAAAACCATGTCGACAAACTGCACAATTCTTTATCACCGCTAATTCTCCTTATGTCAAAGTAAATGTGCAAGCAGTGACACGTTTCGGCGTCGGTTCTGTTGACATCCACTTATGTGAGTCAGCCAACAACAAATGGCTGTCACACCAAGTTATCCTCCATTTTTTTTGTCATCTCTCAGTCACATGCAAGCTGACAAATAGCAGGACAAAATAATGTTGAAATGTAATTTTTATTACATTTCCCCTGATTATTAATTATGCATTTTCATCTGCTGATTAGGCTACCCTTTTTTCCCTTGGCCTCCACCACAGCAGCCCAATTAAGGTCTAAGCCGATTCCAGCAGTGACCTTTCAGGCCAGCGTCGGCTGTGCTGACAGGAGAGTTAGCGTGTTAGCCGCGCTGTTTTACATGTTATCGACTGGCCGGGAAGCATCATAGTCATTTTATCGCACCAATTTCATTCTTGGACGCTTCCCCCTCGGGCGGGTCAGTGGCAGCCTGCGATTGATTTTTCACATAATTGATCAGAGACCTGCCGTGGCAATTTATCGGCCAGCTCGCACCTGTGATTAAGGCCGAGGACGCATGTGTTTATGCATGCAGCGACTGGCTTAATGAACGCGGGCCAGCTCCCTGGGAGGTGCTTACACCCATGCTGTGTCACATCCCACGTCACCCGCACAAAGTTTAATTTGAAGGCACCCTGGATTAATATCGAGGAGGTCGGCCTGGCCGCCCCAAAGCCACCATGACATCAGCGAAGCGTTTTCCTCTGAGAACGAGGATGGATAATTACAGAAGGCGAAGACACACGCCATACTAGCGATGAACGGCGGGAGAAAAGTGAAGGCGGGCTACCGCGTGGGTCGTTTACGGGCCTGGCGTAATGCCTCCGCGGCCGCAAGCCACGACAGCGAGTGGGAGCGCTTAGCGACGGCAGCTCCCCTCGTTGCAGTGAGTAAGACGGGAATGACGAGGATCAGCCGTAAAGCCGCTCAACGAGCTGGAGAGCTATCAAAGAGACACCCTTTTAATTTGCTTAATTTACAGGCGGCTTCGCCCGCTAATAACCTTCCCGGAGTGATACTTGACAAATTGGACCACGTGCAGGATGCTTTAGGCTCCTGTTTTGTCTTCTTTTTTTTTGATGGCACGCAAGTCACACCCCGCAGAGAAGCAAAAGCCGCGGCCATTAAGCTATTCCGCACACACATCAGCTGATTTGATTAACAGATTTGTGGCTTTTTTTGTTTGTTGTGAAATTTTTTTTCTACAACATGGCCGCAGAGTCAGACAGAACACTGGGCCACCGTCACATGTGGTTTGAGGCTCGCACTTGGAAGAGAAAAGAAAGTCTGAAGAAGAAAAGACACACAAAAAGTGAAAAATGAATCCCCCGTCTGTAACATGCGCGCACAAAGTGACCACCATAGTGTGTCATGCATCACCGCTTACACAAATTTGTTTCTCATTGGACTGCAATGTAATGGATTCCTGCTGTGGTCACATCAGAGTCTCATTTGTCAAATTATTTACACAAAACTTTTATTATTACAGTGGATCCCCAAATAGTCACAGATTTTTGGTCAAAAATGATTTTCTTTTCCCCAAACACAGGCGTTTTTCCCGCAGGAACCACATCTAGTGCACCATAATTTGTTAATAATTTTAAAATACAGTAATCCCTCGCCACTTTGCACTTCATATTTTGTGGTTACACGCTCACAATATTTCTCAAATATATTAATTCATAATTTATACTGTTTTATGATGGAATACAACTCATTATTGGTCAAAACATATGCATATTTTAGTGTGTTTCTGTATTAAGCATAAAAATGGCCTTGAGCTCAAATAAACTACAATACAACTGCAACGCTTTTAGAAAAGGCATTCTAAGACGAGGTGTCAGTATTACTGCATTCCTGTAATGTTCGGTGAGACACACAAGCACCAGACGTGATCGCTGCAACAACAGGCTTTTATTGCAGGTTTGAATGATCTCACAACAGGCACACCTTCCACCCATGCCAAGCTAAAACTCAACTCTTAACCCCCAACGCCACTTCTTGTTCATACCATCAGTATACTTTTACAGCAGCACACACACGCATGAGTCTCTCCTGGGTAATGCAAATATAAAGGTGACTATAGGGGTGTTATTTAATATCTAGAGAGCTTTAATATTTAAAAAAATTCAGACGGTGCATGGATCAAATTATGCGTACATGGACATTATCATTCATTAGCGGTGAACACCTTTACATTTTAAACATTAAATGCGTTCAGTCGGTGAGTAAGGCATAATTAGGCCTTAAACCCGGCCTGTGTCACAAATAAACAAAGGTAATTCAAGAGCGAAGGGAAGAGTTCTTGAACTGAATCTAAGGCTCTGTTCACATTGCAAGTTGATTCAGATTTTTTTTGTCATTTTTTCATGTCAGTGTGAACAGTAAAATTTTGATTTTTTCAAATCAACTCTGATTTCAGCGTCTCAGCGACTGACCTCGTTGGTATGCAGACGTAAATTTGATGAATAACCATGCAGTCTGAACAGGCAGGTCACATATGTATGTCATCGAAAGGCACGGTTTAGCGTGCAAGACTTGGATAAAAGGTACTCACCTTTAAACTTCTTATTGTCAGTCAAAAACGTTTTTTAATAAAAGTCAGTGAAGCGGCTACCCATATGCTGCTCGAAACAGATGCCACAGCACGTTCTACACAAATTCTTGCCCTCTTTCCTCTTAATCTCCTCCTGGGATCATTTGGTCAAGAAAATATTGACAAAACCCTTGAAATTGTCACAAACACGTCGAGGAGAGCGCACACCGCAGCATTGTTTACTTTCATAAAAACACAAAAATGCGTGTGCCGTTGTGTGTCACTTCCCGGACACTTTCCTTTCACATTAACAAGTCCCATTTGTTTGGTACGACCACATAAAAAAAATCTAATTTTAACAGAAAATCCGAACTGGGTATCATACCCTGCAGTGTAAACGTAGCCTAATCTAACGAGTCACTTTCACCATCGTCAAACTAGCAGAAGGATTGGGAGGGGGGAGCGAGCTGCGTGTGAAAAATGGACATGGTCATGGGCGGCTCGATTGCTTGTGGTTTTTTGCTTCAGTGGGCTCGAGTTCTGCCACTCCACAATCAAAACATGCCTCTATGGACCTTGCATTGTGCTTTAGGACGGCACACACAGGCCTTCCCAAAAGAATAGCATGCAACTGAGCAAAATGTCTTGCAAGGATGAGGAATTAAGATTCAGGGAGACCGAAGGACTCCAGGCCAACCCCTGATCGATGGATTCATTAATTAAGAGCTTTGCCTCAAAACTTTTGTCCATATGGTGCAGTTGATTTGCAGCATTACTATATTATTAGCAGCATTCAGGAGGCTGGACAAAGAGAACATATTACATAGTACTGATATCAGTATACAGTTGGTCCCTAAGCGGCTGCATTAATTTAAGATGCAGTTTGCAAAATGTATTTCCTTCGTGTCCAAACGTTATGGACACCCTGATTCTCAACAATATGGCTCTACAAATGACGTGCCGACTGCTAGAAAAATATAGAAACACAGTATAATGATGACCAACACACTGTTAGCCATGAAGGCCTCCAACATCCGCTACTATGACATCATCATCTGCATGCTGTGCACATTTTTCCAGAACAATGATGCTTTAAAAAAAAAAAAAAACCCTGACAGGCCTTCCAAATCTTAGAAAAACAAGCAGAAAGTTTTCCTCTCCATCTTCCTCTGCTGACGACCAGACATGAAAGAGTATTTTAAAGTCATCTCCAGCAAAGTTGACACTTCCAGCAGTCCTGGGCCCTGATGATGTGCTCGTTAAGAGTCAGGAGAGGGCGCCTGGCAAGAGCAGGTCACCCCGCTTCACACATCAGCGTTGCTTTCAAGTGTCCTCCTGCGTCGCCGCGGATGACAACAGACAATCGATATCGCGCTTGAAATGAAAAGGAGGCGCCGCTTTTTGCCCCTGAGGCGAAAAGATTTTGCAGCCGCCGGGGCTCCTCTGAACTCCAGGCGTGGCGCTGCACCTTTGTGCGTGAGAAAGAGGCGGCTCTTGACAGCTCGCCTTCTTCTCCTCCTTCCTCCCTCGCTCTCTTTTTGTATTAGGAGAATATAGACGAGCATCACGCCTCCTTTCTCTGCGTGTGTGATGTCGAGAACCTCTAAGGTCGGACACACACACCGCTCCGGGATGACCTCCGATTCACTTGAATGTCGAAACAATTTCACCCCTACGGGAACTAACGGATGTAGAACTGCAGTGGTACCTCGGTTTTCAGGCCGACAAAAAACAAAACGCACAGAAACTGAGGCATAGGAAATAAAATAATGAAGAATAATGATAGTTTTCCATGCACTCACAACTTTCTATGGCCCCAAGGCAGGTTATTTAACAGTCACACAGTGATTGCCGCATAGGCTGTTTTGTTGGTGCTCAATTTTGCCGCCCAGTGTGCTACCTGCAAAATTTTGGCAAAACATGAAAAAAATCATACAAAACCTGAAGCGTTTCACTGAATAGATTTATTTTCCACTGAAGATTTCACGTGCCCATAACACATCATGCAGGAGTCACAATAACTTAACCACTTGATAGTCAAACAACAAAGTCAACTCTATTTGCATCGCAGGTGCGTCTCATGTTAGGACATTTGACCTGTCATACACCAGTAAAAAGAAACAACCACTAAAAACTGTCCAGCTTGATCAGTGATTTGTCACATTCGACGTCCACGTTAAGGATATCCTTTGATTGTGACGCTTCCACGTCAGAGTTTATGTGCAACATTTCAGGCATATTTTTCACAACTGTAAGGGACTTCAAATTGGAAGATATGTTGCTTTTTTCCAGCAGCATTGTGGTTGTTCCCCCAATATGTGCTATATGTAGCACTTTATTATTATATTTTTTAAAAACTTAAAAGGGTCTTGAACTGAAAGAGTAATCATTTTACAGGGAGGATAATGCGCTCAGTCATGCTTTTTGGGAATTCCCTGGTGGACCGGGGGCGTTAATTACCGCATTAATGGGAGTATGACTAAAAATGTAAAAAGGGGATTAGGTAAGGGGGGGGCGGGGGCGGGAGGGTTCTGCACTTAACATGCAAACTGAGGGAGAGGAAAACAATATACATATATCTATAAGAAAAGACATTTGTAATGAACATTTGCATGTTAGCCAGCTGTTCACTTGCACATGCAACCTGAGAGCTGCATCTATTTTACATATACTGTATATATACATATACATACACACACAGTATATACAGTATATATGTATGATTTACTTAAATCAAGGCTTATGCAAACTTGTAGAAAAAAGAAACGATGCAAAGTGGTCACTTTGATAAACTTTGTATATTAAAAATGTGCTCACCAATCCAGTGTACTGTAGGTCCATATATGTTTAGTTCTCTAAACACATTTGTGTTATAAGTGACACAGACCACGCAAAATAGTGTACAATGTAATATATCTGTCTTAATAATGTATTGTATAGATAAACTACACAGGGAGATGATGAAAGAAGAACTGCGGTAATGGAATAAAATGGCCCCGTGCTGCAGTTTGGACACTATAACTACTACAATAACTAACTGTCCAAGCGTGTAAGATGAATTAATCACTCACGGGAATTAATTAATGACTCACCAGAATGCAACGCCTGCTTGACTGAATTGCAGTCGGGCTGATTTTCATAAATGTCATCTTTTTTCGGCAAACGTGTGCAAATTCTTGATATGTTGTCTTAATTCTCCAGCCTCCGAGTCCCACAAACACAACCCTTAAGAGGCGCGCGCACGCACACGCACGAAGAGGAGGCAGCAAGGAGGACGGGGGGTGGGGGAGGGAGGGAAGGGGTCCAGGCAAAGCGCCACTCCTGGAGCGTCTTTCGGGGCGGAAAAAAAAGTTGAAGGCAGAAGAGAAGAAGAGGAGGAGGAGGAGGCAGAGTCGTGCGGACCTCCTGACGTTCTGGTCTAGTCTTTTGGATAACAGCGAGACGACAAGAACAGCCCGGACATTTATTTATTTATTTATTTATTTTTGCACACAGAAAGTGGCGCTGTAGCGGACGTTGCGTGTGCGCGCGCACGGTGGAATATCTCAGTACGCACGCAAACACACCCACGTTGTGTAGCGCGAAGGCTTCCAAGCCCGCCGGCGTCCACGCGTGGTAAGTCGACGTCTTTCTTTTCTATTTTTGGCAGCGGAGATGTGAGAAAATGCAAGTGTTAGAGTTTGTTCCACCTCCTGAATGTTTTTGTGGTTCTTCGGTGTGCATCTCACAAGGAACTGGTAAAAAAAACAGCATAAGTGAAGTGATGAGGAGGATGATGATAATAATAATAATAATGTTTTATGCCCGGGGAAAAATAAATGCAACAAAAAAGAAGAAAACAAACACGCCCTAAGCAGTGAATATCATTTCTCGTCCATGTCAGCATTGGAAGGAAAATGGGGAAAAATGGTCATCATCGACAAGATTAACCACCCGTTATCACATTATTAGAAAATAAAAATCAAAAATAAGAAGAATGTATACGGTTCATAATCACATGATCACGTATAAAACAAGAAAAAACAACGAATACCCGTTTCAAGCAAATGGTCCGGTAGATGCTCTTGTCAGACAGGAGGCCAGCTTTCTGTCCACACCGGGCCCGCTGCCATTTGGCCCCCCGTCCCTCGCCAAACAAGAACCGATGCATGGGCGAGTTTAACCACTAAAATGAGTTGTGCTTCATTTTGAAGAGACCATAAACTATTGGCACAATATATGCCTAATAATAGTACATTTGTCTTGCAACTGTTATTAAAGTGAAACAACATAATGCTTGCATTTTCGGTGCAAAAAATACCTTCACTTCCTACCAGCAATAAATTGCCTAAATAAGACATAATGTGGTTCCGAGGGGCCTCTCATTAAAGCCCACGTGACCCCCCCTTTAAATACAACACCTAGATGATGTTGCTGGGGTATGACGCCTTGTCAGCGTTAACCCTCCATATTTGCATCTTTGAGACAAATGGGGGTGGGGGGGTGCCGAGGGGCAGGTGAGGAAAAGAGGAGAAGAAGAAGACGAGGATGAGGGCTGACATGCAAATCGTGCGCAGGACTTGAATTATCATAAGCAAACAGTGCGCGCGCCGGCTAATAAAAGCCCATCTGTGTAACTTCATATGGAGGAGCGGCATAATGAATTTTGTAATATCCCACCGACAGACATCTCAATCAGAGCCTAATCCTCAGACTTTACCGCCAAATCACTGCACGGCCTCGACATACTGTACGGGAGGACGTGGCGCCATGCATGGCAAGCGCTTTTCCTGCGATACCAAAACATGTCACCACTTTTCATCGGCGAAAGAAATACTTTGGAATCGAAAATGTTTTTTTTTTTTTATAAAAGTTAATTACTCTCAATTCAAATAACGCCTTCCAGCAAAATTGTGTTTATGTAAAGAGTGCACAATAAATCAGAAAATGAATATGGTTAATTTGTCTTTTACCTGCATTAATTGTTCTTCTTCCTTGCTTTTTCTTTTTATACAGGTCTTCTCTGCACATTCGCCATCATGGACTCCCACTGCCGCAAACTGGCCACCACCTGCGCACAAATAGGTAAACCATTAACGCGTGCGTGCACCTGAGATAAACTGTGTGCACATCTTTGCAGGACAGTTTTTTGGTTTTTTTTTTTTCCATCATTAAGTATGTGAAAACGTCTTAAAATAATAATTTTATTTCATTACAAACGTAAGCAAATAGTTGCCACGTGTTGGGTCTTTGTTTCCCAAAAGGGATGCCCAATTGATGGGAATGTATTTAGGAAAATGGTGTTCCAACCTAAACCAACTCATTCAATTAACACAAAGTGTAATAAACACACACACTCACACACATTATTTATATATACACACACACACACACACACACACACACACAAAGAGAGACACAAATACTCAAAAAACGTCATTTTATTTTCCAATCCAGATATTTACTTTATAATTCGTAGAAATGCGTTGTGCCGTGTCAAAGACGGCACATTCGTGCGGTGGAATTTCACGGGTGATTTGACCAGAGAATCCCCACGGATGGCCAGTATTGCACGTTCCTTGTGCAACAGTGACACCTGGTGGCAGGACGTCACACTGCACAGTATCCGCGTTCAGAGGCGTCGTAGCGCACAAAGATTGTCTACTTTGACACGAGGATCACTGACTTGTTTTCACCGCGAAATAATGACGGTTTATATTTCATTTATTTCAAAAACTGCTTCCATTGCGTGGGGGGAAAAAACTTGGCATTGCGTAGGCCTACAAATTGCATTCGGTATGTTATTTTTACTTGCCATGTTGACCATTTGAGTATAGAACAACATACGTTTCCTACAGCCCAATTCGCCATCAGTGTTGGCACATAACGACAACTGATTAAGCCCAATAATGCAGGGCAAGCAGGACACGCATGAAAACAGTGGCGCCCTGGTGTGTCTAATGCATGCAGCTCTCGTTGGAGTCACTCTGGGGGAAACTAAACGTATAATGAAAGCCATTCGTGAGTAGGAATACACTAATGGAGGAATGCGATGTCTCGGTAATCCCGCCTAAAAAGCCTTGTCGTCCCCCCCGAACCCACCCCGCTATATTGACTGAATGGGTAATTAATGGCCCTCTATGACGAAGAGGGAGGATGAGGAGGCACCCAGAGATGAAGAGCAAAGCGATAATCCACTTCAACAGCAGCAAAAAGACTATAATTCATATGTCGACCGTACTTCTGAGAGAACGCATGTTAATTCATTTACATACGAAGGGGTCCAATTTGAGTGGGTCTTGCACCAAGACGGTATCCATAATTAACATTAAATAAGGACTAATTAAAAACTGGGGGCAAAAATCTGGTAATTTTCTACATTGCAATTATTTTGTTACCGGGGGTGGGAAAAAAACACATTTACAGAATTCCGTTAGAGGGTTGCTGGTTTTTCGATGAAAAAGCCCAAAACCACCAACGGGTCAGAACCCGGAGGAGTTAAAGCGGGTCCCTCACGTTGTGCACTCCCGAGCAAGTCAATCGGCAGTCCTGAGTGGGTTCGGTTGGGCTCGGTTTAATGCATGTTTTGCACACGAGTTTGTGGATTCAGTTTGTGGATTCAGTTTGTGAACGTCACGCGTGGCTTTAAAGTGTGGTTTCTGCCTGAACAGGTTTGCAGCGAACTATTCGTTTGGGCTCTCGGAGGGTCCGAACTTTGTCCTTTGAACATTGGGAAATGTTATAAAAGGGTCAGCTTGAGTTGGGTTTTTAAGTGTGTCTCGGCTCCGCTGGTAGTGAGCCGTGTTTGACATTCGGAGCTCATCTCTATTCCTTCAGGTTCGAACAGAACCTGCTGTGCGGCTTGCCGGGTCTCTGAGTAAACTACAAAAGGCGCATGTGTTGTTTTCATTTTTCTATATTTTATTTGGTCTTGGGCTGCTGAGGCCGCATTTTCTCTTTACATGCTTCCTTTTTTTAATATTTGGAGATGTGCATGTACTCTCCTCCCACGCACGCCACAAGCACACGTCTGTCAGGCTGCGCTGTGGGCGGGGCTTGGGGCGGTGACGTAGAGAGCCGCAGTTGGCCAGTGGCAGAGAGAGAGAGAGGAGGGGGGGGGGGCGCTGAGAGTGCGAGCTGAAGGCGCGCGGTGCTGGTGTGCGCTCATCCGGCTCCAATATCACCTACCTGTCCTTGTCACTCTGCTAGTCAGCCGCCGCTCGCCGCCGAGGTTAGGATGGCAGCGCCCGGTGGCCCGGTCTGAAGCAGTCCGAGAACGAGAGCTACTTTGCCGGCTGTCCTGCACGTGCGCACTGATAACTGGGACTTAATTTGGTTGAAGCCGCTTTTTGGGAGGACCGATGAACTCTATGAGGGATCCATTAAATCTAGACCCCCGCCACCATCACCAGCAGCAGCACCCACTAAGCGGGACTAAACTCACCTCCACGCCACACGCCGCGCTGGCCATGGCTTCCGGTTTGCAGCCGCTGGTGCGCGCTGTGGAGTCCAACAAGCACCGAATGGAGGTGCACACAGTGTCGGACACGTCCAGTCCAGAAACTGTGGGTAAGAAGAGGAGAGGCACGTTGGTTTGATTGGGTTTAACACATGCAAATGGAGTGACACCGAATAATATGCAAACCACAAAACCTTCACACCGATGTCACATCAAACAAACACAATACGTTCAAACTAATAATCCACACACCGGTTCTTGTTTTACAGAGAAAGAAAAAATCCAAAACAAGAACGACGACTCGTCAGACGACCCGTCCAAGAAGAAGCGTCAGCGGCGCCAGAGGACGCACTTCACCAGCCAGCAGTTGCAGGAGCTGGAGGCCACCTTCCAGCGGAACCGATACCCGGACATGAGCACCAGGGAGGAGATAGCCGTGTGGACCAACCTCACTGAGGCTCGGGTTCGGGTGAGTTAGTCCCCCAAACTGGCCAAACTTACATTTTTCTTAAAGGGAAACGCGAAAGCAGCGGAGCGTCATCGGGCAGGGTGGTAATAAAGAGTCCTACGGAGGGTGATCTGAAAAACAAATATGCACACTTGTTTAAACAGAGGCCCGGCTTAATCAGATTACTGGTTCAATTGATCTTTTTTATATAATTACACCCCCACCCGAGAAGATAAACACTATTTTTAACACTCGTTTATTTGGAAAGAAAAAGGGCTCCCCGTGTGAGTCTATTAGGTGCAGTTAGAAATGATCACACTCCAGGCTTGTGTGACAGATGCCACGCGAGTTCTGCCCACGCGTGTGAAAGAGGTGCAAAGCTTGTATTTTTGACATTGTGGCGCGATTTGAGGTCAGCCTCCTAGCCCGTGGCGTGGACGCGCGCCCTGGCGTGGAATAC
The DNA here is from genome assembly GCA_024372805.1 of Oostethus manadensis. Lineage (NCBI taxonomy): Eukaryota > Metazoa > Chordata > Actinopteri > Syngnathiformes > Syngnathidae > Oostethus > Oostethus manadensis. Next base: position 1,217,428 of record QODF01000014.1, read on the forward strand.
ACAAAGAGTCCTGGAGGAGTGTGGATTCGGCTCTGATAAGGACCGCATGAGGACACACACGCTGGGAAGGGCGCCGGGGTGAAAAATGCTGGATTTAGGAGACAATTTTCAATTCATCTGCCTTGTGAAATAACTTTGAACAGGTAAAAGACAGACATTGAACTGAATTATAAAGAAATAATATGCATCCAAGCAAACGGATGAAATGTTGCTAACACTAAACATAACTGAGCAAATTGTATAAAAATCATTTTGCTTATATAGTAAATGTGTATAAATAAACCATACGGAATGCAACCCAACGCCAGAATATTACATAATGTTCTATCCCAATGTATTGATTTTTTTGTGTGTAAATTGTTAATTAAATTACCTTAGCATTTTTGGACAGAGTGTGTCATGCACGTTATAAAGGGTTCAACATTTGGAGAGGCATTTTTTAATAGTTATGAATCGTTTTGAATTACCAGTGATTAAAAGTGACGTCACAAATTGTTATAGCCTATAATATTATTGCGCGTGTGTGTATGAATGTGTGTATATGTATATATATATATATATATATATATATATATATATATATAGTGTATTAGTTTTGCATGCATGCGTATATTCACTTAGTAAATACAAAACATGCTGATGATGGCGCCCCAGTACACATACTAAAAATACAATTGCAGAGATTAGAATAATCCCCAAGTAAATAGGAAATAAATAGTAATTGTATACTTTGCACATGAATCATAGTTGTGTGTGAGACAGCACGTACCGGAACGTGTTTGAAACGCTATTTGTTTTACCCGTTCAATCCTCTCCCGTGTGCCCTTGCAGGTGTGGTTCAAGAACCGGCGGGCCAAGTGGAGGAAGCGGGAGAGGAACCAGCAAGCCGAGCTGTGCAAGAACGGCTTCGGGCCGCAGTTCAACGGACTCATGCAGCCCTACGACGACATGTACCCGGGATACACGTACAACAACTGGGCCGCCAAGGGCCTGACGTCGGCCTCGCTGTCCACCAAGAGCTTCCCCTTCTTTAACTCCATGAACGTCAACCCGCTGTCGTCGCAGACCATGTTCTCGCCGCCCAACTCCATCTCTTCCATGACGTCCAGCATGGTGCCGTCGGCGGTGCCGGGCTCCAGCCTCAACGGCCTCAACAACTTGAACAACCTCAGCAACCCGTCGCTCAACTCCGGAGTGCCCACGTCGGCGTGCCCCTACGCGCCGCCCACGCCCCCCTACGTGTACCGGGACACTTGCAACTCCAGCCTGGCCAGCCTGAGACTGAAAGCCAAGCAGCACTCGAGCTTTGGATACGCCAGCGTGCAGAACCCGGCCACGAACCTGAGCGCTTGTCAGTACGCCGTGGACAGGCCGGTGTGAGACGTCCACGCCCACTCCCAAAAGAAAATCACCACTTTGAGCAAAGCTGGCGGATCAGTTCGGCATCATTTTGGTTTGATTTTTTTGGAAGGGGATGTACATTATTGTGACTCTTCCCTCCGAAATTGCGCACAACCTAATTCATTCATTCTGATGTGATTCTGAGTGATCCAATGGCTTCTTGTGGTGGTTATTTTTTTGTTTGTTTTTTTTGTAGAGAGTGGTCCAAAACAAAAACCGGCCACAGGAACAAGAGACTACTATTGTTTCCCCCCCCCCACACACCCCAAAAAAGGGCACTAAAAAGTGAACCACTGAAAACAAGCTTTATTCCCGGGTTGTTTTCGTCATCATGGATTTTGGACTTTTTAAACTGTTTGAAAGGTTGTATATACTCAAACTATCATCTCTTGAGCTCCAAATATTCCCCGGGTTCGATTTATTAACGCATGTGAGGGAGGGGGGCATAAACCAGCAAATAACAAGAACAAACAAGGAATCGTGTTTTGCTTGCAAACAAAAAAAAGGAAATGTAAATACTAAAACGCACCGCAGCCGTGTGTTTCTAACATAATATAAAATTATTGTTATTATTATTATTGTCTGTGTGAATATCGATTTAGAATAGCAATCCTAGATTTGAACACAAGAAACGCATTAAAATGTTCCTGCAAATTAATTGCTCTGTGTATACTATTTGGTACGGAATTATGTTTCTTTTTCCAACATCCAAAAAAAATGTGTTTTATTTAATGGAAGTAAATATATTGTTCAAAGCCATCTTTCCTCTTATTGAATCTTTTGTGTAGTGACATGGTGTCCGCTTTGGGGATGGGGATGTGATTGGGACGCATCTAATCTATTGCGGGCAACAGTTGGGTTGCGCCAATACACATTAGCGGCGAGATGCTCCGGCAGATTAGCTGCTGAATGCATGTCTGCTCGGGCCGCTGGAGCTTCAAATAACACGGGGAATCAACAAACAAGAGGCTGGGACCACACAACAGTGGCAGCAGTCCATTATAGTGGGAGCAGGGTCACGCAAGGGGGGGGGGGGTGTCTCTATTGTGTATTGCGCATATTACTATTACATAAAAATATGTTAAAAGACAGCAAAGGTATGCATTTGTACCTCATCACAATTTAAAGCATCATTTCCAAGACGGATGTTTTGCACACATGGCGGGTGGGGCTGACTGAGTAGGCCGGGTAAGCGATGGCTGTGTGCGGCTGCAGTCGGTCGCCAGCCCCGGGGAGGACGGATGAGCTCAATTGGCCAAGTGTGTTTACTACACACAGGTTTCAACGGGGGCTACGACAACGCTTCTAAAATGTGTTTTTAATTAAGAAAAAATAATACGCACACGCAGTCTCTGCATCAATTCTTAGAATCTTACCACTTGGTGCTGATTTAAGAGCCGGTGTCATGTTAGAAGAACCCTCAGGTCAACTCTCAAGAGGGGGATTATACTCTGGAGGAGGAATAAATCAGTTAGGCCAGATGCTGTTTAATTAAAAGCCACATCTAAAAATAATAACAAGCAGAGGAGAGTCAGCCCCCTTAAAGAAGAGATGCGACACACCACCAGGACTTTTGTGCCAGACGCTGCTTTGTTTTTGGTTGCTCCAGACGTCCTCCAGTGTCACGTTTTGATGGAGAATTAATCAGCTGGAAGAGGATAAGCCTCGTCTGCCTGTGCAATACACATCTGCACAATCAACATGTGAACTGAGGAAGAGGGGGAGCGTGAGACTTGCTGGAAATGTTCATTTGGCTGAAAGGGACTGTGCAAGGTAAGCCGTGCACCTTTAATTCTCCTCCCAGAGTCAATTTGGTGCAACCACTATGGTGGCACCTGCTTGGATTCCTCTCACGTTTGAGGTGAAGGTTTGATTCTGTACGCAGAAAAGCACATGCTGGATAATTACAAATATGAAGCTTTAAGGGCTTGATTTCTGCACATGTTAATGTGAGAATTGTTCACCAAACGGCGATTAAAAGACAGAAGAAGAAGAGAGTTGCGTGCAAATATACACAAAACATGACTATTCTGATTAAGAACAAAGTCATGATTAAGAACAAAGGTGTACTTTTAAGGGGGATGTGCACAGCTTTATATTTTTTAACCAGCCTGCATATGGAAACTGTCTTGGTACGATATTTAAAAAATCCATTTCATTGTGGATTTCAAAGCACTACTTAACACACACAGATGTGGTTTGAAATATTCCAAAACACAAGAAGATTGATTTGCACAGCACTTCAACAGCACCAACAAGTAACGCAGACTTCATTTCCATGCATTAAAAATACATCTTAAGTTGCAGCCATAGACGCACACTGAACATCAACAGCCCGAGTGCTTCTTTGTAATGAAGTCATAGCGGGCCGTGCATGTCAGGGGGAGGTGGACAAGGGTTCCGAGTGGTTTGGGGGGGTGGGTGGGCTCTTGGCTGCAGACCAATGGCGGCCCAGTGGCTTCGGCTAAAGGTCACGTGGCGTGACCTCACACATTCTCACCCTCACCTAAAAGGCTGAAGGAGACGTTCTGCACAACGCAGCAGCACGCAAACAAAGCAACATTTCAACTGGCGTACATTGGAACCTTGCACGCCAGGATGCTGGTCAACGTCTGATTGGTTCAGATTTCATAATTCCGGAAATAATGGTACCATAAAACATTCTGGTCCAGGTAATGCTTTAAATACCGTTATAACATTTTTAAGAGTGAGACAAGTAAAAAAAAAAAAAAAAAAAAAAGCAAAAAGAAAAGCAGAGTTAATACCAAGGGCAAAAAATCAATTTATTGTATTTTTCATTTAGTATGAAAAGATTAAAACCAATCCAACATGCTAACTTTTAACTTTTTTTCTTGGGTTCTTTTTTTTTTGTAATGCTATGCCGCCGGCCAATAAAAAAATGAGCCTATGGCTATAAACAGACGCTGGGCTGCGCTTTGGACACCCCTGGTTATACCACTGATGCTAACGTTAATGTCACACGATGGCTGCGATTTTAATATTTATATGTTTTTATGTTTCAAACTTCAAGTCCTTCACCACTTTGCTCATAAAAACTACTGCCTATATGGCCTTTCACAAAAGGTATCAGACCGGGGCAATTTTTCTCCGTAGGAAATATTGTTTGACTGAACTTCAAATGTTACTTACAGTATGCCAATTGTAAATTATGATGGTGAAAATTTGAGCAATGTATAATTAAGCCTTTTACAGAGAATTGTGGGGGTTTTTGCCTTCCAGACAAGCACTGTATTTCTGCACAAGGGGCATGACACCTCAAAGGCGTTCCGAGAGGTGGTGGTGGTGGGGGTGATCGGTCGTGGTGCAGGCGGCTGGCTGGAGCGTGTGAAAGCAGATAGGGAAAACAGGGAGGGGGATTTAATGACGCACACACTTCCTGCTCTGTGAAGTTCTATTAAAGTATGAGATGAAAACAGCACACATGTGAGATGTTTTCTCTGCAAATCAATTTGGACAACTTAGGCACGCTGGGGCGGGACGGCGGCACCGTTCTCATGGACCCCTTGAAATGGTGGAGGAAAACCATCCACGCATCCAGGTGAGACGCGTGAATTATATGAGGGACATAATGCATGCGCACTTTACCATGTTTGAGCAGCAATTTGTGAAGCGTGATAGTCTGTTATGGCTTGAAAACTGAAAGGGGTCCTAGCGCGGAAAAGCTAGGCCGCACAAGTTATTTGTTTAGTGCAAAAAGTCATTCAATCACCGGGAGAAGAAGAAGAAGACAATCCTGCACGCTCAAATTCCTCTGGATGAAAATGTCACTCAAGTGGCATTACTTAGCATTAAGGCTAACTATCGTTGACTTGTGCAGCTGGAGGAGACAAGCACCACATGAAAGCAAGCAGCCCACATCCACTGTGTGTGTGTGTGTGTGTGTGTGTGTGTGTATATATATGATTTTAAGGGGTGGAGGGGGGCGTATATTGGCAACACAAAGAGTGGCTGCCTGCAAGCTCAGCAGCTACCTAAAATCTTGCACATGTCTTCTCATGTCTGAAGCATCGTGTTCAGACACCTTTGGTTTACACATCGCTCTCAAAAGATGGCGTCTTGTTATTCAAGGCCCGTCACTGGCGCTGACGTCTAAATTGGCGCTGCAGAGAATTTCCCAGGCTTCAAATCCGCACCACGCAAAAAGATGCAAGGGTCCTAAATTATCATGTGACACTTCTGCTTTGCCAGTGTTATTACTGCTGCCACGGCAACCCAGTCACCATGTTTTCAAGACCTAATTATGAGTTTGGCTCTGCCTTAAATAACCAGCGCCAGAAATGCCCAGCATGACTCATCAGCCAAAATATTAGGGAACACCCCAGTCTGATGAGGAGCACTTCTGCCTTTATAAAATAATAATGCTGAGCTTTACGGATACGGGGATACTGATACCAGTGAGGTATTCATGCCGGTTGCACAACTGCACTTTATCACGAAGAGAGCTGTTTCTAATCTTTCTGACAGTGTCAATCCAAAATGAGCATTACAATAACAATTTCAAGTCGTTCTGAATCTAAGCAAATTTCAAGCAAAAGTTGCACAAAGCTTAGAGGTTTTAACTAGGGATGTTTGATAACGTCAGCCCACTGATCTTATCTGCCTGATATTCTCGTAAAATTGTAATATTTGTAAATATTGGTATCGGCGTTGTCCCTATAACAAAAACTGGTTTTATAAAACTGCTGTATGTAGGCCTGTGGACTCCCACACTGGCCGTCGTCGAAGTATCCAGTGCGGCCACTACGTGGAAATACTTCCTGTGTTCCTCGCAATTGGAACAGGGCTTTGATGTGTTGAAACCACGGGCGTGGGTTGTGTTGCCAAAGTCAGGCAACTTAACCGTCAAGCGCAGACAGTAACGACGTTATCTTGTATCTGTCAACTCTTTTACCCATGTCATTGGGCAGCAAATGTGGAGATGCGATTCACGAGACAGGAGTCGTTGACTGGCAAAATAATCCGTTTAATCTCCACTCAACGACAAGCAACAACTCCTTAGCAACAGCCAAACAACCTCATGACCCGGAAACGGAAACACACTTGGTGAATGTCTAAGACAACATTGTGGATAACCACAATGAGTTAATTCCACGACAGAATACATTACACACATCGGTATCAGTTGACATCGGAAACGGAAATTGAGAGCTGGACAGTATCGGCAAAAAAAAAAACACTAAGTCACATAAAATACATAAATTGGACTCACTCACACTACAAACACAAGGGGGCAGCAGATTGTAGTTTCAACAACGAATCATTAACCGTGCAATGGAACCTTGGTCAGTCTGATCCAGAAGGTCTGAATCATTTTTCTCATAAAAAAAACGCAAATTCTAATTTATCCATTACGAACATTAACATTTTTTATAGGTCTATAATTGCAGTTTTACATGCTGAAAACAATTAAAATACATATAGGCGGCAAATGAAACTTTTACCTTAATTGAAGAGGTGATTGTTGACAGAGACGGCAATGAGGCGACAAGGGATGAGCAGGTGTTTAGTTGTAAGTTATTTCCTAATATCAATAGTGTTTCTCACCGTCTTCATCTAAATAATTTTTTATTTGGCCCCATTGTGGGTTGTTTTGCAGTCTCAACTGCACGTGCAGCATTACCGTGTTATTTGACAAAAAACTACAGTCACTCACTGATCAGATCATAAATGGGCAATGGAGCGGGGATACAGGGTTTCCCTTTCAGGATTCCATGCTGTCACAATGCTAACAGAGACATTTTGGGATAAAAATACATTAAGGACACAAAACTCCAAAGTGGAGAGCATCAAAAACTACAGCTCAGCATTTGCGAGTGGACGGGTAAGACTGAACTTGTAAGGAGCAACAAATGTACCACCGGTGGTCCAAATGAATAAATGAACATATAGTAAGCACAAATCTTTTAACTAAAACGTGCATATAAAAAAAACCATGGCTGTTTTTTTGTTTTTTTTCTTTAATTCACCATACATCTCCTATAGTGCCATCAATTCACACCCGACGAGAGCAGACGGCGTGCAGAGTAAATGATAGGATTGGACCGCAGCCCGCAGTGATGTATACACTCAACCTATATGCCACAGATGGTGGGATTTCAGCCTGGTTGATATAGGAAATCCACTAAGGAGTATTGATCTGGCCAAGATCTGCTCTCTGCAGCTGATCTCCAAAGGACCCTTAACGACCACACCTTCCACAATGAAATCATATTTATATATACTATAATATAGACAGTTTTTGAGGCCACATGTGCACATGCGCCAATATAAGTAGTTCCAATATCAATCAAAGCCCAACATGCAGCATATACTGCTGTAACCAATGAGGTTTGGTGTGTACATGGATATGGGGGGCGGGGTGGTTGGGGGATCACTGCTGGGGGTGTCATCCAGATTTTGGCTGGAATGAAAAACAGACCCCCCCCCCCATGCAATAATGCATTGGCAGAAAATATATAAAATATTTTACAATACTATACAAGCAAAAAAATATTACATACGACACACCCACTAAGTCTAGCCAGAAAAGTAGATTTGTGCACATATAAGTTACACCCGACTATAAGATGTACATGGCATATAAAATATTGCAACACGTACAGGTCAGTGAGGGCAAGGTAGATTTAAAAAACAACAACAAATGTATTTATTTATTTTTTGACCTGAGTCAGTCATGAGCAGTGAGAAATAGCTCAACAAGTCAATATAACAGTCTGACTCACGCTGTCATCTTAAATAAAAGGTAAAATCATCACACAGCAAATTAACCATCAAAATGTATACCTAAGAAATATACCCACATATACCAATATCAAAAAAAGCAACTATTTTAACTTCTTCCAATAATGCTAATTATTCCCAAAAGAGCAGTTCAGTGGCCAATGCCTGCAAGCCAGAGGAAGCTCATGAGCTTTACGGTTTTTTAATGTAACCAAAACTGCTTTCCACTGTTTAAGTTTGTGTCGACTCATTGTCACCTTAATGGTGGAGTTTTCTACATGAAAAATATGCAAAAATTACTGTTTTAGCACATAAACGGATTCAGTTTTTCAATATAAAAAAAAAATTACAGTATTTCACTGCAAATTAAAATGCATGGGAAATTTTACAATATCATGTGGAAATTACACATTCATATTCGTTTACAGTAAATTCGCTGTTATGATCGGCCCTCTGAGGATAGCCATAACTGTGATGTGGTCCTCGATGAGTATAAGATTGACACCCCTGGCGCAGAACTATCGCACACTCGTGTTAAGTCACACAGCCATATTAGTCAACGCACAGCAGGGGGTGTTCTATGGTGGAAAAACAAGATACAGAACACTTAATTATATCAAGATTTAACGGTTTCAGTTGCAAATTTATACCGTGACCACACCCCAGACTGTTAACAGCCAGTAAGTGGCCCACTACTGTTTATGTGCACATTAACCAGCAGAGGGTGCCAAATATAATTAAATGTGCACTTGTAGTGAACAACCCAAGGGCAAAAAACCCTACCTTACATCAGCGGCTGTTTTATTCAAGTGTAAAAAGAAGTTAACACCATTTAACTAAACATTTGGGCATCAAAATACTATAAATTAATATTTCAAAACTGGCAGACTTATGTTTGTTCAGGTGTTCCTAATATTGTGGCTAGTAAGTGTGGCTGGCGTCAACCGCCAGGTCCTCCTTTCATATCAAAGCAATAAATGAATAGATGGGGTGGGGATGGCATTGGCGGTGACAGCGGTGGTGAATCCCCCTCACTTTTATGAGGCATCATGGAAAGTAATGAAGCGGAAAGGTCACGGCGAATGTGTTTTCATCCGCTCTAAACCAATAGGTCAGATTCCCACTTTCCACGCCACGACTCTGTGACAGCAGCTGGTGCCCTTTTGCTTAAAACAATATCGTCACCTCGGCCCGCCGTACATCATTTCCACCCATGCCTGGCGGATATTACACACTAGATCAGACACAGAGAAGGGCTTTTTTATCCCTCACGCACCCATATGTTATAAGCGCCATGTAATGTAAACCATACATTATGAATCCAATTTGCTTGGGCTGAGGACAAAGGCTATTTGCAAAATGGATCAATGGGGCTGCAGGCATGCGTATGGCCACTAGGTGGCAGCCAGTTGGTGCTCATGTGTGGGTTCAATGTCTTTTCTCAAAATAGTGCAAACATTAAAAAATTGCTAAGTGATACCAATTCTCTAATGAATAAAATTGTCAAATTAAAAAAATATATAATTTTACAACTGTCAAACTAAATATACAAATAAAATAATTACTATACAATAGTTTGCAATGCTTATTTTTAGGAAATTACAACTGTAACAGCTTCAAAAGTTTGAATTATTGCTTTTTTACCTCAGGATTGCCTCTGATGGTGAGCACATACAGCAATAGCCAGTATAAGCTTGCTGGGTTAGCTTGGTTTAGCGGCACATGCTAATGCGACTGTGTGTGATATGTGTGTGTCCAGTATGATTAGTGCTCTAGTGCTTGTTAATGAAAGCCAGCATTGGCCGCTGACTTTGTGCAAGTTGTGTGTGAAATAAAGACAACAGTCACAGCTTCAGCACTATACAGCTCTCTCACTTAGCCATAGCGAAAGCACACACAAAGCACTTCCAGCCTTCAAAATAAGACAAGTAGATAAGAAAATAAATGGGTCATAAAAATAGCTTACTTTAAAAAAAGCTTTTACATTTGCGTTGGCAAGCAATGTTAAATAATTTTGAGACATTCAAGTTAATTGTTTTTTATGTGAATTCACCTTATCGTGCCACATAATGAAAAAAGTCTGGAAAATGTCAATAATAATATAAAAACTATTTTAAATGATTATCAACACTAATTTGTAGGACAATTATCATCCAGCAAAATTTTATGTTGTGACAGGCCCAGACACAAGTTAGTGACTGCCAGTAAGGGACAAACTGTAATATGTGAAAGAGCCCACATACTATTATTCCAAAATTCATAGCCCAAATCTAGTAAAAAATTAATAAATTGCTAATTGAAACTGACAGATTGACTGCAAGATAGCCTCAAAAGACGAAGTGCCTGCGAGTGACAATTCATGTCCAGACCACTTACGGATGACACCGGCAACCACACACGCAAACAAAGTGATATATTGTATTTAGAACAACAATGACATTCACTGATGTTGTATTGTGAGGAGTATTATATGTTTTACTGCTAGTGATAGCCACGGCTCTTTGCTTGCGCTTTGCACACTGCACAGAGCTGAAGACAAGAGACAACGATTGTTGTTTAGCATGCAATTTGGCATGAAAACCCATTTTAATATTTAAAGATTCGTAGTGACGCCGCCATCAAACACAACCCAAACAAACTTTGCCGACGCATCCGACGAGGCGAATGGTGTCAACCTTCCTCTGGTCTTCGGGTCGGCACCAACCCGTTCCCAAGTTTTAAATGCAGTAAAAACCACGTAAATTAGTGTATTGCGTCAAGGCTTTTTGACATTGTCAAGAACCTCAATATCAACAAAATAAAACAATTTTTTGTTTCACTAAATTATAAAATGCTCTGGATGGAATTATGACCTTTGTGTTGTTCGGTTTTGACCCGGTTATAAAAGTCAGATTATAAAGCAATAATTCAAACCAAAACAAATGATAAGTGAAGTCAGCGAAAACACTGACAGCTCCTCTCCCAATCATGTGAGCGTTAGGGGATGCTCATTTTGCCTTGTTTTCCAGTATTCCTGCACAAAAACAAAACAAAGACGGGCATGTCCAGACATGTTGCGTCAATTCCACTCATTTGAGTGGTCATTTGACTTGCAGAGTGCACATCTCCAATTTGCAGCATGCGAAAATGAGAAGAGGACTTACAGTGACCCAAGTTCTGGATAGCCTTTTTGGTGAAAATGAGGGAGAGGACACAGAGCAGTAGCGATACGGATGAGCAGGTTTCTGAGGAGGAAGACAATGTGGAGTATCATCCAGAAGACACAAACACATCTGATGAGTCTGATAAGGAGGTCACCGGTGGTGAAGCTGCTCCTGCTGAAAGATTCAGGTCCAAAAATGGTAAGATCTTTTGGAGCTCGGTACATCATGATGAACATGGCAGGGCAGCTGCTGCAAATGTCATCAAAATGACCCCTGGAATCACAAGGTTTGCTGTGACAAGAGTCAGTGACATCAAGACATGTTTTGAGCCATTTATGCCATTGTCACTAAAAAGAGTCATCATTGCTACGACATACCTGGAAGGAAAAAAAGTCCAGGGCGACATGTGGAAAGACATTGATGAGGAACACCTGGATGACTATATTGGTGTTCTTCTAATGCTGGAGTGTACAGATCGTGCAATGAGGCCACTGATAGTCTTTGGGACTCATCGACAGGCAGAAATATTTTCCGCACAACAACGTCCCTTCAGACCTTTCGCATGATATCAAGGAACCTCAAATTTGACAACAGGGACACAAGAGCAAGATCTAACAAGCTTGCCCCCATCAGGGATGTCTGGGAGAGATGGACACAGCACCTTCCACTGATGTTCAACCCAGGGGCAGAGGTGACAGTTGATGAACGTCTTGTCCCTTTCCGAGGAAAATGCCCCTTCCGGCAATACATACCCAGTAAACCAGGGAAGTACGGCATAAAAATCTGGGCAGCTTGCGATACAAAAACCAGCTATGCCTGGAATCTACAGATTTACACAGGCAAAGCTGCGAGTGGCATTCCCAAGAAGAACCAAGGAAAACGTGTGGTCCTCGATATGACCGCCTGACTGCAGGATCACAATATCACTTGTGACAGTACGCTGGAGGGACTATGTCTCACACCTGGCCTGGGAACGCCTTGGTGTCCTCCCGATGGAGCTGGAAGAGGTCGCTGGGGACCGGGAAGTCTGGATTTCCCTACTGAAGCTGCTGCCCCCCCCCCCGCGACCCGGACCCGGATAAGCGGAGGAAAATGGATGGATGGACTTGTGACAATTTTTTTACCAGCTATGACCTTGGACGAGAACTTCTCAGGAGGAAACTTACCAAGAGATGTGTTCTAATAGTGCTTAGTAATAGTCAGGTAACACAACAACCTTTTATTTATTTATATGATTCTGTTGAGGATCATATTACCATTTTAAAAAAATTGAAATCGAGGGGTATACTGACAAAAAAAAGGCCCAGAGGCCCACACCAAAAATATTAAAACCAATATTTTCATAAATATGGAAGCCTAACAAGGTAACCAAGATATGAGAAACAAATTGGATGATAGCTAATTGTTTTTAGTGTATTTTAAAGCTGATTTAAAACACGGGTCAAAACCGACCCATTGACATAAGAGATGGTAACAGAAAGAGAACACCAGAGGAAGGTTTAGAAACGTGAACAAGATTACTTCGTCTCTTCCGGTGTTCCAGCAAAAGCCTTCAACATAGCGAGCTGGCATAATATAAACAAATATATATCAAACCACAGAAAATCTAAAGTGAAGTGGGAAATAATATTGGAGAGGGCGTTGTAGTGAAGCATAATTTCCAGGTAGGGCTGTCTGCCTCGTCCAAACATGAAAGGAGTGACGAATATTGCAAAAATAAATATTGAAACATTCAAGCACACATTTAAAAAAAAAAAAATGCCATGTTATTTTATTTTTCATGGCAGAACTAACTTGGACCTTTATTGTATATATATGTTGATATGTTTACAGCAGATTTTTCATAGAAGATAGTCAATTATTTCAGATTCTTTTTGATAACAATTCGATTCTTATCACGATTCGTGGTTGCCGATTTGATTCACGACGATATTTGGTTCATTAGAACGACAAGATCCGAAACGATTCAGTAACTTTATAGCCAAAAATTCAAGCAGTCTGAGTGTGAAGTAAACACCTCAGTACTGGAGAGTGCAGGTGAAGTTTCCTAGATTCTCATTTTTTGTAACTCGTTTGGTATATTGTGCTTTTGGTATGTTTCTGCTGCTGTAACATTTACATTTCCCCATTGTGGGGCAAATAAAGCACAATCTAATCCAATGTGTTTTGTTGTCATGAGAACTAATGATGGAGGAGGGTTTTCAAGCGCTGGTTGCTCCTTGGCACTATCACTAACCATGATTCCCGCAAGCCAAAGCCTGGACAGGTGATGATATTGCAAGGGTGGTGCGCTTTGGTACCATTCCTTGTGAATATATGTACCATTACACCTCTAATTGATAATTTCTTTGTAAAAGTAAAAAAAGGCGGAAAAAACTAGCAATTTATCATTTGACACTCACCAAAAAGCGGTCTTGTGTTCACACATCTAAGTTAGTATATGCAAGTTGAATGCAAAATTCAATAAAGAAAATAAGAGTTTGTTATGTAGATCTAGAGTTCGTATAATCAAAAGTTTCACATACCAGATAAAAGACTGGATGATTAAGAACATATAACCTGGCTAGACGGTTAGATATTTACATACACTAGCTAGCTAGCTAGACAGATACCTACAACTGGTTAATAGAGCTAACAGTTTGTCCACATCAATAAGTAGTGATGGTAGATAAAAGTGACAGCTGACCACAAAGATAACAAAATCAATGGTTGAAATTAAGTCATACCACAGAAATACAACTGACCACACATAACCACACTTGGTAACGGGATTGATACAAACAAAAACGAAGCAAAATGGCGGCCAAACTTACCTGCAGGAAAATGGCGGGAGACCGGTCAGTGTAAAATGGCGACCAACTGACGGGTTACGCCTCTGTTATTCCATCTTTAAATCAAATATACACGTTCACTTCCCGGGATAGCTGACAATATGACACCCAAGCCAAACACCAATTTCTGTCCAAATGTTAATTCCACATCCAGCCGTGCTGTAGAAAAAGGAAAGTGGATGCTTCCTGGCCGACTTCACGAGAGCCAAACCGAAGTAGGGATATCCAACGACATTTAAAGTGTCCGCCATGACACCTGTGTTGGGCGTGACCTAGTTAGGCTGCAATTGGTCGTTCCGTTTAAAGAGACAGGCACCCAGAATTCCACGTATTAATGTATATACTATGAATGCACAGTATGTATATACAACTTTACTTACTTGTTTATGTAGATTCAAGTAGATAGACATAAGTCGGTTTTGGCCATAGCGCCAAAAGTATTATTAATTGTTGTTTTAAATTATTTTTATTTATTTACTAAAGGGCCAGTATTGGCAATACTGATACCAATTCCTTTTACTCAATTAACAATTCTTGCCTTTAATTTTTTGATCATAATTGTAATCAAAGTAAAATACAGGGCAAGGAAGAATACACACAAAAATATTCCTGAACTACTTAACAATATATGAATACAACAGCATAAGAATAAGCATACTCTTCTATTACACACAATTTTTGAGTAACATAAAGCCAATGCAAAATAACTAAACAAAAACTATAATTTCCCAATGTTAATCTAACGCCACCCTTGGTGTTGATACTATTGATATTTGGATCAATCGGCTCACCCCAATAGACACTGGTTGCCAGTTTCACTCATCTACAGTAGGATGCCTCCAGAGGACCATAGAAACCCTTCTTGACGCTAATTAAGCATGTAACTTCCACACCCCGGCAACATGCGCAATGGTAATGTCAACACTGAAGACAAGGGTGTGTTCAGTTTGTGAGGTTTTTTTTGTCCAGTGACATTCCCTTGCCAAGAGACAATGCAGAGTTTAACCTCAGAACTCGGGCGAGCCTTGGAGTGCAAACACAACAATTCAATACAATGCGTTTTGTATCATTTTAGAGTTAGGAGATATGTATTGTGCTGTAGTGTGCGAAGGTTAATGAGATTTTGCCACAGCAGTCATTTTAACAGAGTGAAACAGTAAATAGCAGGATAAGTGTTAGCAAGGATATACACTAAAGTATATTTGGGTTCTCACCGTGTTTACAGTACCTTTACATCTATATGTAGTCAAAGTGCATATAGTATAATATACATGTATACATATGTAAAGTGTGTTGTTATTGTTTGTAGCATGGTTGAAACTAGGAATCTAAAGGTGACTTTTGCAAAGCTGTGGAGTTGGGGGGGTGGGTGAGTATCAGTTTCGGCCTGATACCAAAACAGGGTAGATAGGGCTGCTTTTTAATTGAGGTTTTTCAAGATCATTGAATGGTTATGCAATTTAGTCTGTTTTTATTGTATTTTTTATTAACAAACTTGTTTGTGAGCAATATATAAAAAAATTAAAAAAATTACGTTTTAATACATACAGTTGTTGATTGGTGCAAAATAACCAAACAAAAGCAAAAACACTGGCTGTTGCAATAATCTGTGTTACAATAATAAATATGATAACACGCTGGAGGTATTATGTCTCTCACCTGGCCTGGGAACGCCTTGTTAGAGGTGGCCGGGGAATGAGAGGTTTTTTAGCTGTTTTATCATGTTCTTGGATTTATTATTATTATTATTAATATGTCACTGACAACATTTGAAATTAAATGACAATATGACAACAAAGCTTTATTTTATTCTTTTCTATAGTGTACGAATGGGAACCACACAACAAAAAAACACAGATATTAATGAAAATAAGCATATAGCAGAGAAGTGAAAAGTAAATATATCCCATGACGCTAGTATTGTAGCTTGTATATTGCATTTATGCTTATTAAGTGTGATAAGAGCAATGCCGGATGTTGATTTCCTTATAAAGGAGATGAGCGGGGATAAATGGACGGCTTTAGGACCCTGGCGCAGCCATTTCGAGAAGGAGGCCGTGGTCAGGCTGGCGCGTGTAGGAGGAAGCTGCAGTCAATCTGAGCAGGCGTCCATTCGCGCGCAACCGCGACGTCCTTACGGAGGAGAGGGCGATGAGAAAGGCGGGCTAGGACGAGCACATAGCCTAAACAGACATCACCGCCACGACCATCACTACCTCCCTCATACTCGGCCCCACAGTCGTGACGTTTGACTCGGCGTGAAGCTCGAGCCGGCCCTGCCGCCAGCATGTCGGTGTTAGCGCTCCAAGAATACGAGTTCGAGCGGCAGTTCAACGAGGAGGAGGCCATCCGATGGATGCAGGAGAACTGGTAAGACCACGCCGTGCCATGCTGCGCCTTGTCTGCTAATCCAGCACCGCGGTAGACCACCCCAAAACTGCTTTAAGATCCAATCATAATAATAATAATAATAATAATGATGATGAGTTAAATGCTCACACACATCCATCCGCCTTGACCGCCTCTTGTCTCCTCGCGTTTAAAAACGCACGCATCCGTGCACTCCGTCTTCCGTCTGATGGCCTTGATCCCATCCTCCCCCTCCCGGCATCAGTCACCATGATGATGCTGTAAAGGTCATCATGGCCCCGGCAGCAGCGGTGTCCCTGCAGGTATTCCCAAAAAGAGCTTAGCCTAATATTACACCGTGGTGTCAGAGTGGCGGTTGAAGTTTCCTATATGTTGCCTTTTGTGACCGACAAAATGCATTAAAAGGCATCAGAAGCAGGAATGTTCGTCTCAACACGTAACTAATGTGGAAAAACATGAACGCGAGGCGCAATAATATCAATTTCACATGACTGTGCGTGTGGAGATGTCCATCTTCCTGCCACTGAGAGCCCACCAATCAGCTGCATTTACCCGAGTCTGCTGACAGAGCAGCGGCCAATCAGGCCGCACCACTTCTGCGCCGACTTCCTTTGATCCAGCTGTTGGATGGTACACAGCTGGCTGGTGGCGATGAAAGGAGAAGTGTGATGTTCTTCATATATAAGGAGTGAGGAGGGAAACGGGGCGTGGTTAAGTTTTTTTTTTACCAGTATGTATGTGTGCAAAGGTAAAACTATGAACTTGAACTTGTCTTGTTTGGGAATCGAATCCAATCCGGTGTGTGATCCTGAGGTTCTCTTTGGGTGTGACCAGGATGGACAGGATCAGGAATGAGACGTAAGAGATTTTGTAGATACAATCAGAGAGGCCAGACTGAGGTGGTTCGGACATGTCCAGAAGAGAGTGAATGTATTGGTAGAAGGATGCTGAGTCTTGAATTGCCAGGCAGGAAGCCCTGGGAGGAAGACCAAAGAGGAGGTTTATGGCTGTAGGGAAAGAGGACATGAAGGTAGTTGGCGCAAGAGAAGAGGATACAGAAGACAGGGTTAGATGGACGCAATTGATTCGCTGTGGCGACCCCTGATGGGAGAAGCCGAAAGGAAAAGAAGTGGAAGAAGGACACCTAATGTACATTTCATGTTTGTTACCAAAAGTACATTTTTGTTCGACTGGGTGAAAATAACGGACGACTCATATACACATACAAGCTCCTTGCATGTGCACATACACAAAATCAGCCTCAGACGTGACTGCCAATTTGGAGTCATTATTTGTTTATAATATGCAATAAACTGCGGCCCACGGGCCACGTCAGGCCCGCCAAGCGTCTTCAAGCATTTCCATAAAAAAAAAAAAAACATATAACCTCAAAACTGTTGCCGGCAACATGACTGGCAGTGCTATTGGGGCACGCTTGAGTCGCCAAAATAGTCAGATGCAATCAAAAAAAGTGATCCAAACACCATGTGCACCATGTGGGCATACAAATATATATCTGCAATCCCCATTTTAAAAAAAAACACCCATATATTCCTGCCGCAAGGCATGCTGGGCAGCTCTTTCTCTCAACATGTTGCCGTTTTTGTCTCATTTTTGCAAACAGACAGGATTAGTTTCAGCACCTTAGCACATTTGTCACAATGGACAATGGCCTAAATGGGGTGAGCCGTTTTGTCACCCATACAGTCTCTTTGTCTCAGTGGGAGGAGGGGGGGCCTCTAGCATGCAGAGTGTAAATATAAATTAAATTAGTTTATTGCAATATATTTATTCATTCATTTTCTATACCGCTTATCCTCATTAGGGTCGCGGGTATGCTGAACCCTATCCCAGCTGACTTTGGGCGGGAGGCGGAGTACACCCTGGACTGGTCGCCATTGTCTTATATATTATGCTTATTTGAATTAACACTATGTAGCTTATAGTATGGTACACTGCCCTACATCTATATTTTTATTATGTAAAGATTTCCAGTTTTATGATGTGCCCTTACTGTATGGAAAATGATTCAAACCGAACCGTGATTGTGACATACAGTTTACACCCTTAATACAAATGGAAACCAGTTGAATATCATGGTAATCCAGTCAGGAACATGCATTTCAAAGTTGGACTGGGTGGTCATGTGTAACCTGTAGTTGCCTCACTTTGAAAAGACCTTTCCTGCGGTACATCTTTACATAACAGCAGATAAAATGTACACTTTGTGTCTTGAGAGGTAAGGCATAAGGCAGTTTACGCAAGGCCCAGTAGCTCTTTATGTTAGTTCATGAAGTAACACAACAAAGGCCATCATAAAATCGGTCTTTGAGGGCGTACTGCAAAAAACACTAGTCTACAGATCTGTAGTGACACAGAACATTCTGCTGTTTTTAAAAAACCTAGTACCAAAAACGTTAATCAAAGATCCTCCATCTGACAGGACCAGACAGAGGAAAAATGATACTCAAAGATCCTTGTTGGTGACAAGAGTACAGCACTGGGCTCTAATGTCAGCTCGTCAAAAGTCTACCATAGAATCTGAAGTCCTAAGATAGAAAGTGACCTGGAAGGTGGTCTTAAACGGTTCTTTATGGAATTAATAATTAGCCTCCAATTAACCAGTGTCTATGCCAACAGTATTTCTGGGGGTTGAAAATGCAAAGAAACAATGGCGGACGGCTTGGTAACAGGACACATGACGGGGCGGTGTCACGGCCGCTGACCCGCTAATTAAATTTCAGCATCTTTATGTTGCCTGGTCAGCGCACGAGGAATGGCGATATGTGACCTTCAGCGTTTACTGGAGCGGTTTGCAGCTGAGTGTGAAGCTTCTGGGATGAGACTCAGCACCTCCAAATCCGAGGCCATGGTTCTCAGTCGGAAACGGGTGGACTGTACCCTCCGGGTTGGGAGGGAGGTCTTGCCTCAGGTGGAGGAGTTCAAGTATCTCGGGTTCTTGTTCACGAGTGAGGGAAGGTTGAGCGTGAGATCGACAGACTGATCGGTGCAGCATCTGCAGTAATGCGGTCGCTGTACCGGACCGTCGTGGTGAAGAGAGAGCTGAGACGGAAGGCAAAACTCTCTGTTTACCGATCGATCTACGTTCCCACCCTCACCTATGGTCATGAGTTATGGGTCATGACCGAAAGAATGAGATCGCGGATACAAGCGGCGGAAAAGAGTTTCCTTCGTAGGGTGGCTGGACTAACCCTAAGAGATAGGGTGAGGAGCTCGGCCATCCGGGAGGAGCTCAGAGTAGAGCCGCCGCTCCTTCACATCGAGAGGAGCCAGTTGAGGTGGCTCGGGCATCTAGTCCGGATGCCTCCCGGGCGCCTCCCTGGTGAGATGTTTCGGGCATGCCCAGTCGGGAGAAGGCCCCCGAGAAGACCTAGGACACGCTGGAGGGACTATGTCTCACAGCTGGCCTGGGAACGCCTTGGTGTCCTCCTGATGGAGCTGGAAGTGGTCGCTGGGGACCGGGAAGTCTTCCCTACTGAAGCTGCTGCCCCCGCGACCCGGACCCGGATAAGCGCTGGAAAATGGATGGATGGATGGAATGGCGATATCGCCGTACATGCACTGATTTGCACTCACTTTGAGCTATCATCTCCCCAAGGTGTGAAATGGGGTCATCTGAATGCACGACCCGCGGTGTAGCCTGCCAAATAGACTCAAATGTAAACAGTCGCAGACAGTTGTGTAATGATATTGACGTGAGACTGTATTTGCGATCCAATATTGACATTGTGTAAGTTCCATGTCTCGTTTAAATGGCCTGCTGACTCACGGTGAACTACTGCATCATCACTAACATTCCTTATCACCTTGCAGACCCTTCAATCTAGGCTTAAAACTGCTGAGGAGCGTTTTCCCCCCCGGAGCATCCTCACTCTCCAGGGTTTTTAGACTCAGAATGAAGGTTTTTTTTTGTCTGCATCGTGTTTTAGTAATCTAGTTACTCCCTCCTGAGTACTTTGAGTACAGTGTGGATCCTTGTGCAGTCGAGAGCCGGCATTTGTGACCCTGCAAAATTTTGTTCAATTAATGTTTTCATTTTAATTTCCTCTGAAAATAGGGCATTTTTTTTGCCGAAATTGCATCTCATTTACCCTAAGTTGGTAATACTTTCTAAATACAGGATAATACAAAGTGTACAGTATATGCTTCACTTAATACTATAATATATAAACGCACTTATGATACATATATGCGCCTAAACTATATGTAATATAATGTGTGAGGCATATACAGAAGTGTTCAAAATAATAGCAGTCCAATGTGACAAAGCAGATTAATCACGTTATTAGTATATTTGACCTACAAGTCAGCAGTAGGTGCAGTAGATTTTCAGAAAACAAACAAGACCTAGCATTCATGACATGTACGCCCTCAATTGGGCAATTAGTTGAAAGGGGTGTTTTCAAAAAAAGTTTCTGCTTTGACTTTACAAACTAAAAAATGTTTTGTAAGTTTTTTTGTTTCTAGGATTTGCCAATCCTGTGAATCACTGAACTAATAGTTAGTTTTAAGACCACATTTTTCAAACTGCTTCACAGCCGTGTGTTATGGAGTCAACAAACTTGTGGCTCCTTTCAGCTGTTTTTCCGGCCCACAAGATTCTTCAGCAACATTCCACAATTGATTACCATTTCTTGGTTTTGCTTTACAAAACAGCATTTTTTAGGTCACCCCGGAAGTTCTCCATTGGATTAAAGTTCGGGGATTGGGGTGACCACTCCATAGCATGAATTTTGTTGGTTTGGAACCAAGACTTTGCTGGTTTACTAGTGTGTTTGGGGTCATTGTTTTGTTGAAACAGCCATTTCAAGGGCATGTCCTCTTCAGCATAAGGCAACAGGACCTCTTTGAGTATTTTGACATATGCACACTGATCCATGATCCCTGCTATGGGATAAATAGGCCTGTGTTGAAAAACACTTTTGTTAGTTTAGGATCGGCTTTACTGAGAGACTCAGACACACGGGTAAGTGTAAAATACAGCGTCTTTATTCTACCCCTTACACTGAGTTACAAACAAGCTAAGGTTGGTTATGCACAAAACAGAATCAATATCTCAGCTCCTCCCGTTACGCGCTGGGTTGGAGAGCCTACAACCCCGGCTTGTGTGTGCACCAACCGGCTGGGCGTCTGTACACGACCCGCAGCAGACTCTAACAGGAAGTGGGCTCCCCCCTCCCATATACAGGTCTGAGCGTAAGAGAGCGTAAGACGGGGGTGGCCAGTCCATGTCCCAAGCTCCCAAGACACAGAGCTGTTTCACAAGGTTAACAACAAAGGCGCCAGTCCGTACACTGAGTTTGTTTAAAATAGTTGCCTGCGTAAGCTGATTGTGAATTGCAAAGCAAGGTTACAAACAAGCTGCATGATCTTTCCTTCCCACCCTCTGGTACGCAAGAGGGGAATCAAAACATCATAACAACATACTTTCCCATTTCAAGGCCCAACACCATAGTAGGAGAAACATGCCCATATAATTCAGAATTTGGGGGTCTTCTCACAAACTGTCTGCGGCCCCTGGACCCCAAAAGAACAATTTTACTCATCAGTCCACAAAATGTTCCTCCATTTCTCTTTAAGCCAGTTGATGTGTTCTTTGGCAAATTGTAACCTCTTCTGCACATGCCTTTTTTTAACAGATGAACTTTGCAGGGGATTCCTGTATATACTGTAGATAAACTTCACACCGACGTTTTGTAACTGTCACAGTACTTATAGGTAACTCCAGACTGTATTTGGTCATCCTGTAGGTGATCATTGGCTGAGCCTTTGCCTTTCTGGTTACTTTTCAATCCATTTTGATAGTTGGCTTCCTTTTTTTGCCACGTGTCTCTGGTTTTGCTCTCCATTTTAAGGCATTGGAGATCATTTCATCATCATCAGATCATCAGCTGAACTAGCCAAACAATTTTTGCACCTCTTCAGAAGTTTTCCCGTCCCCAATCAACTTTTTAATCAAAGTATGCTGTTCTTCTGAACAATGTCTTGAACGACACATTTTCCTGAGGTTTTTAAAGAAAAATGCACGTTCAGCAAGTGCTGGTTTCAGCCTTGGACAGGAGCCACCTGATTCACACCTGTTGTTTTTACAAAATTGATCAGAGATTGAATGCCACACTGCTATTTTTTGGACACGCCAGTTTCAAATAATTGCCCAATTGCACAGCCTTAAGAGTGTGCATATCATGAATGCTGGGTCTTATTTTCGGAGAATCTACTGCACCTACTGGTAGCGTGTTTGCCATGTAGCAGTAAAAATACACTAATAGCAGTGATTAATCTGGTTAGTCACATTTGGCTGCTATTCATTTGAACACTACTGTATAGGGTTTAAGGGTGGATTGTGTTACAAGTTACCGATGGTGGTGACCAAAAACTGTAATATGATATAGAAAAGTACAAAAAATATCGGTCGGACGTTATTAGGACATGCTCACTAGTGAGTGTGCAACTTGTATAGCAATTCTGTAGCAGTATAGGTAGTAGAAAATACATTGTCATATGTTGTTATTCCTTGCAGGCTTTGATGTGTTGAAACCACAGGTGTTGGATTCTTTCTTAGCAATGAGCGGCGCCAGTACGGCCACGTTGTGTGTCAGGCAACAGATTACTCACGTCAAGCATCACCAAACGTGGAGATGTGATTCAGAACAAGAAAGGAGTGGAGGATAAGTGGACAGTTTGCTACTGGAATCTTTTTCTATTGCTCCATGATGACATCACTGGTAGAGCTGGTGGGCATTACACAACCTGCGCTGCTTTATCTTTCTTCCTTCTGCAACCTCAGCAAGGCACCCGACTTCTTAGATGTGTGTTTGGGCTTCTTATCATGTTGGACGTCTGCCCTTCGGCTCGGTTTCCGCTTCAGTGTCACAGTACATGTTGGAGTTCATCTTTTCCCTTGATGAATCAGCCCTAGACCATGACCTTGCCGCCATCATTCCATCATTCACACAACACACAATGGCTGTATGTCGAATCATTTCAGAGGATAGTAAATCTTTACTATACAAGCTGTCCTCAGGCTACTCCAAGTGATATCCATGTTGATTTTCCACAGTATTGTCCCGTGACAAGATCCACACTGACGCTTTGACAAAAGTGGTTGTTCTGCAAGTTGACCTTACCAAGCCTCAGAATGAAGCTGCCGTAAAATGAGGCTGATCCGTCCTGACTGTAACAAGTCAGCAGCCGCGGGCGGAGCTGCCAGCGAGGAAGATGTGGGCCGGTTCTTTTGGAACGACTGCTCTGCTTTCACATCTCATCAGTTCTTCGGGGGAGCAAATAATTTTCCGGATATAAAAATAAGAAACCACTTTGGCACAAAAATCGAGTACGTAGGCCATACAGTGAGTTTTTATGCGGGCAGTGTAAAATTTCAATACCCTTCAGAGTTGTGTAATGCAAACAGTGGAGGTGCGCCGATCTGATACCGGCACTTCTACTCAGTCGTAAAAAAATTTGGTTCTTTGAATTGTTTCATATGTGATATCATCCAGGGTGTGTCTCGCCACTATATCCGGTGTCAGCTGCTGCGATGGGCTCCAGCTTAGCCCTAATTGCGGTCAGGCTAATGGATGGAGGGGAAAGGTGGACAGCCCTGTCCAGAGTGGAATCTGGACTCATTTTCAAGGACTGAAGCTGCTTTGCACACTACAACTGATGACATGGTCACCTAATTTGCATAATTGGTAATAAATCGTGCATGTAATTTTCATGGATTTGTTTTGCAGTTAGGTGCTATTTACTACTAATAATAATGATATCGCTTTGGAGAAACCAATAATGCTTCAAATATAAAGTATCTTTTAAAGAGATTGCCGGGATTTTTCGACATGAAGTTGTATGTCATCCCCATCACCAGTGTAGTGCGTCGACCGTGACTTACTCCCCACTTTGTGCGTGAGCTGAGTTCTGGTCTGTTTTGGTGATGGCGAAAGTAGTTTTAGTTAGTTTCTGTGGACACCCAATCAAAGACTTTGGTTTTTCAAAACAATATGTGTCCAAAAGAGTAATACATTTGCATCCAAAAAAATGCCTCCTGAGAAAACTTCTTGATACCCTTCTGTGTGCAGTACCGTTGTAAACAAGGTGCTAGTTCTTACCTGGGATGCTGGAACAGCAGATCACTTCAAATCATTTTGTTGCTTCCTCTGTACTGGGAGTGAGGAACATTATTCATAATTAATGTATATTTTAAAAAAAGCAAAGGGAAACTAGGAAACTTCACCTGCACGGTCCAGTATCCAGGTATTTATTCACAGTCAGGCTGGTTGAATTTTTGGCTAAAATGTTACTGAATCGTTTCAGCTCGTATCGTTCGGAATGAACCAATATCGTACTTGAATCAAATCGTCAACCAAGGAATGTGATACGAATCGAATCAGTGTTAAAACGAGTCGTTAAACCCCTACAGCATTTGGCGCGCCCATTTTTTCCAGTTTGATCTTTTATTGGATGGACTTTTTCTCTCATGAGGGACCTGACTCGCAGAACTTTGCTACAAAAGCCAAAAAATATTGTTATACGTATAATTCATCAATGACGCCTATTTAAAAGTTTAAAGTAGAAGAGAGGTTTTTGCAGTCTCAGGAGAATACCCGTGTGCACAATTACTGTATGATACAAAGTTGTCCAACTCACTGGTGATTTTTTGCAGGAAAATGTGATTCTGTGATCAGTTGCTCATCACACATGCATATCATTGAGTACTGTATGCTTCCATCCATTAGTCATTCAACTTTACACAGCTTGGAGTTGGAAAATCATCAGAAAAATCATGGAAACGCCCAAGATTACATTTTTGTGACAGAATTGGCCTTGACGTTTTATCGATTCTGGTCTGGTTTAGCTGTATGGGATGAACCAAAAAAAGGAAAAAAAGCAGGAAACGGTTGTTTATAGGCGGAACTGTGGCTTCGGCATCGTACTAGTCCGGTCATTTTAAGGTTCTGTAATTGCATTGTATAATTAGTACTTGGGGTGCTTTGCTAATTGGATTATGTGTGCCTGCTTCCTTACCTCATGTTCACCACCTTTTTGGTCTTTTTGAGGCTTCCTGCTACATTATGGCCACATATCCCATGCTTGGTGTGCTACCATTGCATGCTGATATTTACATTGTTTACATACATTACCAACCTGTAAACACACGATGCCATGCAGACACTGCAGACTCATCCTCAGACTGCAGGCTCAGGCTTACGTAACTGCTGAAATCTCCGGGACCGGCTAATAGGGATCCCAGTTACACAGAAGGTTATCCAGCAGCTCCACACATTGCTGCCAGTGGGGGGAGGGGAGCGAGTTACACCCGAGGGATTCCTGTACTTGGCACCACACGCCAACTTCCTTATACAGGCTGCAGTAGCAAGAGGACCACTACAGTGTAAATTAGATAGAATGTACAGTATGTGTTATCCAGTCATTGATGCTCATTACATTGCACGACTGCACCAAATGCATCAAGTCTATTTATACAATCCTCATAACTTCACAGAGATGCGCCAGAAATGGCAAACATAACTTGACTGCAAACGCGAAGCCACCGGAATCTTTGGACGATTGTTCTTTGCATCTATGTTTTTCATTTTCACATTTTGCCGTTAAAACTGGCTGAAAATATGGTCTGAAAAGTCAGAAAGGGAATCCAGAATTTGCATGAAAATTTGACAAGACAAAGCGGTTTGGCATCAGATACATTCCTTCACGATGTTTGAAGTGTAAACATTGGCGTAAAAATGTTGAACAATACACTTAACTTTGTTTAACAGCCTAAAGCATGTTAACTTCAAACCTGCAGACGGCACGCAAAGCCCGTAGGAAGAAAACAGGCATGCAAATTATTTTCTGCGTGGACGCAGGAAAACCTTGCAGCCAGCCAGTTTGCGGTTCAGGAGAAGTGTGTGACCCTTGAATGTGTCGCAAGTTTAAAAGTACATTGTGTACATGGCCCGGCCAGGACAGCGGCTCCTCCAGCTGTACACTCTAGTTCTCCCGACCTCCATGGACTCTCAGTGGTTCACATAGCGTATCCAACATTAATGCGCTTCGCCCAGCCATTGCTGGAGGCTTCTCCCGCCCAACAGTCTGGTTCTCCCAACAACCTCTGTGAACGCATGGCGGCCTCTCGCGTATTCGACATTAATGCACCTTACCCGGCCATTTAGGTACACAAATAAAATTATACTGAGCATACTGAATGCTTTTTATCTGTAAGTAATGTGCAATCATAATTATCTGATCTCAATGTGGATTGAGGAATGACATAGTTTTATTACCTTGGAAATTGTAGCTGCTCTGTCAGCCACTGACTAACTAAATACAAATGTATGATTTTCAGTCTATTTCAATTCATTTGTGAAATTAAAAAATTACGTTTTGATTTTAAAATACGACTGATTGATACACAACTGTGTATCACACTCTTCAGCCTCCCTGGGAAAGTCTACCCCAAGGTGCTGGAGAGAAGGGTACGATCGTTAGTCGAACCTCGGTTACAGGCGTTGCAATGTGGTTTTCGTCCCAGTCGAGGAATACTGGATCAGCTCTACACGCTTGCAAGGGTACTGGAGGGCAAACTCCCACATGGGCTTTGTAGACTTGGAAAAGGCAAAGGTGTCCCTCGTGGTGTCTTGTGGGGGGGTGCTCCGGGAGTACGGGATTGGTGGCCCGCTACTACGTGCCATTCGGTCCTTGTACAATCGAAGCAGGAGCCTGGTTCGCATTGCCAGCAGTAAGTCGAGCTTGTTTCCGGTGAACATTGGCCTCCGCCAAGGCTGCCCTTTGTCACCGATTCTGTTCATAATCTTCATTGGCAGAATTTCTAGGCGCAGTCAAGGCGTTGAGGGAGTCCAGCTTGGTGACCTTAGGATCTCGTCTCTGCTATTTGCAGACGATGTGGTCCTTATGGCCTCATCAGGCTGTGACCTTCACCGTTTACTGGAGCGGTTTGCAGCTGAGTGTGAAGCTTCTGGGATGAGACTCAGCACCTCCAAATCCGAGGCCATTGTTCTCAGTCGGAAACGGGTGGATAGTACCCTCCGGGTTGGGAGTGAGTTTTTGCCTCAGGTGGAGGTTTTCAAGTATCTCTGTGTCTTGTTCACGAGTGAGGGAAGGTTGGAGCCTGAGGTCGACAGACGGATCGGTGCAGCGTCAGCAGTAATGCGGTCACTTTACGGGACCGTCGTGGTGAAGAGAGAGCTGAGCCGGAAGGAATTCTGGACTTCCCTACTGAGACTGCTGCCCCCGCAACCCGGACCCGGATAAGTGGAAGAAAATGGAATGGACTGATTGATACGTTTCCACACACCTGGATGCGTCCAGGCATCATGTCGTGCATTAAGTGTCTTATTGTTGGTGTACATTTTGCTCCCTCCTTCTCTACCCCTACTTTTAAAGTTTACAGTGTAAAAAAAACTACATTCTCTGTGTTGTCATCTCCCTAAAATCCAGTGGGATACTTGGTATCCATGTACAGTACCCGCCTCGTAACAATGCTGTGCTTCACTCAACGCCCTCCCTTCTGAGAGCGACATTGGGGAAAGGATGATGTCATTCTGCAGTCCGGCCTAGATGTAGCTCTGTTTTTCTGTTTCTGTTGCTCTGTTTGTCTTTGACTGCAATGCTTTGTCCATCAAGAGGGACGTCTGGAATTGGCTAGAACACATTTGTAGAGGAAACCATTGCCGCTATGTGTCAAAACCTACTTCCTACTTCTCCAAATATTAGACGCTATCCTCCCTATTGCACTCCGCTGCAAACGCCAGTCACAATAATAAGCGTTTTGGTACATTTAGCAGACATAAGACATAAGTCATTTAGCATGACTCATAAAAGTTAGCAAAAAAACATGAAAACAAAGCAAATATCTTTAGAACTACAACTGCGTTTCTTTGACTGTTGAAATGGAACAACCGAGATTTTAGGAACTTTTAAATTGTAGATGGCCCCACGGCTCGTTGAGAGGAGCTATACTTGCTTTCAAGTCAGTCTCCGAAAGTGTTTATTAAATATAGAAAAAGTCACTAGATTTATTGCTAGTCGCCTTTTTCAAAACATTTCTACAAGGGTCTGATTACTGCAGGTTACCCATCATGCCTTACGGTGTGTAGAAGGCCGTAATTTTGCGTGTATGTTCGTGCCTAGCCGCTTATTTTGATGTTCGTGTGGTGCAGTACATAAGGTTGCATCGTGCGTTCCTTGTATTAATTTCTGTTGTTGTCGTTTGGGTTTGCCAAGGTATGTATGAGGGGTGTTACTATCCATGCCACAACCTTCTGTAGGAACAGGCCTATTATAATGTGTTTTATGAGCAAGGGCAAACAGGTACTGCCTTTTGTTACCTGAGTGAAGTTGGCCCCGCACCCTGCGCAAAACTCTGGTCAAAGTCTTATTTGTTTGGGCTGCGTTTGTGCTATTTTGTGCATTTAAAATTAACGTTTGTCCTGCTTTTTTTTTTCGAGTTACAGTTTCTTTTATAGGTTAACCAAAGTTCATCCAGCCCCCCATTATCTCAAAAACGAAAGCAGCACAAACGTTAATTTTAATTGCACAAAACTAGACTAAACGAGACGGGAAAAATGCGACTAATTTGGTTTAATTCAGAGCTGAGGGGGCTGAGTGACCTTTGGTTGACCTTTTACAAAACACGCAATATCTTCAAAACGAAAGCAGCGCAAACGTTGATTTCAACCGAACCCAACAGCACAAACGAGGGCGGTCAAATTGAGACTGTTTTGGTTTCATTTGGAGCTTGCTGACTGAGCTTGCTGACAAACAAATGGGAATATTTTGGTTTCATTTGGAAAAAAATGGGGGGGCTGGATGAACTTTGGTTGACCTATAAGAGAAACTGTAATTAAACTCAAAAACAACAGCTGCACAAAGGATAATTTTAATTGCACAAAACTGCACAAACGCAGCACAAACAAATGAGACTATTTGACCAGAGTTTTACGCGGTGTGGGGGGCCAACTTCACTCAGGTCCTTTTGTTGTGCCCATTTGTTGTTGTTGGCGTCCGCTTTTTAAAACACCCCAAATCTTTGCTTTTCTCGTCATCCTGCCATTCATTTATGTTGGCCTTAAGCTGCCTCCAGTCAGTCAAGTCGCCACCTGCTGAAGAAGCCTGCTGGGACTTTTGAGCCCAAATGGAAGCAAAGATGACAAACTAGTGACAGTTGGAGCGACACGCTTTTGAAAAAAAAAAATCACAATAACTCGACGTTGCGGTCGCCACTGCAGTTTTGTTTTGTAAGCAACGCGCAGCTGAAGTGCGACTGTCTTGTCTTTAAACCGTAACATGCGGTTGCCGCTTTGCTCGCGTGTAGAAAATTATGCCGAACGACGGGTTTACTGCACATGCTTGAGATTCTTCCAAGATGACACAATATTCTCACAATCAGCTAATGCATGTGTGCTGTTTTTGGACAAAATGCAACAACTTTTAGGGTTTTTGCATGCATTTTACATGCCCTTTCCCACATATGGAAAATTGTGAATTCTGTTGTATGTGTGTGTACATACACCCAGTCTGTAAAAGCCCTTTGTTGTCATCTAAACAGGAGGAAGTCCTTTCTCTTCTCCGCTCTCTACGCCGCCTGCATCCTGGGCGGCCGCCACGTGATGAAGCAAAGGGAGAAGTTTGAACTGAGGAAGCCTCTGGTGCTCTGGTCTCTCACACTCGCCGTGTTCAGGTGAGAAAGGAATGAGTGGAATTGTGAGAACCTCAGTGATTGATTGCTGAGCAGGTTTTACGTAAGGTGCAGAATCAAGCAGTACAGGACGGATTTGCTCACCCTGTCTTAGCATCCATAGTCATTACGTTCCAGTGGTTCCGCCTCCAGCAGGAAATAACAGGATGTCAAAACAAAACTCACAATAGTATTTGACATTGCACACTAGTTACAGGTAAAAATATTGATATCAAGGTGTAAAATTGTAAAAAATTAAGGTGCAAAATGTTTTAACATAAACATTGCATCTTGCAGGCTTTGGGTTTATGGGGAGACGGGAGGACGACTCGTCTCTAGGCCTGTCACGATAATCGATAAAAGGAAAAAAGGTACTTGGGTGCCTTATTTGCGTGCTAAATTAATGTACACTTGTCTACCTGAAACGAGAACCATAAGGTGATATTAAAGTAACGTCCCCACATTGTCACAGTATGACACTTTTTTTTTTGACAACCTTAACACACTAACAGCAGTGCTCAATTCCAAAACACTGTAAACTCGGTGCAGGTTTCTATGTTGCCCTCTACACCAACACACAACACACACTTCCTCAACATCCACTATGGTCCGTTCACAAACACCAGAATTCTCAGGAATTCTCAGCATTACAACACAAGTCCCAGTCGTACATCGTGATTCGCTCCCTCACTCTATAATCGTTTTTTCAAAAATGACTGCTGTTTTGACCCCGGCCTATTTATAGATAAAAAAATGCAAATTCCCCAATGTTACACATTCCGGGCCCAAGTGAAGCATTTTCAAACACAAAAATGTTCTACATAAAATAAAATACAAACACAAGACGTTGATGAACTGTATCTCGGAGAGGTTTTTATTATTAGTGATTAATTTATCCCACAACAGGCATAATAATAACTTAAAAATAGTCATCATAATTATAAAAACATGGGCTACTGCTGTTGCTGTTGTCCCGCTCTGAATCTCCGACATCGCTTCCCGTCCACACGTCTGGAAGGCATTTATTGCATGAGTCTTATTTTTTCTGATTATATCCACTATAGGCCGCACGGTGGCTGAATGGGTAGCATGTTGGCCTCACAGTCAGGAGTTTCAGGGTCGAATCTCCTTTGGGCATCTCTGTGTGGAGTTTGCATGTTCTCCCCGTGTGTGTGTGGGTTTTCTCCGGGTACTCCGGTTTCCCCCCACATTCCAAAAACATGCATGTTAAGTTAATTGGTGACGCTAAATTGTCCATCGGTACAAATGTGAGTGTGAATGCTTGTATGTCTTTGTTTGTCTATATGTGGCTGCGATTGACTGGCGACCAGTCCAGGGTGTACCCCGCCTCCCGCCCAGAGTCAGCTAGGATAGGCTCCAGCTTACCCGCGACCCTAATGAGGATAAGCAGTATAGAAAATGACTGACTGACTATATCCACTGTATTTTGTGTAATATGAGTGTAAAGGTGACTATAGGGGTGCTATTCCTGTTCATAAGGCTCTAAAAATGTTAAAGTATGTACGTAGAAAGTCATAAACAGATTTTCTACGACATAACTGCAACAGTAATCCTTTTTTAAAAATTGAATCCTACTTCGTGGAAATTCACATACTGTCTCGTCTGGAATGGAAGGAATTAACCGCGAGGGATTACTGTATGTCGCCAGATTGATCAATTTATCCTCAAATTGTGAGGAATGTACTGGAAGTAGTGTAAAATGTTGCATCACTGCTGCTTTTGCTGTGATAATTGTGACAAGTTATTTTTGATTTTTTTTTTAAATATTGGTGAATTTAGTAAATGATTATTATAAAGTTAAGGCAATTTGTAGACATTGTGGAATGTCGTGTGTGTGTATAAGATGTGGTCGAACAAGCAAAGCAAACATAAAAGTTGGGTCTCACGGTTCAATGTACAGCGTGTACTAGTGTTTTTAATTTATTTTTTTCAGTATATTTGGCGCCATCCGCACTGGAAGTTACATGACGTACATCCTGATGACAAAAGGGCTTAAACAATCTGTTTGCGACCAGAGCTTTTACAACGGACCCGTTAGCAAATTCTGGGCCTACGCGTTTGTACTAAGTAAAGCACCAGAACTGGGTAAGTAGTGGTTTCTTCTTCCCTTTAAAAAAAAAAAAAACTCATAATAAATGCATCATTTTACTAAAGGTGCTATTGGATTGTACGGTGGAAGCTCCCAAAGCGCGATGATTTGGAGTGCAACCCAAAATAATCCTGGAATTGTCACGAGATGTCAGGAAATCTTGTCACTAGGCTAAAACCAATTAAACCAAACCAAAGTGTTTTTTGGCTTGTTTTGTAATGACATAAAGGAAAAGTGTAAAGGTAACCACAGAACAGGAAATTGAACTTAAGACACTCATGAAAATGTCCAGAAAAACTTACAACATGTGCAGGTTTTGTTTATGATGCCATCATACCAGTGATGGAATGAAGGAAAAGTGTGGCGATAACCATAAACAGGAAATTAATGTAATGACCCATGTCGAAATGTCCAGAAAAATGTACAGCTCATACAGGTTTTTTTTTTTTTTTTAATGATGCCATCACAGGAGTACTAGTGATGGCAAGAATGAAAGTGTGATGATAACCATAGAACAGGAAATTAAACTTGTAATGACCCGTGTGGAAATGTCCAAAAAAATGTACAGATTGTACAGTTATTTATGATGTAGTCACTGAAGAAATACCAGTGGTGGGAAGAAGGAAAAGTGTGATGATAACCACAGAACAGAAAATGAAAAATTCCAGAAAAACCTGGAAAAAATTTTTTTCTAGTGTTTGGCTTTTTCTTCATCTTTATTTTGTTTTATTTTTCATGATGCTGTCACAGAAGAAGTACTAATGATGAAAGCGTGTGATTATAACCACAGATGAGGAAATTGAACTTCCAGTGACTGGCATGAAACTGACCAGAAGCTCAAGTGCAGAAAAAAAAAAAAAAGTTTTGCTTTTTCTTTAGCTTTTTTTTATTCATCATGCCACCACAGAAGGGTACCAGTTATGGCAAAGAGAAAAAGTGTGATTATAACCACAGAAAAGTAAACTCAAATTCCAGTGACTAACCAGAATAGTTTTTATTTTTATAATTCCGCCACTGCAGAAAGTACTTGCGAAGCGGAAGAGTGTGATGATAACCACAGAACAGGAAATGGAACTTCTTAGGAGCAAACACACAACACATTCATACTTGTCACACACTTACAGTACCAGTCCAAATTTATTGGTGTCAAGTCTTTATTTGAGACCAACAAATTCATTTGGCACAACCTTTTTTCAGATTTGGCGCTACCTGTTTGCCGTCGTCCATAAACACACAGTAATGGGATTTGCTCTTCTCAACGAGCAGCGGGTCCTGCCATGTACTGACTCAGTGGTGTGATTTCGATGGTCTTGATGTTGTGATATGGCGCAGGTGACACGCTGTTCATCGTGCTGAGGAAGCAGAAGCTGATCTTCCTGCACTGGTACCACCACATCACGGTGCTGCTGTACTCCTGGTACTCCTACAAGGACATGGTGGCCGGCGGCGGCTGGTTCATGACCATGAACTACTTGGTGCACGCCGTCATGTACTCTTACTACGCGCTGCGGGCGGCCGGCTTCAAGCTGTCGCGCAACTTCGCCATGTTCATCACGCTGACGCAGATCACGCAGATGCTGATGGGCTGCGTGGTCAACTACCTGGTCTACTCGTGGATGCAGCAGGGCCAGGAGTGCCCGTCGCACATGCACAACATCGTGTGGTCCTCGCTCATGTACCTCAGCTACTTCGTGCTCTTTGTCCAGTTCTTCTTCGAGGCCTACATCGGCAAGTCCAAAGCACCTGCCGCCAACGCCAAGAAGATAGCGTAAAGCACAAAAAAAGGGAGGAAACGTTTGAATAAGCCGGCTTTTGAGAGGACGAGATGGCCGGGATGAAAGGGGTTTGCACTTGACCGTAATGTGAAAAGCTAAAAAACGGAAGGAAACTGCGCCACCGGGACGAAGCCATCGCGAGTTTATAACGTCTCTCATAAGTAGGCTTAATCACATGGTAAAAAACGCCACACCTGCCACAAGCGCGTGTTTACTTGACTTTTTAAATCAAATAAAAAAAAGCAGAGCATATGAAGGACGGCGTAAGTGCGAACTTGCACCATCGACGTTTGTTTCTGTCTCTGTCCGGTGTTTGTT
Source organism: Oostethus manadensis (assembly GCA_024372805.1). NCBI lineage: Eukaryota > Metazoa > Chordata > Actinopteri > Syngnathiformes > Syngnathidae > Oostethus > Oostethus manadensis. Next base: position 1,251,831 of record QODF01000014.1, read on the forward strand.
GTTTTGTGTTCTCATCTGTCAATAAAAAAAGTTCATTTTAAAGCGTGTCCTTGATGAAGTACGCAGTCTTAACCTTGCAAAATGTCACATCTCAGGTTTTAGCGTCTCTATTCCCTAGCGCTGGTGCAATTCTTCCGGATTGGGCCCCATCTTGAACAAAACCAGCGCTCCTTTTTGGGCCTTTGACCTGAGTGCTAACGGCGCGCCCTGCTTTGCCGCCGCCATCAAATCAGCGTGTTGGAAAGATTAGATGGACAAAAAACGCAACATAACGTGCAAATTCTTCCAATCTGCTGTAATGACTTTAAAATGGTGTCTGTTGTGCTTACAGTTTGCATTGTGTTGACGTTCCAAACAAAGCAAAACATGAACAACATGCAACACACATCTTGTTGGAGTCTTTATTTCCTATTCGACCAGGGCTCCCCCTAGAGTTGCAAAAGTGCAATGCATTTCCAATAGAAGGGGGTAGTAATGGTAGGGCAATACTGCAAGCTTGAGTAAACACAGGGCCTGCCTTACCAGCACTATTTACATAAAAATTGTTGGCCTCATGCAATTTATTATTCATATTCATAAAACACTGCAAATGCAATAGGGCTGTTGTACCCCTACTGATGAGAGATTGAGCCCAAATATAATACAGAATGATTTTAGGCAAACAAAACACCAGGGGTGTGCGGTCAAGGCCAGCTAGGCCTGCTCTGCTGGCCTCACTGACCTACATATTCCAATAAATTACATTAGTTCATTCCCAAGTCATTTAGCAACGTGGTTATGATTGGGCAATTAAATACAAGTTAAGTCTGTTTTTTTTAAATGGCTCGTTGGCATAGATTGATGTGAACGCCAAAAACTTCCCCAAAGGCTCCGGTACCAAATGCACCGGCCAACACTGCAAAACAGAAGTAATACTACTACTAATAATGCATGTCACATATAAAGTGCCTTTCTAAAAACCCAGGAACCCTTGCACATGATGCAGATGAACAGATGAGTTTTGAGTCTTGATGTGAAGATGGGGAGTGAGTCAATATTTTGGATGTCAGTTGGGATTGAGTTCCACAGTTTGGCATGAGAGCAGCGGAAAGCTCTGCTCCTCATGGTGCTGGAAACACGGTGCTGTATATGTTGAGACAATGTAACACTGTCAATAAAGTAATGTAGGCTTTTTTATTACATACTTCTTCTTTTTTATTTAGAAAAATAAGTAAATACTACAGTTGGTTCTCATGCAAATCATTTGGCTTTTTGTCCCCCAAATCCCCCAAGGACTTTTTACACAAATCAACAAATTATAAATATAAAATCAACAACAATGCATATCATCAGCACACCAACATAAAACACAGTTCTGAAAATAAGAAAGAACTGAAAAATATGTATTTCCTCACCTAGTATCGACTAGATACTGATTTCACCCGTGGTATCAAAAACATCTATATTTGGATCGATCTGTCCACCCCAATTGAAAAATGATTAGGTTCGTAATAAATTTTTTAAATAATTAAAATAAAATGTTGTGTTAAATATATCGTGTTTTTCGCTCTTTAACTCTTTAATCAAAACAATTTTTATTCTATATATTTTTAGTTTATTTATTGATGGAGCGAGGCATGCTGGGAGCCTAGGTCCATTTTGAAGACACTTTTAGTTCCTAGGTCGTCTTTAACAAAAAAAAAAAGAGCCACAAGAAATTAAATCATAAAAAACGGAAGAGAACCAGTCGTCAGTCGGAGATCAGGATACAAAAAAAACCAACTCATTGAAAGGTGAGTTCATATGTTTTAATTAGCAAACTATTGAAAACAACAGTGTGTGTCCAGTAGCCGGACATATATTACATACGCACACAAATAGACTTTAAAAAGAAGCAGGAAGTAACAGTAGTGGTGGCGTGTCTGGTGCTACACGTTTAAAACATTTACCACTAACATTTGGATTTCCTGCTCCAAACTTTGGCAAATATTGATTGATTTAATAACAGATTGGCTAGTTATTGTTATTTTTTTCTTAAGAACAATATAATGGGATGCAAGAGAAAAGCTAGCCCAGAAATAAACAAACGCATAAATTCACTGTCGCCATCTGTTGGACAATAGAAGCTACTACAAGCAATGATTGCGTAATAATGGTCTATTTCCATTGCATTCGTGTGTTGTGTTTTGTAACGTGCAATAATTGTATATGTACTGTATAATCCCTGTGTGTCTGCAATACAATTTATATCTATGCACTTATATTATCAGGAATTTTTATTACTAATTTATTTTTTGTTTTTGTTTTACATTGATCCATGAACGCAACCAGTTCATATTACATCAGACATTTTCAGGGATTTTCTATTTCTTTTTTTAAAATCCCAGGTAAATGAAACAAGTTGTTGAAAAAAGCGTAAAGGGTTGATTGCTACTTGGATGGTAGCATTTGCATTTTCGAATCTGTATCTTGAATCTGCAGAAGAGAAAACTAATAGCTGAAGGCTAGAGAACTTCTGTCTCCAAAACATGTATCCCAATGGCGTTTCCTTGTCATCTGGCTCTGAGAAACCTAAAATACGGTTTGTATAATGCATCTGTTTTGTCCCACAGCGGGATACTTGTGACTGAAAGACATTTTAGTTCATCTTTCCACTCCCATTAAAGGACATATTCCACAGCAACGTGGTGTCAGAAGTGGGATCACTCGTGGGTAACTGCCCGACATTAGAGGCCCAAATTTCTGTTTCCATAAGTACATCCCTCAAATATCATTTCATTTCTTCAGTGCCACCACACTAAGCTCCCGTACCACCAGTGGTTCTCATTCCATAGTGTTAAAATCACGCATTAGGCCACACCCTTCCTCTACTTTCTTGTGATTTTTAACTAAATCTTTGTTTAAAAAAAAAAAAAGAGTGTAACTTTGTCCCGGCAGCAGAGCGGCGAGAGCTAAAAGTGACCTAGAGGATCAGAGCAAAGCCTTTGAGTGGCTCGCTAATTCCCCTCCAAGACCTCATCAGCTGTCGTTCCGGCTGCAAGGGAGTCAGGAGAGATGCGGCAAAGCTCGTCCCATCTGGCAGCAAGGAAAATAACCTCCAAAATTGGCCATTAGTTGTTCTACTACAGTGTTTTCTCCTCAGCTCTCACTGTTGCCTCTTTTCAGTCGTTCACTTGTTGTTATTCTTCAAGTGTTTCACTGATTATCAATTGAACCAGTCCTTAGTTGCCCCAGTATGAATTCTTTATCTTTGGCAAATAGTATACCTTCACCTTTTTTTGTTCCCCACTGCACAATGGAAGAACAAGAAGAGACAAAATCATGTGGAAGCCGTCCTAGCTATCGCTTCGTGCAGATGGAGCGTCCCAATACTTTTGTTCACATCGCGTGTCATACTGCAAGTCCCCCGTGACCGCCTTTAACTCCCAGAATCAGAGACTCTATCGGCCCCTGTTTGCCCAAATTGAGACGTAATTCAAGAAAAATTGACACTGGCACCAATTTCATCCTTTTCTTTCTGGCTCATCTTTGGGCTGCAGGTGCCCTCGCCTACCTATTAGTGCTAATGGAGGCCAATATAGAGATAAGTGTCTCTTGCCTGGAAAATCAATATCCATGTGACCTGTGAGTTGTTTTTTTTAGTTAAAGTCCTTCGTTTTAATGTGACTGTCATTCTTGAAGCAAACAGAGAGAAAAAAACAGGCGGGCAGTAACAATGCGAGCTGAAAAACTGTTCACAACCCGGGATGAAAAGCTGCCCGCAACACATTTTTCCCCACAATTCTATTTCCTCTGGTTGAACGTTTATTGTGATCCCCACAAACTCAGTTCTTGAACACTATTCAAGAAACAGCGTAGTTGAACTGACACAAGGATATAAACACGGGACAGTTTTATTTGTTTTGGGGGGTTTTGGGACCCCCAAAAGGGTGGAATTATATTGTAGTGTGAAACTTTCAGTACCCCACCACAGGGTGGAAGGTATTTTTCTATTTACCCTGATAGTTCGAAGTCTGAAGAAGAATGGTCGGTGTAGGATAATTGCCTGAACAAAGTGGTGAAAAGCTGAAGAAACCTTAGCTCAACCAAGCTCGTTGCTCGAGGGTGTGTGGCGAAATGTGGGAAACAGTAAAGAATAGGAATGGCGGTATAAATCATGTCAAGTATTCACTGTTTAGTTTGTTACATGCTGTAACAGTAGTCAGCGGCACGCCATTTGTTTAAAACGTGAGGGAACCCTAATGCTAATGCTAACAGGCTACCACTGAGTGATGTGTTTGTGCTGTGACCGTAAAAAACAGACCATTTTCTTCTTTGTATTTTTACTTTGACCCAATATTGACAGTTTTTTTGTTTACATTGCATCAATTGCTTCAAGTGTGTCTCTGCTCTAGCTCTTCCATATCAAATTCATCCTAGCATCTGAGCTATATCAGGCCAGACATGAGGCAGAGCTGGAGGTAGCAGAGATGAAGATGCTGAGGTTCTTTTTGGGTGTGACCAGGATGGACAGGATCAGGAATGAGCACATCAGAGGGACAGAAAACGGTTTTCCCCAAAGGCTTCCCACAAAGTTGAAGGCATTCAAATTTCCAAAGATGAAACTAAGGACTCCAGTCAAACCAGCCCCACCTAAATAAGCTTTTAAGAAAACAACACACGTCAAGTCAATAACAGCACATCGTTGTGATTATGATTTTATTGATGGAAGTAAAAACACGTTTCATGTCATATTTTGGTGTTATTCCCGGTAAAAACAACAATCAAAGTTGTGCGCTCTTTAGAATAGGGCTGCACCAAATTGTCAGGATTTTATTATCGGGTTTGCCGATGCAAAAGCTTTATTGTCCAGTATGATTATAATTACTCATAGTATCAAATACATTGGTAGCCAGGAATTTCTAGAACAGTACATTCCTAAGAAGAGGATGAGTACAAAAACTGTTTTGTACAATACTATTTTTGTACAATACTGCACAGAACAAACACTGTTTGCTCTGCACTGTATTTGTCCAAGTGAAGCACCTTTTTTTTGAGCGCCACCTTCACATAACACGTCAAAGAAAGTTGCCAGAGTGAATTTGATCTGGTTGCAATGTACATGTAATAATAAGTTCCATGCTTCTAACATTTTTTTATTGTTCTGCATGTAAAACTATAATTATTTTCAATAAGAATGTATTTTTTGTTACAATTTCTTTGTATCTGGAGTAGATTAATTGTATTTACATTGTTTCTGATGGTGTAAATTATGTATTTCTTTGTGCGCTTTGGTTTTTTGTCAGATCATTTTGACCGAATTCATGACAATAACCGAAAACTGTTGCCATCGCAGCGCATAATAAGTTCGGTGGTGTGCCATGCTACATTTTTCCAATGTCAAATATGTGCCTCGGCTCAATAAAGATTGGGGAACGCCACACTCTGAATGGAAAGTTGTCGCCCCCTTGTGTACAAAGCAGGAAATGCAGGCCTTAAACTGTACAGGAAGCAGATGGCTCTGGACTGGTAATATCTGGAACAGTCGAGATTGACATACAGGTCTTGGCATTCGGCGACTGACTAGCGTGATGGGGTGGGGGTGTCTCATTGGGCTCCCTGGCAACAGAGGACGCCATGGAACACTCGTACCCTTGGTTGCTTTTGGACCATGTTCCCGTCTCTTCAGACTGGTTGTCTCCTTGGGAATAAATGGACTGTTTTTGGTGGTTGCATGGCTTATAGACATCATGGTAGCGTCTGGTACCTGTCTCTGAAGAGCAGGATGGACACGCCGCCCTCCTGGGACAAGCCGTTGCAGGTTCAGGGCTTCCTTTTGGGTCCTTTTCCACCCCTGTGTAGACCTGCAGAGTCGCACAGATTCACCGATTGTTGCTGCCATCATCAGCCTGTTACCTGGCTTACCTGCGGTGTTCTGTCTTTGACGCTCTCTGACACGCCCTCCTCCGTCACACTGGTCTCACTCACGTTATCCACCGAGGGGTGCTTGGCAAAAAGTCTGCGAGGTCTAAATACAAGAGAGGGCGGGTAAAAATGCATTGTTTTTAATTACGTTGTGCCTCTCGAGTGAAGTGGTACATGCAAGGTGTATGTTCAAGTGGCGGCTGCATGGGGAACCCTACAGTCGTGTGTTTACATCCAGATTTAGCGAATAAATCCAGTGCTTGTGTGTTTTCTCCTGGGGAATTTGATGGTGTGTTTAGGCTTTATAAAGTCAAGAGCTTTAAAAAAAAACAAAAAAAAAACCTCGCTGGATCTTTTGTGGCTCATATCACTATGCACCGAGAGCTTCTCCTCCCTCAATAACAAGACACTGAAGTGCCAAACCTTGAAAAGGGCGCACAAGTGCACTTGCAGCGAAGTGCGGAATGCAATCTGAGGCCGGGGTATTGGCGGCCCGTCGGTGTCATACCTCAGCGGCTCCATTTTGTCGCTGTGAAATGGCCTATTTTGATGTGTAATTGCTGTAGAACAAGCTAAACCAAGCATGTAATTGAAAGCGTGCCACTTCCACTGACGGTGTGCCTGGCGGTGAGGGAGGGGGGCCGGCGGTGACCATGACGGCGAACGTAAGGACGGCAGTCTGGAGGTTTAGGGTGAGGGGGGAAGTCGGGGGCAGAACGCCGACAGCCTCGTCCGTAAGCCAGCAAAACAACAGCAAAGCAAATCAGCTACTTAGTGAAAGCTTGGGTGGAAATGAAAGGGTAGTTGTGTAGTTGATGTCTGCGCACAGTCGGCTACACGCCGCCATTCAGTCTGTGCGCCGAACCGCCGCCATCATGCATGCCCAAGCTTGATAGACACTGTGGGCTCCATCACTGACGATCGGTGCTGCTGCCCCTAAGCTTAGAACTCAAGACATTTCTAATAACAAACAGTCCAAATCTCCCTTTGAAAAGCAAGGTAAAGTGGACCCTCCAAAGGCGCATTTGACCTGCCATAATGTCACGTAAAATGCAGCATATCATGCCTCATTGTACCTAAGTTTTGATGTTGAATTCTGAAAAATAAATCATCATGCTCAAAATAAAAATACGTCATCCTTAGGCCCTGATCTTCTTCTTTTCCTTTCGGCCTCAGCGAATCAATTGCCTCCATCTAAACCTGTCTTCTGCATCCTCTTCTCTCGCACCAACTACCTTCATGTCCTCTTTCACTACATCCATCAACGTCCTCTTTGGTCTTTCTCAAGGCCTTCCTTCAACCAATATTCACTGTCTTTCCTCTGGACATGTCCGAACCATCTCAGTCTTGCCTCTCTGACTTTATCTCCAAAACCTCTAAAATGTGCTGACCCTCTGATGTACTCATTTTTGATCCTGTCCATCCTGGTCACACCCAAAGAGAACCTCAGCATTCTCATCTCTGCTACCTTTAACTCTGCCTCCTGTCTGCCCTGATATAGCTTAGATGCTAGGATTAATTTGATATGGAAGAGCTAGAACCGAGACACTCTTGAAACACTCGATGCCATGTAAACAAAATAAATAGTAAATATTGGGTCATAATGTCACATGAAATGCAGCATATCATGCCTCATTGTACCTCGCAAGAATTAGCCTGGGTTTTGCTTCTTCTTTGAATCTTTTTCCAGAAAAGCACCAACCGTTATCAAAACAATTCTATATATTTCAAAGTTTTTGTATTCCTGTCCATATTTTGTTCAGTAGCTCATTTACTGGATTTAGCTGTGGTCTACGCAAACTGGATCTGCAGTAATTTCCAGTGTGCAATGCTGGATGGTCGACAATGTAAAAGTATCCCACAGGACATCTTGTGGATTTTGTGCCATTATTTTGTAAATATCGTAAGGAAAGATTATTGACACAAATAAATAATGATAAGTATGAAAATTTTTGATACACTAACCCCTTTCATGCCTACTAAACCCATTTTACATTCAGTTTTACACAATAATACACAATTCAAGGCATACAGTACGCGGTACTGTACTACAGTCAACAGTATGGAGATACTTTGTCATGTTATTGTATGAGAAACTTTTGACTGGCAGTGTACACAACATCACGTCTTGTCGAAGCATCTTCCTGCTGGAAAATGTTGAGTGAGTGAGAGTGATTAGCATGTGAAATGCCCCCTCTACTGGATGTACAGCTGCAGCACCCTTGCAGATAGCGCCATCTATCCTCGCTTTCCATTTAAACAACCGCAAAACCCATTGAAACTTAGTGCAGACTAACAGTATCTGCTTTCAGTAATCCCTCGTTTATCATGGTTGATTGGTTCCAAGCCCAGTCTTGATAGGAGAATTTCCGCGAAGTAGGACTCAGTCCTTATTTATGAATGGAATATGTTTGTATAGCATAGAAAACCTGTTTGCAACCTTCTAAATACCTTTTTTAAACATTATTAGAGCCTTGTGGACATGAAATAACACCCCTATAGCCACCTTTCCACTTGGATTATACAATATAGTAGACATAATAACAGAAAATACAACATATTAGACATAAATAAGACATAACATAGTCTCAGATTAACATTGAAAGAGTTGCTTGGACTTTTTTGTTTTTTTCTGGACAGCATTTTTTTTACGATGGCTTTACATTGATAACAATATAACATTACTGACTAGTCCACTGTAGAATACTACATATTGACTTTTTAAATGCGTCTTCTGAATGCCTTATATTTCTAATAATAACTTGGTGATTTTTATGCTTGAAAAAGCTTAATTTCAGCCACAAATACGTAAAATTTGACTGTAGTCAGCCATGACACCATGATAGAGTGAAGCCGCAAATTTCAGCCTGCTCTAAAATTGATTCTCCAATCCAAAAATGGATACTCTGATGTTTCAGATATATGATTTTGTACTTTGTTTTTGCTGGTGTTATGCGGTATATTGTAAATCATCATCTATATTTCCCCAAAAAGGTTAGAATATTAGGAGAATGAAGTCAAACTATTACAGGAATAAAGTCGTAATTACGAGAAAAAATGGAAGGGTAAAAAAAAACCCAGCAGAAATAGAAAAAAATGCTGTAATTTTACAAGTAGAAAGTCAAAGTATTAAGAGAAAAAAATTGCTGTAATTTTACGAGAATAAACTTGCAATGTTATGAGTACAAAACATGTTTTAGCAGCATAGAGTTAATTTTTTATTTTTTATTTATTATGAGAAACAAAACAATATAAAGTTGTATTTTTGGAGTATTAGGTTGATGAAAAATGTACATGGGAATAAAGTCCTAATATTACAATTAAATATATTATTTTGTTTTAGAATGTATAATGATTTTTTTGATGACATTTTGAAGTAAAATATAGCAGTGTTAGAAATAACATTCAAAAAAAAAAACCTTCTCCGCACTTTAATCCATTTAATTCAGAGACTAAATATTAATTATTAAAGTAATTGCTTGCTTAAAAATGCACACTTAAAAAAAAAAAAGGGACTCATAGCCAATGTAGTCTGAATTAGTGAAACTGCTCCACCTAGTGGTGCAATGATCACACTACAATATCCTGGTGCAGTTTGCATCCCCTGACCTGTAGCAGTAGGTGACGCAGGCGGCGCCGGACAGCAGGCAGACAAGGACCACCATGCAGGCCGCAATGACCACGTTCCTCCTCTTCTCCTTCTCGGCCTGCTGAAGCTCCCACCACTCCAGGTCGCTGAACTGGCAACGCTCGCCCATGTAGCCTGGCACGCAGCTGCAACAGGTCATCGTTATATTCCCGTCACGTCTTTGCAAAGGCGATAATGATGACTTTTGATTGACACTCTTGCCGGTGTGACCTCCTTTTGCCTGAACCTACCCTTTAACGACGCTTACATAGAACAACGGCGACCCCTATTGGTTTTAGTTTCTCAGTTGTGATTGGACAGTGCGTGCGGGTTAAATTACTTGCAGGCATAGGTCTCCATCTCCGGGAAGTAGAAGCAGACTCCCTGGTACAAGCAGTAAGATTCGTGCGTGGAAGGGCAACGCTCCACAGACTTGATATCGTGGTGTCTGATATCCGCAGGGCTGCTTGTCATCGCCGATGGTGGTGTGATATGTAGCGCTAAAATGAATAATGGTAAGAAAACACACGACAGTCTGGTGCCAGAATTAGCCGTACACGATGCGGACTCACATTGACATGTCTGCCCGTTGCCGTGGTACCCGGTCTGGCACTTGCAGAGGAAATCACCCTCCGTGTTTAGGCACTCGGCGTTTTTGTCGCAGTCGTGGGTTCCCAGTTCGCATTCGTCAGTATCTGCGCTCGATGTGTGCGTAAATGCAGCACGGTTCATTAGACAGCACATGTTAAAGAGGCCTTTTATTAGGGCCACCCAACACAAGACGTCCTTGGGACGTTTTTTTTGGGGGGGCTGAAGCTGGTCGGTCCGCCATTGCCTCGATTTAGGCCAGAAATAGACGTTGAAAATTGGGCTGAGTTTTGGTCAGTCCAAATATGGCCCAAAACCAGATGCTTTTCAACCAAAAATAGGTGTTTTTTCAACGTTTGGTAATGCTGTCTTTTCAACTAACACGTATTTGCTGGGTGGGTACTTTGCCGACTCAGCATCAGGATACCTGGGATGGATTATCTCAGCAACGGGCTGACGTACTCACCCACACACAAACGTCCATCGCCGGTGAAGCCCTTCAGACACGAGCACGCCGGCCTGCCAGCGTTCAAGTGACAGTTGGCGTTGGGACCGCACGGTTCTGAGTGACACTCGCGCTGGTCTGACAGAGAGCCCGGCACAAACCCATCACGTGAGAATTAGAACCAAATAAACATGTTTTACTCCACACAAGTACCTGAGACCATCTTGTTGGTAAAAGACCTCGGCTCTCCATCCACATCGTTGTTCGGAAGAGCTGTTGGATCTGCCCGTTCGTCATTTGCATGTTCTAGAACCCAAACAGTAGTTAACCTCTGTTTAAACATTATTTAAAACTAGGGATGTCCGTAATATTGGATTATAGGTTGATATTGGCATAGACGTGATATCGCTTCATAGGTTCACAGTACCTGGTTTAGCAAGCGGATGCACCACCACCACGGATGCAGGTTGGACCAGGTTGCCGTGGAAATGTTGCAGATCCTTCCCGGTCCTCTTGTGCACGCTTGTTAGCTGCCGGTTTTCCTTGCCCACCACCCACAGCCTGTCCTCAAACACGGCCAGGTCAAACGGCCGGCCTGGGAAGAAGAAGGTCACTGATATGAGGTGGGACTGTTTGTTTTCGATTGACGGCGCCAGCCAAAGGGAAGTTGAGAAAACCTCACCTACTTGGTTCTCTAACAGGATCCGTCGGTCGGAACCGTCCAGCGCGGACGTCTCCACCCTGGGCCCGTCGCACCAGAACAGACGGTCCTCCGTGAAGTCGACGGTCAGACCCCCGGGCGACACAAGGTCAGTGCTCGCGATCACCTTGCGGTCCATCCCGCCGAGAGTGGAACTTTCCACCTTGGGGTGTAGTCCAACATCCGCCCAGAACAACTTCCTCAAAAAAGAACGCGAGTGTAAATACACAGTAGATTTTTTTCTGTCAAAAAGAGACAAAATTGTCAATCTGACTTTTCTAGAGGATGGACTGTGATGGATGTTGGCCGGTCAAGTCTGTCACTCAAAAGAGTTGTTCTGTTGAGTCCATCCAAGGTACTGCTGACCACTGATGACTGGCTGCAAACGTAAAACAACGTCATATTCCGAGACTATTTATTTATAATGAAGAATAACTGAATGAATGGATAACTGACTGAGTAACAAAACACGCTGGGCACATCGAACACGGTTTTGCAAACCTTGGAACAGTCCAGTACAACTTGCGACGGATCCAGTCGATAGTCAGCCCATCGGGCGAGCCCAGATGATCAGACACGAGACGACGTCTGGACCCATCATTCATATCAACCCGTTCAATTGTCTTCTGGGACGTGCTGGCAAAGTATACCTTTAAAAGTATGAACATGAAATACAGTTCTCTCACTCAGTAGCCTCTCATTCAGCAGTATTGTATTGTATCTGTTAGTATTGCTCTAAACAAGATCCTTGCGGTATAACATTTGTCCACCAGGTGTCACTGTTTTACCACACATGACAACTAAACTCTAGCTCAAGCTCCAGGCACAGCAAGGTTGTCCAAAGTGTGGCACCCTGCACAAATATAATTACAATAAAAAAAAATTACATTGTTGTGTACAGGGTCATAGTCCAACGATGTGATTTCTCCTCTGGGCTCCTCCACCAGGATTTGGCCCTCGGTGCCATCAATATTTAATCTTTGCACGCCCACCAGACTGGCAACGAGCAGATATGGTGGTGGTCCTAATGCAGAAGATAATAAAAATGCAATGGCTGTGGATAAAGGGGTGTGTAGGCTTGCAGGTGAGACCAATGGCACGACTCACCTGCAGCAACGCACCGCTTGCCGTCTTGATGGAGATGGTAGCCTGGCAGACACGCACACTGCCATCTAGTGGCTGCTAGTGGTGTGCACAGCTGACTGCAGCCCCCTCTGTCTGCAGATGAGCAGCCTGCAACAGCACAAATAACAGACTCCTTTATGTAACATGGCAGGCATCTTGTAACATTTATTATTCAACGTTTACTTTACTTTTACCTGTACAGGCCTGCCCATCTTCCTGCAATATAGACCCCTTTGGGCAAACACACACAGGACCCTCGTCTGTTGCCAGGCAACCGAGCCCACACTCAGTGGCACCGCCTTCACAGGCTATGATCTCTGATTAAAGGAGAATTTTTAAAAAATCAGACGTTTCATAAAGGTTGCTAAAAATATACAGAGTACATGTGCGTGTGTGTTCTTTTTGAGCCCAGCAGGTTGCCCGTCCGGGAGTCCGATTGGCAACAAGCTCCTTATGTGCCGCTCTGGTAAAATCCCTTTATGAAGTCACCTGTAATCCTATTGAAATGGGGGAAAGTGTGGTGGGGGAAAGTCGCACGGGGGGAGTGATATACTGTCAGCTCCCAGGGCAATTACTGTTACTGAAATATACCGGAAAAAAACAGACAATTTTATTCCAAGGATGTAATTGCATCACAAATGAAGCCGGTTTCTGTCTTTGGTATGGTTCTATTGCTTTATTTCCTTCCTCCCGTTTTGAATCTCCCCACTGTCAAGTTGTCTCTGCAAGCTTAGACCAGGGGTGTCCAAACTTTTTTCATCAATGATGAAAAATGAAAACAGATATGTTTTAAATTCAATTCAATTAGTGATGTAGGTGAAAAAGCGGATTATTAGTATGAACTTTGGTATTTTTTCACACTTTTGGGGGGACTTTTCCAAATATTTCAACATTCTTTTTAAATAATCTTTGTACTTTTGCTTTTTAAAATATTATGACTTTATTCCCATAATATTTCCAGAAATTACAACTATTTTGTACTTCAAAAAATAACAATTTTTCTGTAATATTTTAACTCCATGCTACCAAAATGACATTGTTTTTGCTCCTAATATTAGCAGTTTATTCTCGTAAAATTGCAACTCTTTAACTCGTTAGAATGCAACTTTATTCTTGCAAAATCACGGGAGTTTTTTGATCATTTCTTTTTGTAAATGAATTTATTTCCATTACATCGGACCTTATTCTGGTAACATTATCACTTTTTCTGCAACTTTGTTGTTTTTTTTCTCATTATATTATGGCATTACAGATAATGTATTGTTTTTCACTAAACGCTGCTAAAATGCTATTTGTTGGCCTACAACTTTTTTCTCTTAATGACTATTCTTGTAACCCTTTTCGTATATGCTGAGCCTTCCTGGTTTTACAACAGTCGCCGAGTCATTACGTCCGGTCAACTATTGCAGAATGGTAACGACTTTGATGCTCTTACAAACTATGCACACAAACAAACCCAGCACTTGCAGAGAGCTTTACCAAAAATTCTGCCTACAGAAAAAGCCTGTGTATAGTTTGTATGGCCTGTGTGGGGTCAAAGTAGTGTCTGTGGTCGGGCAAATGCCACCTCTTATAGGGTCTGATCCATACCAGGCGGCTTCCTGTTTGTCGTTCCGATGTGCTGTTATTAGCGCACTGATTTGAACAACGTTCATGAGTTCAACTTGCAGAACATCTAGGAATAGATGAAGACCAATGGCGTTCCTCGCTACCTCTGCATGTCTTTTTGTCCGGGAGGAGGGCGTATCCATTGGGGCAGGTACAGAAATAAGAACCTGGAATGTTCTCACAACCAAGAGAGCAGCCGTGGTTCCAGTGGGCGCATTCATTCACATCTATGGTACAAAAATGTTCAGAGTTTAGTGGATGCTTTTAATGACTTCACCAGAACAACACGGTACGTTCCAGGTAACAGGTTTGCTTCGACTTTTTGGACATCTAATAGTTGTGTCTCCTTGTAGTATGTCGAGTTGTTTCCCCGCCGGCACCCTGGACCCTCTGCTTTAGCTTCTTTTGTTTTTATTGGTTCCTTTTTTCAGTTAACCTGCAGTTTCCGTGCTCTCCTTTGTTGGCTTTGCTGTACTTTGTGTTACTCTCATTAAAGAGACCTCAGCGTTTTTTCTGCCTATTGTCTTTAAATCTGGGGTCCAGACCTACACATAATATATATATTCCATATAAATATACAAGGAAGAGTGAGGTTACAGGGGGAAGAGAGTGTGGAAAAGAAGTGATGAAGGGAGTGAAGGCGGGCTGGAATGGGTGGAGAAAAGGTGTGATAGAAGAGTTTCGGCTAAAATGAAAGGAAAGCTGTTCAAAACTGCGGTGAGACCAGGGATGTTGTCTGGTCTAGAGACAGGAGGGAGAGCAGGGGGTGAAGATGCTCAGGTTCTCTTTGGGTGTGACCAGGATGGACAAGATCAGGAATGAGTACATTGGAGGGACAGCCCATGTTAGAGGTTTTGGAGATATAGTCAGAAAGGCCAGTCTGAAATGGTTTGGACATGTCCAGAGGAGAGATAGTGAATATATTGGTCAAAGGGTGCTGGGTTTTGAACTGCCAGGCAGGAGGCCTAGAGGAAGACCAAAGAGAAGGTTTATGGATGTAGTGAAAGAAGAGAAGTCTCAGACATACAGTTTTGTGGCGAGCTTGAGTCGCTGGGGTGCTCTTTCTTCCTCATAGAGAACAGAGGGTCATCAGCTCGCACCACTATCTCACTTTTAGTGCAATCAACACAAACACAAGGCATACAATATGTTATTTCACTCCGAAAATGTTAAATGAGGAAAATGTGGAAATAAATGTGGGTCAATATTGTGAGGTCTCGCGCCAGGGCGCCGTGGAAGCTACACCCGCCACTGAGGGGATGGAACAAAGTGGGTCATCCCGACACAACATAATCATCTTTTCCTGCACATCGATTAAACGGTGCCGATGCGTCACCAGAAACGGCTTACCTTCACAATAAGAGCCTTGCTTGCTGAGCTCAAAACCTTCACCGCACTTACAATCTCCCTGCTCTGTGCCACTCCAACACGCGTTGACGCAGTCGCCGCTCCTTTCGTCGCATCCTGTGTGACAAGAACGCGCGGCAGCGTGATACGTTTGTCTCACATTTGCAGTCAAATGTTTAGAAAAGCGCTGCAGCGACCTCGAGGAGGCGGCGACGGCGGCGAGTCCGCCATCGGCTGGTTGTCGGCATGAACCACTTTGACACCGACTGGGACTTTTGTCATCTGTTTTCTGTTGACCTCCAATGGTTCTCCGCCTGTGTACTTGTTGACTCTTTTTATTGCTCGAGATGCAGCGTCAGTGTAATATATGTACTGGTGGAAGAAAGATATTCCCAGCGATTCAAACCTGGCCAAACAGGAAAGGCGGCTGCAGCAGATCAGTGAAGAAGGGAAGGTATTAACAACAACTGCGGTGTGTTTACTGAAGGGGCTGAGCTATGATGCGCAGGGCTTTGCCGCGGTAGTCAGAGGAGGCGATGGCGCTTTCTCCCTGCAGGCCAAACTGCACCCAGAACAGCCTTTGGTCTCGGTGGTCGACCGACAGCGCCTTCAGCTGCTGTGATATCTTAATGAGTGTTGTTTTCGTCTTTCCCGTCACATCGGAGCGCTGGATGCTTGGGGTGGCGCCACCAGATAGCCAAAACAGAAACCTACAAAATACACTGTTTGCTTCATTGCTTTCCCATAAACGATATGAGCTATTCTCCGAACCTGCAGACATCTGTACAAGGATCTTCCATTCCATCTATATATTGAAGATCCTGCAAAATGATTAGTCGTGGAAGTCGTTATTGATGTGCTGCTTGCAAAATACGGACGCAATTTCTGGTAAACAGATGATACTGACAAAGCACAAGGACTTCCATCCATCCAGTTTCTATGCCGCTATCCTGATCAGGGTCACGAGTATGCTAGAGCCTATCCCAGCTGACTTTGGGAGATAGGCGGGGTGCACCCTGGCCTGGTTGCTAGCCCATCGCGGGGCAGACAAACAACCATTCACACACGCATGGACAATTTAGAGTCGCCAGTTAACCTAATATGCATGTTTTCGGAATGTGGGAGATGCCCAACGGAGATCTGAACCCAGGTCTTTCAAATCTTCTGACTGCGTGGCCCGGAATTTTGAGAATCCAAAAATATCCGCTGCCGTCACAAGCGTTGGTTAGCATAGGAGGTGCCTAGAACGCCTTCTGTTTGTGTTCTCTTCTAACACACCAGCAGAAATCCATGGAGCAAGGATATGGTTGTGGGGCGAATTCAAACGCTTGACTCCCTTGTCTGGTTTTTGGTCAGCAGGTTCGGAGAACATGTGGCATGGCGTCTCGTTGTGCGTAGTACCTTTTAACAGGGTCAGTCGCTATTGAACTCGGCTGAATCAGGTGTCTTACAAGAGTGCTCCCATGTTTCCCATTAGTGTCCATTCTCATGACTTTGCCCTTGTCCCCGCTGGTCCAGTATATGGCGTTCCACATCCAGTCCACCGCGAGGCCCGAGATGTGTTTGTCGGACGAGTACAGTTTCTGTGGCACAATCAGGACATTCTGTCACCAAAGAAACCAGCCGAAGGTTTCTCCGGCTTGAATAGAATGGATTGAGTAGAAGAAGTTCAGTGGACATTAATCCCACTCTGGTGGACAAAGACCTGAAAAGACAACCATTTCCTTTCACAGCCGTTCCATAATCACCTGTCTGCGCATGCCTCTCACGGAAGACTTGTAGATGATTCCTGTGTCCTTGTCCGCCCAGAAAAGTGTCTCTTCTCTGAAATGGACATCAAGCAGGATGGGGGTGGCCACCTTGGAGACCAGCCTCCTGTGGTTCTTCCCGTCCAGGTCCATCCTATGTATGGCTTTCCCATGGCCGAATATCAGGAATGGCTGTGGAGCTTAGCACGAAACATTGTTTTCTTCCATCTTTAAGTCTTGTATTTCTAGTGCAAATCTATCGATGACATCCATCCATCCGTTTTCTATGCCGCTTATGCCATGCCAGAGGCGGGGTACACCATGGACTGGCAGTGTTCTGCTCCTTCTAATGTTTGGTCTCTTGCTCGGTCAGCAGACCGGTTTTTAATAAACACTCAAAACAATTGGGCTAGCTTATGTCCATTTGGACATGGTGATTTTGAGTACTTCTAGATATGACAAATAATTAGACATTTAAATGTGCATTCCGCTTAAACGGATGACGCACAATAAGCATTTCAGGCTCAACAAGAGACAGGACTGGCACATTGCCGATCTAAATGACAGTGTCAATGGCTCCTCCAGAGGACAAACTGAGCGTAAACATGACGGGAAATAATTGTGAACCACTGATCTATGAATTATTTTTGTTAAACACGTCCACGTGGTCTTAGAATCTGAAACAGAACCATTCTTTGCATCTGTAGATGCGCTTTGTGTAATTTTGCAAGTCACACAATTCATCGAATGTTGAGATGCAAGTCTTCACTGGGTTGAGCTTCAAGCGGCCTTGGCAACAAACGCCTGTTTACTTTGCATTCAACCATGATGGCAGAAGAAGACCTACTTAGTACTTGTTTCTGTCTCTAGAGTGTCAAACCTTGACATATGGCGGGCCGGGTGTGCTTTGACGGCCTTATCATGCTAATATCACTTTACGTGCAACCACGGTGACCGTGCTTGGCGCTGCGGAATGAAGACAACAATGAGCAACACCCGACTTCAACAGCATAATGACATGTCTGGCCAGTGGTGGGTTCACATGATGGTCAACATTGTTCTCAAACGCCAGTCATCCAATCACAACGTGCATTGTATATGGGTTCTGCATTTTTTTGGTCTGTTGCATTTGACTGAATTGCCAGTTGGGGCACGGATTGACAGTACACCAGTATACCAAACTGTTCATACCAAGTAGCAAATATCCCTTTAAATATGTATCTACAGCATAGTGCGGTTGTTGGCAATGGTCACCTTGGCCTGTGGAGAACACAGAATGAGCCTTTCTAGGTCTCTCAAGGTTTTTGAAAAATTCCGAAAGCCAAGGGTTTAGGGTTAGAGGGTTAGGGTTACCAACCTATTTAGGTAAACACACAAGACTCTATATGTAAGCTACATGTACACAAAATTGTATACAAAAATACTATATATTAAAGTTATACGAATATCCATGTAAAACTACTGTATGTACGACAATGATGGGAGACTCATTTGTTGTATTAAAAAGGAGCATTGCTTGACATTTGAATCAATGGGAACTTTTCAACTTTCATACTGTAACAACCAATTGACATATTAAAAGTGAATTTTTTTCTCAATTTTGTGACACCTCCTTCGAGGCCACGACGTCCTTAGCGTTTGCCCATTTTGCCTAATGGGCCGGCCGGCTCTAGGTTATGGCACCAGTGGACAGTAGGCAGTCTAACTAACATCTTTTAAAGACACCGTCATAGAGGTACCAACTTACTGTTTTGCTTAAAGTTGCTTATAGTCAGCAGTGGTTTATAACTGCTCTTCATCCAGCTGACAGGTTTTCCAAGGTTTGCCAACCATACAAAAAACAAAACAGACACCAAATTCGGTGTACCCAGTAAAATGTCCAGCGATTACCCAGAAAACCCACAACACAGGCACCCAAAACCAAATGTAGTGTAAATGTAGATTTTGACTGTGACAAACTCACCAACACAGCTGCTGTTCCTGCCTGCCCTTGTCAAGCGCTCATCCCAACACGCCGTCCCCAGGACCAGCACGCCGCTGTTTTGCACCGTGAGGTAGATTAGGGCTGCCGTGATCGCTGCAGCCAACATAATCCTGCGCTCTGTTCAGTTGTCCTCAGGCATTGCCACAAACTGCACCGGCAAAGAAGAACTTGCCCAAATGAAGCGACATTTGCGTGTGGGCCGCTTGCATCCTTGTCCTAGACGGCCAGTGAGACGGTGTGGCGCGGTGTCACGGCCGAAGGGAGATCGAAAGGAACCCCCCTCGAGTCCCAAAACTAGAGGCAGAAATAGCGTGTGGTATCCCGCTCACACCCTACCTCGGGCCCCCGTGCTGCCAGTCTGTTTTGGAAGCAAAGATTGAAATTCCTGACACCCGCATGGTAAATTTTGCACATGCAATCTCAGGGCTGGAGCAAAATCTCCTTTAAGTCTCAAGCAGAATGTGGAAAATGCCAGAAATGAGGCTGGGCTTGAAGAATGGTCCTATACGATGACATTTTAGCCTCACTCCTCCCCCTGACCCGTGTCCCTTCCACATGCGGACACTTGACTGTGTCTGGGACATGCAAGTGGTGAGACTGGTAGTGCAGTCTGATGATATTTCAAACCAGAATTGTTATTAAATGGTACACGTGAATGTACTTGCTAGTATCAGGGACAAACAACTTTGTTGTGAAATACTCTCCAGCGTTTATCGACCCCTGGTGGGAATAATTTATAGAGAACGGCATGGGCGCATTATCCTTAATTCTTTGTCTTTTTTTTTCCCCCCGGGAGAACAAATAACAAATGTCAGGAACCAAAACCTCTATTCATAGCCTTCATGACTGCCACATTGTCAGCCACAGCGTCACCAGTAACCTCGTAGAGCTTGTAGACTAAGGCAGCAGTGGTTGGGGCAGTGACCTTTTCCCCACAATTTGTCCAACATGGTGGATGATGAACAAAGAACATGTTAATATGTTTGTATTCACGCTGTCGCTCTTTGTCCCGATTTCTTCCTGAACCAAGCTCAGACAGCCCAAATGAACCAATGCAATTTTCCTTAGACAAAAGCAAATAGTATGTTGGAGTCCTTTAAACTTCAATCACAGATTAGTAAAATATGTTGAAATGTATTCTATTTGAGATTTGCATTGGTTTTTGCTGAAAATGAGTTTTGATGACAATTGCAGTTTTAGGGCTTCTCCAGCATATCCCAAAGATTCTCAGTACTTTTTAGGTGGTAAACACTCCAATTTAGGCATGACTACAATGACAACTCATATTCATCACTGTCTTAATTATCCAATTGAGGATTCTTGGTTATACCCAAGTGGTAAATTGGTTTCGTTGCATCCATTATAACGTTCAGCAATATTTTTGTTTATTAATACAAATGTACACAACATGTATATAAACATGAAAATATACTTACAAACATGAAAACTGGCAATTATTCAAATTCATGCTAACAGAACGTACTGGTGGTGTAAGGCATTCTTGGATCAACAAAGTTGTGGTTGATATCTCTGTGATGGGAAATGGATATTCTCTGTTGCTAACACCCTATATTAACATTTAACGCTTGAATTTTGGCATAAAAAAAACACCATATGCATATTACTGGCTGGTTCTTTGCTTAGATTAGAAAAGTCCAAGAAAGGTGCTGGCATCTAGTGACACGTCCGAATATTCCAATCGATATAAGGCTCCAAAATTGATAAGGGCATTCATTCACAGGAATGTCCAGATCGGATGTATTTCAATGAACTGATATACAGTACATAACCTTAGATGGGTATTATTTTTGTGAAGATAAAAATATAAATGTGTCCATGGTTATTCAAAGGCATGCTGTCATGACATATATAATGTCTTTGGATCAGGTCATTCTGCCATCAGCAAAGATACTCAGATCTGGAGCTGTCGCTCTTGTAGGTCATCTGGGAGTCTATGCTGGACCTGGAGCACAAGAGCATTCTCTCCGACTCATGGGTCGGCCTCCTCGCCCAAAGCTCGGTCGGGTGGGAGTTCATAGTTCTTTGCTTCATGGTGATGGTCTCAAACTTGACGTAGCTTTCTTTCTCGAGCTCCTCCTCATCCTGAGTCGCTTCACTTCCTTTGCAGTAGAGGGCGAGGATCTTGTAGAGCAACAGGGCGATGAGAGGCAACGCCAGCACACAGGCAATGCCGCTGAGGATCATAAAAAAACGATTCCCTCCGCCCTCCGCAAGTGTGGAGAAGTCAATGCAAGGATCCTTCCCTGCAGCGTTGCCCTTTGCTATGAGGCAGACAGAGTATCTTATGCCGGGCGAGAGTTCCTCGAGCAGGATTTTACCACTACCCGCTTTTGTCTCTACTGTTCTTTTAAAATCATCCTCACCATCTTCCCCGTAAGGTGAATATACGACTGTGAGGGGAGAGTTCTTTGGTAAGCCCTCTGCTGTCCACAGCAGAACTGCACTGTCAGATGTTTCCTCCACAATCTCTAGATCTTTGATGGACTTTGACGCATTGCTTTTCTTGTTCTCCTCATCTGAAGAAAACTTTTGTCCACCACTTCCTTGCTTCATCTTTGCAGGCTTGAGTGAACCTTTTTGGACATCGTTCCCAGGAGTAGATTTGGGCTTTGCAGGGACAGCGACCATGGTTGTCTGTCTCCTGGAAAAGACCATGGATATGGTGGAGGCTGAGACGGACTGGTCTGTTCCAGGAACATATGTCAAGTCTTTTTCGGGGGGTCCTGTCCCAGTGTTGGGCTTCGGTGGAGAGATGGTGGTACTCATGCTGCCGATCACTGAGAGGGAGATGGTGGCTTTTGCTGTGCCCGCATCATTCTTAGCCTTGCAGCTGTAGTTCCCAGCATCCTTGTGCAATATCCCATGCAAGCTCATGATGGACCACCTAATGCCATCCCCTGGTGACTCCTGTACTGTAGAGTGAAGCAAGAAAACCCAAGTAAATATGATGCATCAGAAGTCAAAAACAGCTTCATATCAAGACCGTCCTTTTTAAAACCAGAAGCTTTGTACCTGTGTTGTTGACAAGTGACCCATCTGCCCCCACCCAGTGGAGAGTTGGTGTTGGGTAGCCAGTGGTGTCACATCGCAGGAGAACATTACTACCCAGCGAAGATGTAATCTTCGTTGCCGAAGTCATGACTGATGGCCTTGCACAATTGTCAAGTTCGGCACCCTGGAAGAGAACACCGGCCAGATTCTCCGGTCCACTACAGGTCAGGAACAGGTCCATGAGAACCACGGGTGTCACGGCCATTTTAGATATCTCGATCAACTTTGAGATCTTACAGTTGCAGAACCAGGGGTTGTCCTGAAGGCCTGTTGATGTAAATATCAGAGAATCAAGGTTATTTTCTGGTATCAAGAATACGGATGAAGCACTGAGTGAATTTGTATTCCTTCTTTTGTCTTCATTGTCATTTTCTAGCAACATAAAATAGGTCTTGGATTGGCCGTGTAGGTGAGGCTGTCATACTGAAAACAAGCCGCGAGCACCTGTTGCACACAACAAGCGAGCACCTGTTGCACACAACAAGCATCACCTGTTGCACACAACAAGCATCACCTGTTGCACACAACAAGCGAGCACCTGTTGCACACAACAAGCGAGCACCTGTTGCACACAACAAGCGAGCACCTGTTGCACACAACAAGCGAGCACCTGTTGCACACAACAAGCGAGCACATGTACCAGGGCCTATGAAATCCCTTTAACCAGATTAGTTTGTCCTGACGGTGTCAGCGCATCTAATCTGCCTGTGGCCTTTATTCACTTTGCGGCATCTCACCAGCCACATCAATAGATTACCATGCTGAAATGCTAAAATGTAAACAAAAAATGCAGCTGTGAGAAATGCATTCATAAAATGTTTTACAGTGATTATTGCAGACATGATAGAAAAAGAAATAGTGGTTGATTGTAAACAGAAGCAGTTAAATTGAACGACATGAAATGCCAACCACAAAAAGTGGGCATGCACTACAGTTTATGCGGCGCCACCCTTAGCGTGGGCAGTTTTTGTTTCGTTCCCACTAATCTTGTGTCTCCTTGATGTAGGCAAGAACACACCTGCTGTGTTTCCCTTCAGATAAGCTAGCTTGGCCTCACACCACCTAGGCGGGAAAGAGAGTTGGCAATAACAACACTCATTCTGGATGCTGAATAAATCAACACTCTCATACTGTTTTGCAAGGGAGAAGCACACAATTGTGATAATATTCAGCTGTCAGAGCCCCCACTCCACTGACTGCTAATGACTGCCGTTGTGCACCACCTAAAAGTGAAACTGTTCTTGTCCGGGCCTGCCTCTACCTTTTTAGGATAAATACTTTGGGTTCCTGCACCAACCCCTCAGACCGGAGCTGTCATATCTAATCAGACTAGAGCTGTCCTACCTAGTCATTGAGCAATAACTGATGAACTGAGTCGACGACAGCCTCAACAGTTCAGTTGGGATTGATTCAACGCCCTGAGAATCAGGGCTCCAGACGGCGAGTAAATGTTAAATATGAAACACTGCAAGTGAATAGTTCATCACCAGGTAAAAGTACGTGTCCAGTATTGCGTTGACAACGGGCGCCCCTTATTACCGTGAGAAAGAAAATAGTCTGTGAAATGTGGAGTCAGTTGACGACACGTTGTCACAGGCTGATTGATGTCAGCATTTGTTGAAGTTTGACTACTCCGCCATCTTTGTTTACACATTTTGCCTGGCTCCACTATTTCTCTTGCGGCGGCTAGATAGGTAGGTTTAGTTATCCAAATGTAATTTTTTTTTTGATTTACAGTGGCAGTTGTTCAACAAAAAGGCATAGTGTGTCCAGTTTTAAAATAATAATGATACATTTTATTTATATAGCGCTTTTCAAGACAAGAAAACAGTGACACTCTCACAGAATCTTACCCAGTAGCTCGCTGTCTGATCAGTTGAGTAGCTCACCAAAAAATATTTACGCTGACATGATGTCTGTGTTTGACCACACATGGGCACAAAATACAATTAGTGTGGCGATGTGCTTTGGGATTAAAGTACAATTGAAATGTTGGCAGTCACATAAAGCACATGTAGCTCACCTCTTATTTCTTTTTGTCGCTTTAATAGTGCTCGGAATTAGATAGACTTGCACCAACATAAACCATAGAGAAGACACTTGCCTTTTATACAGAGGAAGTGAGGTAGATGCTGGTAAGAGATGATAAGAAAGATACTCATTCTGGAACTGGGAAGAAATGCAAACATGTTGTCTGCATTTCTCCATGTGCTGCATTGTTTATCGATCCTGATAAAAATGCGTACGCATGTATTGCTTGACTTTTACCTTGAGAAATATGCACGCATGTTTTGCATTCATGATATTATGGTATTTTTACAATCTTATTGTGTACAAAAACTGACCCTTGGGATGGCTTAACAAGAAATGAAGTGTCCACAATAACTGTGGATACTTCATAGAATAATCTAATTTGATCATGTCTTAGCCCTTGTAGGTTTGGATAATTAGAACCAATTTAGCTAGATTAGGAAGAGATGGAAGGAACTTGCTGATGTAATTATGGGTGACCTGTCTTGGTCGTGACATCTTCTGAAACCCAGCGAGACACGATTTTTGATGCTTACCTAACACGACCTTCTGGGAGGCGTTGGAAGTCACTGGTTCGCCATTGAATGGCGGCCAAATGTCCATAAGGTCCGAAGGCAGGGTGGATAGCTTGTTGCTGGATAGATCCAAGTATGTGATCTTCACAAGGTAGGGGATGGCCTCACTGGGAATGCTGGTGAGTTTGTTGTTGTGTAGGTCCAGGGTCCTCAGCATGGGCATCTCTTTGAGAGACTCCCACGGGAAGACGGAGATCATGTTCCCATCCAGTCTCAGCTCGTGGAGCACTTTGAGGTTGTAGAAACTTCCCGTATCCACCGAGTTGATGGAATTGTAAGTAATCCAAAGGTAGCGTAGCTCCACCAGGTAATAAAACGCCTCGGTCGGGACCCGGCGGATTGCGGTTTTCTCGATCCGAAGCTTGACTGTGTCCACGGGGACGTTAACGGGGATGTCAGACATGTCCGGGTCATTGCAGAGCACAGACCTGTTGAAACAGTCAAAATTATGTAAGTGGTTTGGATGTCTTCATTAAGGTTGATGGTTTAACTAATCAAATCACGTCCGTCACAGAATCCAGAGCACATTCTCCCAGGGTGACGTCACAACTAATAACCATCCATCCATCCATTTTCTATACCGCTTATTCTCATTAGGGTCGCGGATGTGCTGGAGCCTATCCCAGCTGACTTCGGGCGGGAGGCGGGGTACACCTTGGACTGGTCGCCAGTCAATTGCAGATTAATAACCATCATTGTGGTAAATAGTAAGTCATCTTTTCGCATGAAGCTACTCTGAATGCAGTCATTGTTACAAGAAATTCATCAGCCAACAGCAGAACGGAGCAGGAGGATTCTTCAACAAATACAAAGATGGTAAAAGCTCAAAAGCTACATTGTTCTCAGCCAAGCATGCTCCTGATTTGTATCTACACATTATCTGTGCTATCTTTATTCTACAGGTTGGCCACAATAAAAGGGCCAACAAATTCCAATAGATGAGATTCTAAGATTAAACAGCACATGTTGTCAAGATGCTGATTAGACAGCATGATTATTACACAGGTGTGACTGAGGTTGGCCCCAATAAAAGGTCACGCCAACATGTTTATTTTGATTAGAATTAAATAACACTTTGTTAAGATACTGATGAGACCGCATGATTATTGTACAGGTGTGAGTTAGATTGACCACAATAAAAGGCCACTAAAATGATTAGACAGCATGATTATTTCACAGGTGTGCCTTAGGTTGGACACAGTAAAAGGCTATTCCAAAATGTGCAGTTTCCACAACAATTATACTGCACATTTTGTAGTGGTCTTTTATTAATTTTAGAGAATTTGTTTATTGTGAATTTTTTTCACAATACAAACACAGATTTGTGAACACAGGAATGTTTGAGAGAGACAGGCCTTTTTTTTCGGCTATTAGTTTTTTCCTTGACTTCAGCTCATGAAAAACAGGAGCAAAAAAAAAAAGTGTTGCATTTTCAGTGTAAATGTTCTGATATGAGGAACTCTGACCACAGAACTGAGTGTGGCGTTTGTATGACTTATGTTGCATCCCCTTTTAGCATTCTGCTTGTTGGCCAAACTCCTAATTTCCCCTCAGCCTAAGGTAACAATACAGTGGGATAGATGCTGACATCAGTGCTAATTAGGTCTCTCGCGGGGATTAATGGGATGTTACCATGAGAGTGAATGCACATTATCCCAGTAGAACTGCTTTCATCACGACACTGTGAATAAATTGTTTTGCTAGAGACTGTTGAATATTCTACAATACTGTTTTGTTTTGGGTATCCAAATGTAGCCTCAGTTCTCACTTGATAGTCTTATCGTTTGTTTCCAAAAAAGGCCAAGAGTGCATTTTCTTTTTTTTTTTTTTACCTGGTTCCGGCTCCATCGGTACGTCCATGGAAGACACAAGTGCACTGGGCTGGACAGAAGGAATGAGTTATATGCAGGCAGCATAACAACACCAGCGCATGCAGAACTTGATGCATGATTTCACCAAAAGGACCCCAAACAGTCACATTGAGGAGAGATCAGGGAAAAAGACATCCGGATTCATTAAAAGCTCGAAGAATTCCTCCCAAAAAACAAATGGAGAATAAAGACCAGAACTTTCAAAGTCCATAAGCGGCAGCAGGCTGACGGTCGACTTACAGTACAGGTCACCTGTGTGAGGTGCTAATCAACCCCCCCCCCCGCCCATCCTCAAGAAGATTAGCACAGGATTTCTTTGGGTTGTAAGGGTCACGCAAGCTGGTCATTAAAACATGGCGCTAATCGGCCACTTCCAGAAAGGGTTCCCCCTCGTGATCAGACCAGATCCTCGCTAAGCTTTTTTTTGTATTCTCACTTTGCAGCATTCCTGGTACCACGCTACAGTCCGCGTGTTTCATACATCCGTGTTGGGATAACTCTGTTATGGTTTCCCGGTCAAATGAAATGAATTACTATTTCAAACAGTACAAAACTTGTTATGCACTCATATTTACAATACATCCACTCCATGGATGTCGCTTCAGTTGCCACACAGGAAGCTAGACAGCTAGTCAGCCGGAGTTGTGGTTGCTCACTCTCAGGAAAACGCAGCCCTCTGGTGTTTTGGCATAGAATTGCGTGTCAAACACTCAGCCTTACTATCACCCGCATATGCCACTACGGCCCTTCCTCGCTGCATCGCGGTTCCAACGGTTTGCATCCTTGATCTATCACGGTTTCTCAAAAATTAATAAATAAATGATGGCTGTTGATTGGCTGGCGACCTGTACCCAGACTCTCGCCCAAAGTTAGCTGAGTTACGCAATGAGTGAGTGCATGATCGCTTTTGTTGTTGACTATGGCATATTATTCATCAAAAATATGATAAGAGGAAGTCGTACAGTATGTACTGTAGGCGTTAGTAATGTTACATGATTCTCCTCCCATTTTGTGTGGCAGTGGTATGTTTTTGGCCTCTTACTTGTTACAGTTTAGTCATAACGCGCCCCCCAGTTTGGAAACCACTGGATTCATGTTAGATTGGCTGTCCTGTATCCATCAATCAAGTGACAAAGGTCATAGTGAGGATGGATGGTGTCGATCTTTTTTTTAATGGCACGTGATGACCTGCAATACGGTCGCAATACTCTTACAACAAGAAACTTTTCCAATGCTATTGATGAGTTTTTATTGCTTATCTTGTCTATTATTGGTTTGGTTTAATTTGTTTAGAACATGCATACATTGTACAAAGAATTATTCATATTACATTCCTCAGTTCTACATGTCCGAAAAGAAGTAGGAAGAAGCAGAGCTCATTTAATCCTACCCCCTTCTCACATGATTTGCTAATACATACTCATATATACCGTGTATATACATGCATACACCCATACAGTCATATGTATACATACATACACAAATATATTACATACATACACATACTGTACATGCATAAATCATATTTTTCTTTGAAAAAAAATAAATATATTTTTTCCTTTTTTCCCCTCCTCTTTCCTTCCCTCTTTCCCTGTTGATTTCCGGATCATCATCTTGCTGTCTTGGTGTTGTACTGCGAGTTGTCATTAAATGTAAGTACATGAGTTTCTGATTTTAATACTTTGCTGTGTGTGCTCTTTCAACATTAATATCAACGTTCGTGTTATTAAATGTAATCTTACTGTTTTTGTGCGTTGTATCCTCTTTTATCCTTGTTGTCATGATGATATGATGTTTAGTATGCATCCAGATCGTTGATATCTTTGACAACCAGCACTCCTGCCTCTCCTGGACCTCCATGTAGCTTGATGTATATTTTTCCGTTGGTGCTCCATGTACTTTGTATCTTTCCCTGCTTCCTCAAGTCTCGTGCTTTCTTGGCAATGTCAGCGTTGCGTTTTGTCAGATGCTGATTTAAGTAGACGTTTGTGCCTTTCAAGTTCTTTCTCTGTTTCAGCAGTACAGTTTTGAGTTCCCTGTTGGTGAACTTGATGACGACCGGTGTGGTGTTGTTTCTGCCATACAGTGGGATGCAAGTATCAATGGTGTTGCTTTGCACATGAAAGGTGTTATTTCATGTGTAGAGGGCTCTAATGATGTTGAAACATGTATTTAGAGGGTCGTCAACAGATTTTTAAGGCTCTAACTATGAAAGTATTCAATTTCATGTATAAGGAATTGTACTTCAAAACCCTTACCCCGGTCTGTTCTGGAACAGCAGTTAAGCAATCAAGGAATAACTGTATATGCAGATATGTACCAACATTTCTTACGTTGCCACCTCTATGTCATGTTGCCGTGGGAACAAAAAGACGCTGGAGACCGCGGCTGTTAATCAACAAGTACACAAGTGAGATTTATTTATGCAAGCAAATTTGATCAGACGGGTCAAATAAGCCACTTCAAGCTGATGGCACATGAATGCACAAAACAAATCCAATTTGTAGAAGCCTCGCTACTAAGCATCGGTAGTGAACGTACAAAAGACAAGTACGAGGGGAAAGTCGGTACAGGTATCTTCTTTTGGGACGTTCCCTCATCACAGACTAAATCAACACAACTTAAAAACACTACAGTGTCTACTGTCTATGGCGCTGTAAGCATATTAAGGAGTACTGCACACTGAAACACAGGGCTGGTCCAGCAAGACAGGCAAACGTGTGGAAATAAAAGCAAACAAGTGAGAGAAAAGTTTGGAGTCAGTCCCACTATATAAATGCATGTCCATGCCACGAAGAAACATCAAAATTCACAGTCTTTACTAACAGTACACTTTTCCAACTTGGAGTTGAACACCGACGCGCTAACGAGAGCACAGACATAGTCGAATAAGCGCATAAACACTGACGATATTTATCGGTTGGCTGCCGGGGCTCCTCTTGTGTTCCTCGGCGATGAACGCCACAATCGCGCTTTCCCATCAGGCCGTTCTCCTGCGAAACTCCGGTTCAGTGCTTTATGACGTACAGGAAAGCTTTGATATATCACTATATACAGTGCAGAGTCTGCAACAAAGGGGATCATTCATCAGAAATCGATGCGCATGTGCTTTTATGATGATGGAGTCATCCACAGTCCACAGTTACGTCCAAAATATCGTAGCATAAAATAACCCGCTTTGATTTAACCCCATTTTCCGCATCAATCAAAATATTCTTATCCTGATTTCACGTACTTAAAATATAAAGTAGATTAAGATACCGTGTTGTGATTAGTGGTTTTAGTCCCTTTCCCCCCCAGAATAAACCAGTCATTCACGTACAGTACATTGATATCACACGTGGTGAGATGGGAAATGTGCTTGAGAACCCTTGTAAAACCCCTTTTCACCCCTGATAAATCAACCAAAAATAAATAATATTTATGCGCAAAATGTAAAAAAACAATGGAAACTACCACCGCTACTTGTGATTCTAAACGACACTACAACTACCATGGGCACTAAACTTGTTTTCATATTCCAATAACTGCCATAATGATAATAAACAGCATCCAAGAGAGAGGTAAACGGGCTTTTTATGTCATCAGAAACGATGCTTGTGGCGGAGGCTGTTTGTGTGACATCCTGCCCCCCCGGCCCAAACCACATTGTCATGTGACGCACCAGTGACATCAGAGGTGGTGTGTGGGAGAAGGAGAAAGCGAGAAGAAGGGGGCCGGAGTGTCCCGCTTGGTTTTATGTGTAAGCGTTGAGTCGTTCCTTGGAGCGAGTGGAGTGGATGTCGTGAAGCTCCTGCTCCTCCTTGGACTTGATGTCCTCATACTTCTGCATCCGGCAGGCGTCCTTGACGTAAGCCCAATTGGCTGACAGCACCATCAGGTAGTGGATCTACGGTGGCAAAATGAACATACAAATCATTTCGCGGTGGCCTTCAACACAAATGAAACACGTTAATAAATGGTATATAACCGTGTATAGCCTTTTTCCGCCTTAAGACACTGTTTTGACATCAGGAGCAACTGGGGGTTCAGGAAACTTTGACATGATCAAGGGAGGACTGAGGATGGAACCAGCTACCTTACCACCTGAGCCATGCCGCTCCATGCATTCACAGAAATACGAATCAATCTACGTTACCACCCTCACCCATGGTCGTGAGCTTTTGGTAGTGACCGAAACGACAAATCATGGAAACAAGCGGCTAAAATGAGTTTCCTTCGCAGGGCGGCTGGCCTCTCCCTGAGAAAAAAACTCGGGAAAAACTCCAATGAAAGGAGTCAGATGAGGTGGCTTGGGCATCTGGTCAGGGCCGCCTGCATGAGGTGATTGTAGGCCTTAGGGAAGACCCATGTTTGAGAGACTGTCTCTCAACTGGGAACGCCCCAGGATCCACCGGGAGAAGCTGAACGAAGTACCCGGGGAAAGGGCTGCCCGGGCTTCCCTGCTTAGTCTGCTGCCTCTGTGATCTGACCTCAGATAAGCGGAAGAAGAACGAATGATGGATCAATGGCCTTCATTAGTCTACCTCTCCTAATTTTACCAGGAGGACTCTTGAGGTGTTTCCGGGCCACTGCAAAACAGAGCTTATATAATAAATGATACTATCTTATACTAATAAATCGAACCAGAGAGGTGTCACAAAAGCATTCCAAGTCACTGCTATTAATACAAATCAGGGACTCGGGTAAAAGGGGTAGATATCTGCTTGACCAGGCTTTGTAAAAGGGGCTACAGTCCCTCCACTCTTAAGTCTTCCCAGAGATCTTGAGGAATCCCAGGAAACGTATGGCATGTTTGCCCAAGTAACCTCAAATGACTCCTCTCGATGTGGGGGACTCTACTCTCCCAGAAGACCAGACTCCCAAACACTCGTTTCCGCAACCTTGTCCTCTTGGTCACTTCTACCCAAACCTTGTGACCAAAGTGGGACCTACTGGTAACTTGGAATCTACTGCCACCACATCATATTGGGCGCTACACCAATCGGCCTTTAGATCTCATGCTTCATTCTTCACTCATGTGAACAAGAACCTGAGAAACCTGAGGCAGGACTTGGAGAGTGAAAAAGAATCCATCCCGCTAACCAACTGCCATCTACAAATGGAAGCAATGGGATCCTAAAACCCAAATCCTGGACACCCTCATATGGATTCTGTCTATAAAGATACAGATACGCTTTGAACAGAACCAGTTCTGGCAGGCCTTGGCGGAGTCCAACATCCACTGTAGACAACGTTGTCTTACTCCTGATGATGCGGACCAAGCTGTTTATTGTGACTGTAGACCTTGTTGGATCACTTTCAGAATACTCCAGCAGGGGGCACCATGACACTGGACGCACTCGTGGACTTGTTGCCATGGCAGCACAGACGGAACACGTTGAACTGCTACGACTGTGTGCTTTAGCAGAGGTTCTATTTGCAGCAGTTCATTTGCTGAGTTGCGCAAACACGCTCATTAAACAGTAATTGTCAAGCCTCTGACTTGATGAGCGTGAACCCGATTAGCTTTGACTTTGGGATAGGATAGGATACCATTAAAACTGTGGGGGTAATAAGCTTGCGCTCGTTACCTAATTGCTCTATTCTGCTATTATTTGCAGCATAATCGCCAACATTTCTGCCTCACAGACACTTTGGCTTTCGGAGAAAATGGCTCCGGCAGAAATCACAGCGCCGTGTTTGCGACTCTCACGTCTCCTTTTTGCCTTCTTCTTCTCTGTTCCCATGGCAACGTCGTGACATGCCAGGCGCCTCCGAAAGAGGAAGGGGATGGAGGGAGGGAAGCGAGACAAACGGCGTCTTTTCACTGCGCCAAAATGCCTTCTCTCAGATTAACGGCGATCCGCAGCCGCAACAAAGCACAAGGGATTTTCTCCTCGGTTGTTTTTTTTCCAAACAGAATCAAATACGACACCAGGACAATGAAATATTTTGCTTAGCAAATGAGCCTAACTGGAAAAACAGCACAAACCTTGACTTGCGTTCTAATAATGCGACTTGCGCATGGAGAGACTTGAATGAGTGCGTTTGAGTGGCGTCTCACCATCGCAATGACGGCAGCTCCTGCTCCAGCCAGGGCGCAGATGAACAGGTGGAACGTCATGTTCAGCTGTGGCAAAGACAAATTACAGCCATAGTCGGGTTCCGTGGATTTACGAGCCTGTCGGCGAGCATTCTTTTACCAGAAAATGACAAAATGTTTACATCCTTCCAGCTATGGAACAAACACGGTAGGTGGGCTGCTGATGCTGCTACAGACTGCGACCATTCCAGTCGTATGTTTTGTCAACACCCAGCTCCGCAGTCCGCCCTGGCACCAACCCATGGTACACATAATGAGAGTCTAGAGCACTAGCCATTGAGCTTTTGCTGGTGCCATGACCCTGGATTAGACTCGGACTGGGTGCTGGTGCAACTGTGCAGAAGTATGTGGGTAAACCCTGACATCGACAGTTTTGGGCTTTTAGCTCGATGGCTGGTGCTCTAGACTCTGGTTTGAACCAGAGTTTATGCATTCTGAGGCACTCATCCCTCGAGTTTGTTGACAGTTTCGTGGCCAAAGGTTTTGAGAATGACACAAGTATTGGTTTTCATAAAGTTTGCTGCTTCTGTGATTTTAGGTCTTTTTGTCAGATGTCACCGTGCTGTTCCCCAAGCCACTGTTATCTTATCACTCTTGATAACTTTCATGAGTTGATGCAAATTGCCAGCATAAAAACTGGGACAGCAGAATTTGTGAAAATTATTAGTCGTATCATTGTCAAACATTAGGCCGTGACTGACATCTGACAGCGCTGCACTATGGCCGACTGGTTAGTATGTTGGCCACGCAGTCAGGAGATAAGGAAGATCTGGGTTCGAATCTCCGTTGGGCATCTTTGTGTGGAGTTTCTGCATGTCAACTTAACGGAAGACTCTAAATTGTCCATAGGTCTGAATGGTTGTTTGATTGACTGGCAACCAGTCCGGGGTGTACACCGCCACTCTGGGATAGGCTCCAGCATACTTGTTGCTGTGATTTAACTGGTATGTATGCGTAATACTGTTTCTGAAAGTCTTGCATGGTAGCGTGGTTTTTGTTATTAATTTGTTCCACATACAAAAACCTGGGTAACATTTTGCCTAAGAAACAATGTCCAGACACCCACAAATATTCATTCATTCATTTCTGTACCGCTTATCCTCATTAGGGTCACGGGGATGCTGGAGCCTATCCCAGCTGGCTTTGGGCGAGAGGCGGGGTACACCCTGGACTGGTCGCCAGTCAATCGCAGGGCACCCACAAATTAAAAAAAAAATACATTTTATGCGAGTAATTATATTTGTTCATGCAGACAACTACCATTTCTGCCCCAGTCTCACACATTAGTGACAGAATCCATTAGCATTTTATCACCTCACCTCGTTGGATTCACACATCTTGTAGAAGTCCTCTCGTCCGACACACACGGTCTTTGCCTTGGCAATTGGCACAATGCCTGCAAAGTAATACATTGTTTTAATTAGCTACACCTTTTCTACTGCATAGCTCCAAAACCTGCAGGGTGATTTGGAACTAACACACCGAGAGAATTGCCGCCTATTCCAAAGGCCCCAATGAGCTGTTAAATGAACGGAATTTCCTTAAGTGGTGCGGAGACTGTTGCTGCCTACCATATTGGCGGGGGTCCAGGCAGAGGGTGGTTCCCTCCAGCACGGTTGCGTTTTGGCAGATATTCCAGATGTTGAAATAGATGAAGACGGGGACGGAGGTGAAGGCTGTCACTCCGAGCCAGGCCAGCATGAAGATGTACGTCAGCATGATGAACTGAGAGAACACGAGGCTGCAGTTAGCGGCTCTTATCTCACAGAGCAAACACATTTGTTAGTAAAGTGAGTGCTGTAAAGAAAGCCCTGCAGACCGGCAATGAACGCCATTGGCAAGCTACTTTCGAATCACCACGATTCTGAATTTTCAAAAAGAAATCAATAAAAACTGACTTTCTAATGACCACAAATCCTGATCGCTTCCATCGTCTCTCCGGGGAGCTCCAGATTTGCAAACTAATTTCACGGCTGAGAGAATCTTGTTACTGCTGACTCCTCGATATGCGTTGACATGTTTCATTATTGTCACATTCTCATAATTTAATATTTTCACTGCAATGCAATTATGGAGCATAACATGCTCAATACGTCCACTATGTCAAGTCATTTTTTCTGCACTGTAGTTTGTATTTGTTTTGGTTTTTTTATGCATGGTTTATCGCATTTCCTTGCTTATGTGCAGGATAAGCCACAAACTTTAACAAATTAGTAATTGCATTATCAGAAATACGTATTTTACTTTAATTAAAATTACACATTAGTGTGCTTTTCAAGCAGCGTTTCCATGGGACACATTTTACCATCCTCAATCACACACACACTACCATGCATTGTCTTTTCTGCATCGTTACTTGTTTGCTACCCTCGTCTCTCTTTCCATGTCCATCCTAACATTTCACATCCGTGTTCTTCAATCAGTCTCCACAACTGGACCCCCGCTAGTCCGGCATCCAGTGCTTACGTGGCCCATTCGGCACCAAACAAACCGGCAATGAAATAGACACTCTCAGTGTTGATCTGACCGTTTGCGGTTTTGTGTAGTCACTACGGCGTCTCACGTTACACATCCCAAGCGATGTGTCATTTTCTGATAGGCGTGATTGATTCCAGACAGTCAACTAAGGGAGCAACCGCAGCTCTTGTTGACCATTTAGCTTGTTGATGTTCTTCCTAAATAGCAAACAGTGGAAATTCAAGACAGACGGAGAGTGTTAGGAGTTACAACTTGTTGATGTTTGCAAATGTTGAGCCTAAATCGGACTTCACAAAGCTGGGCTGTACACAGACTTGCCAACATGTACACATTTTTAGTACACAGGACACATTTTTTCCTTGAATACAAATGTTGTTGCATTTTGCCTTTTTTGTGTAAAAGCTATTTCTTCTCTTTAGCCTTTCGTTCTAGTTTTTTGGGCCGCATTGCTGTCAGAAAAGCAGTCAATCACAAAGGGTAACCCATTCAATTCAAAAGACGTATTTATACGTTTTAATAAACCCAAAGACGTATTTATAAGTATTTTACGTTTTTGGCGAGAGCGGCAAAAACAAGTAACTTTTAGAGAAGTTTTAAGCCATAAAAACGGCCACAAGGTGGCAGAAGTGCATTTGATAGGAGCCAGGCAGAGTTCACGTGCATGTAAAAACACACTCGACAGCATGGAGAAAGTGGAAGAGCGCGTAGGAGTGTAACGTGCAGAAGGCGCACACACATAGTCCAGATAGATAGGTACTTTATTAATCTCCATGAGAAATGTACAAAAAAATAGAATAAATGAGGATAAAAGTAAAATAATAGACAGAGCTCCTTGAAAGGCTGCCACCCACAATTACACCTTGTTAATTTGATGTAAAACATTTGCTCTGTTTATGTTGTGGAATAGTTGTTTAGATATTTGTTTAAGCTGTCACAAAAGCACAACATTGTGTCAAAGCGAAAGTTATGCTTGAAATGTTTGTTTCGCTTTTTTTTTAGCTGGGAACTTGGATGTTTTCTTAAAACTTATCTATGTTGTACTATTGCTCACTAAAGAATGGAAAAAGGTAAAAAACAATATTTTGGGGGGGACGGAAGATGGGAGTCTAATCTTTCTTTTGGTCTTTTGGGCACATGAACCCAATATTCTGTGTGCCTTGAAGTTTAGTCAAAGTGGTTTAAAATGGCCGATACTGAAGGTGTTGTCTTTTGAGAAACGGCTGGGATTTAAAGAGTAAAAAGGCTTAGCTGTTGCCTTGCCCACTTGAGGGGTGAAACCTATGTTTGTGTAGAGGTGAGAGTTAAGCTTGTGTGAGTTAGAAGAATGCATCTTTTGTGTGTCTCCCAGGATTTTTCCCCGAGTCATATGTACGTTTTGTGCACTATGAGTGTGTGTGTCAGGAAGAGATACATATATGATGTTGGAATTGCACTGTTGTTGATGTGTTTAGGTCAGAATAAAGTAATAAAAGAGCGACAGACTCTGTAGGGACACGCTTTGTTAACGCGCTATTTTTGACAGCCCTACTTAAAAAATAAAAAATAAAGCACAGTAACTCATTCACTCCTGGCCATTTTTCACATGATATTCCCTCCCGAACCGGTCATGTTTGGCAATATTGACTTCATCTTCACATTTTCACAATCATATGTTCTATGGTTATAAAAACACGAAACATAGCAAAAGATAGAACAAAGGTAAGTTTCAGGAAAATATCGGTTCCTGACTAAAAAAGGGAGAAAACCAGCTTTTTCTGAAAGGACACATTTCAAGCACAACTTTCACTTTGACACAAATGTAGTCACATATATTTAGCTAAACTATCTAAACAACCATTCCACAAAACAAAAAAGGTTGTTTACATCAAAATACGTAATATTTACAAACATAACACCGTGAACTCTGTACAATGTTCACATTTGCAACTGAACCACGGCGCATAACCTTGTGCACACTACACTCCTCCACGCTCTTTGCCCTTGCTGTTGAGTGTGTTTTTACGTGCACACGGGCTCTGCCAGTCTCTTATCAGTGCCTCTTATGCCACCTTGTGACTGTTTTTATGGCTTAAAACTGCTCTACAAGTAACAACCATTAATGGGATCTCTCTCATGTGCAAAAAAAAAACAAAAACGTTGGGATTGTCCGGTTAACAAAGCGTATGAGTACTTATTTGGTATTGAATGAGTAAAAAAACAATACAATGCATACAGATACATTTTTTTAAATTGTTGGATTTCCGAAGTGGGTGGGTAAGGGTAGCAATCATGAAGTTTGT
Source organism: Oostethus manadensis (assembly GCA_024372805.1). NCBI lineage: Eukaryota > Metazoa > Chordata > Actinopteri > Syngnathiformes > Syngnathidae > Oostethus > Oostethus manadensis. The sequence goes on from QODF01000014.1 coordinate 1,289,278, forward strand.
TCAAAGTTGGCAGATCCACTGTACGCACATTGGAAATAACGTACTCCAAGCTGACCAATCAAAGGTTTTAGGGTTCTTGTCACCGTGATGCTAGGTTAGATAGATAGATAGATAGAGTGAGTATACTCTAACCTTAACTGGCTGCAGTATTTATGTCCAGACCTACCCAAGCGCTGACACAGCGTCCACAGGTGGTGATCTTGAAGTCTCCGTAGAGATCTTTGATCGCGCCGCTGGTGAAAAAGCCTTCCACCATGAGCAGGATGCCGTAGACGAAGAAGGCCGAAGCGATGCCGTAGATCACGTACTTGATGATGTCGATCCTGCAAGTAAATGATGGATTTTTTTTAAATGCATGCGCAGAGCAACAAATACCACAACTTCCATTTCAAATGTTAACCTATTTTTCCGTTGCCGACTCCGCTATGCAAATGACCTCGATGAAGAGTGGTTAACTTCTTTTTTCACTTGCATAACAGTGAAATTACATCCAAATGCATCCGGCTATGTCTTCCAACCAGTCATACTCACATGGTGAAGACGTCCAGTGCATCCACGGGGCTCCGCACCACCTCAAAGTAGTTCTGGAGGATGGTGACGGTGCCGGATAAAGCCTCGTGGCCGCAGCCGCAGAAGAGCGCCACGCCGGCGTAGAGCAAGATGGTGGCTATGAGCGAGGGGTAGGGGATCCCGCCCAGGCATTTGATGCAGCATTCCAGGCACCCTGAAGAAAACATCAAAAGCTGAAAACAGTAACTTCTCAGTCAGGTCATGCTGGGGGGGGAATGGAAATCTGCTCTTGCTTTTTTCTACTCTCAGCACTTTTTTCTTTTAAGAACACAGTTTTGCCATTTAGCATCTCCCAAATGCAAAGCCCAGTTGGCAGCCGTCCACACACAGCCATGCACTACAGAACAAATCCATCCCGTTGACAGAGAAAGTAGGCCACAGTTCATTTTCTCTCTGACATACGAGGGCTGACAAGTGCATTCTACCGCTATTACGCTATTTAAAGCCGCAAATAGAAGCGACGTATTCACCAGCCAGTCCCGCATCCTGGCGTTGTGCCTTTAATTTGCTCTGTCATTTTGTTTCGCCTCATGGAGGAGGCTGACATTTAAATTCCACCGCCTGGGATTTATTTGACGATCCCGACCTTTAACCCCGTTCTTTGTCTTCTGTATGTCTTGACTTTACTGTAATGACAATAAAGCTTCCCTACGATGGCTAATAATGTAACATGTAAAACAAACGTGTGTATTGTGTTAGTTGCTGTGCTAGAATTCAGGTTAAGCATAAAGTATGCTATTATTTTGAAGCAACTGTTCACTGAACAGGGGTCTAAACTAATGGCCCGGGGACCAGATCCAGCACACCCTATTATTTTATGTGGCCTGCCTGGAAATAATGCACGTCATTTTTCTGTCCCTGTATATTATTATTTGTTCAAATTATATTTGTTGAAAAAGGATTACATTTGTTATATATTATATTTGTTCTGTTGTTAAATGAGAAATGTTATATTTTATATTATTTTATATTATATTTTTATTTTATTATTATTCACTTTATTATTTATTTACTTGGTCAATGTAGTTGTATTTATTATTTATAATATTATACATATAATAGTTTTTTTTTAACTTTTAAAATCGATTTATACTATATTTAAAAATAATTATCAATAATATTTGTTCTATGTATTTTTATTTTATTATAATGAATTGTATTATTTATTCACATATTCAATAAAGTAATACGTATTATTATTTATAATATTATTTATATATATATATATATTCTAGTTTTATTTTACTTAAAAAATGTATTTAATTTTTTTTTAAATAATTTTCAAAAATAACATAATTTTTAAACATCCAAAAGACACGTAATCGTTCTTGCTTAATGTATTTTTTCTGTCAGATTTCACATAAAATGTCATTTTTTTCATATGCAGTTCATTGGCAAATCCAACAATAGTTATGATACCCCTTAAGTTATAACGTATTCAGTTTCGCGCTTGGGAACATGAATTCTTTCGGTGTACGTTGGTCGGTAAAACAGTAAAGAGTGAAAAATGATGATAATCAAATATGTCGTAATCATATAATAATATGCTTTCATACCGTTTTGGGGTAAGCTTACCCCTTTTTTCCAAGCTACTGATTGGACTTGTAACAACTTGAAGTCCAAGGAATCACTGGGGTTTTCTAAAACATGTATTGGTTGTATGGTTTGGGCGGCTCAGGTGGAAAGACTGGTCGTCTCCCTTCCAGAAGGCTGCTGGTTCGATCCTCCATCCTCCTGTGATCATGTCAAAGTATCCTGGGACAGGACAATGAATGCCCGGTTGCTTCTGATTGCTGCGTCATCAGCAGGTAAATGCGGAGGTGCCTTAAAGGTGGAAAAGCGCCATTTTTTTACGACTTTGATGTGGCTATTCCGTGGGATCCCTGCGTTGATCCATGATGAAGTGATGTAAAGTGCGTGACAAGTCGGTAGTTGGCGATGTGGCTTTGTAGGGGAACGAAGCACCCACTGCCAACCTACTGCTACGTCCTATGTCCGGGTCACAGCCTTTACGCCGTACATAACGACATAATTAAAAAACGATGTTCACAGTAACAGAAGAAACAGAACTAACATCACACCCCCTAAAACATGCTGGATGGTTCCCCCCTGGCTTCCCGAGGTATCACGACAAGAGCACTGAATGAGTTATTTGTCCGTGCGATGCATCAGCGGGGTTTATTTCCTTGCGGAAGGCGCCGTCGGGACGCAGGTCTATTATCAGTGCACGCAATGAATGGACGCCACAGACGAGCGCGGCGGCCCGCTAACGATGCACAGCTGCCTCCGAGCGGGACTGATGTGAGGAATGCAAATGCCGTGGCGTTTCCGTCGGAATGACTAGCAATGATTCTGCATTTGCGTCGTTTTTAAGGTCAGGAAGGATCCCTGCAGTGCCAATCAACGATTCTGCTATCAGCTTCGCTTTGATGGCCATCTTGGACGTCCCTTAGCCTCCTCCTCCTCCTTCTCAACTCTTTGGCCCGATGCTGCTGTAAACACGAGCGGAATAGCAAGGAGCTGCTGAGCCTGCTAAGGCTGTGCTTCTGGCCTCGGCCCGCATTTGCTCGGATTATCTGCAAGCCCGCCTGCTGTATCTCCTCCATTGTTGCACTGTGCTGTCGGTTCAACGTGCATTTTGTTGCTTTATTTTTGGAAACCCCTTTTCTCCTGGAAAGGGTTTGCCAGAAACTCTTTGCAATTACCAGTATGTACACCAAAAACGTTACTGGTTCTCTTTGGTAGGCATGTAATGTGTCCGCCAGTGGTGTGTATGTAATGGTGTTATACAATAAATAGTATTGTAAATAGTGTATATAACTTGTATATAATTATTACTACCTTGTTTTTAGACTTACTCTGCTCTTGTGTACTTTGCCCTTGTGTACTTGTGTACTCTGCCCTTGTGTACTTGTGTACTATGCCCTTGTGTACTTGTGTACTACGCCCTTGTGTACTTGTGTACTATGCCCTTGTGTGCTTGTTGTGCTCTGCCCTTGCGTACTTTTGTACTTTGCCCTTGTGTACTTGTGTGCACTGTTCTTGTGTACTTGTGTGCACTGTCCTTGTGTACGTGTGTACTCTGCTCTTGTGTACGTGTGTACTCCGCCCTTGTGTACTTGTATACACTGGCCTTGTGTACTCTGCTCTTGTGTACTTGTGTACTATGCCCTTGTGTGCTTGTGTACTATGCCCTTGTGTGCTTGTGTGCACTGTCCTTGTGTACTTGTGTACTCTGTTCTTGTGTACTTGTGTGTTCTGCCTTTGTGTACTTGTGTACTCTGCTCTTGTGTACACTGGCCTTGTGTACTCTGCCTTTCAGTACGTGTGTACTCTGTTCTTGTGTACTTGTGTGCTCTGCCTTTCTGTACTTGTGTACTCTGCCCTTGTGTACTTGTGTACTCTGCCCTTGTGTACTTGTGTACTCTGCCCTTGTGTGCTCTTTGTCATTTCTGCTACCCTGTTGTGGTATACATAACGTTCAAACCCTGAAAGGTGACGAGCACATAAAGTGCGGGGTGTGGGAAAAATCCGTCAGTGCTGTGGTTTTAACGAAAGAAGTCGGGCGATGCATGACCTTTTAGCATCTCTGCGATCGTCCCGCCGCCTCCAACATTTGCTCCATTTCCTGACCTCTTCCGCTACAAGCGGCTGCTTCGTCATCCACCGCTATTGTTCCAGGTTAACAACACATCAGGCTGTTGTTGGAGAGTTAAAAAAAAACCTAAAATAAAACCGCGGAGGAGCTGCTGGATGTTGAATCCATAATTCAGAAGCGGCACGGTGTCGGCGAGCGCAAAACAGCCTGCATTTATTATTCATAGGTTGTGCTTAGAGCAAGGCTACCTGCAGGAAAATAAAAGCTCTGCTGCTTATTGAGGACTTGCCGGCGCCGTTTAGGTGACTGAGTGATGAATTGGAAGAGCCCATAAGCGATCATTTGAAAAGAATGCAAAGTGTCCCGATGGATTCTTCCAATTGTCTGTTGACGCTGGTCCCGTTTAGGGACCCTTTCCAAGTGTAAGCGCTTTTGGGAACATGTCTGCCCATGCGGAGGTCTACGCGTTACCAAGAGACGTTGGTAGGAGTTATGTATGGATATATTTTCAAGACAGAAATATTTTCATAATGTACGGGGTAGGCTTTGTTCATAAAACAAGTAGGAAATCAACAGACGGCTTTGCTCTTAATACAAAGAGAGCAAAGCATGACCCCCTCCCAAGACCACGCCCACCTCCCACTTCTTCTCCATCTGTCAGTGTCATGTCCGACAGGCAAAAGCGACACACACACACACACACACACACACAATCTCTTACTGATCCCATCACCGTTATTACGAACGGCGAGGTTATCCTCTGACAAGGCCCGGGGATAAATTACACCCTTCCAAGAAAAATCTGGCTCAAGACAATCGAGGTTAATTAACAAAGCGTTTGATGGCCTTTTTTTTGAACCCATGATATATGCATGTTAAGAATGGCAGACATCGCCAAACGCTTGCAGATACACTAATGATGTGTGCACGTTCGGTGCACACCCGCTACCGTACATGCAATTTGAAAAAGGAAACATTGCATCAGACTGTAAATGAAATATAATAGGAAGCAGATGATGGTGATAATCCAGGTTAAACCAATCCCAGTGTGCAGTGCAATATTATGGTAATAAAACTAACAGTAATAACAGCGGACCTATAATTAAAAAAACAATTATATAATAATAAAAGTAATCTGAACTGTATTATTATTACTTATTGTCATATTAAGATCTTGTTAGAATATTACAATATTTTATCTTGAGTAAACATATAATAATAAATTTTTGAGTAATTGAAAATGAATTATTATTTTTGCTTATTTTATTTGTAATTAATATATATTTTATCTGGGTGAAAATATAATAATTACTTTTTAAGTAATTTGGAATGTATTATTACAATTACTATTGTTATATTTTTTATTTGAGTAAAAAATATTATAAATGAATGTATATGTAATAAATATATTAATAATTTACGTTAAGTAATCACACATGCATTATTATTGTTAGTGTTGTTGGTATTATTACTACTACTTTTTATGTATATATGTAGTTCTATTTTTTATTATTAGGACATTTTTTACTAAAGGAAAGATAATAATATCATAATAATTTATTTGGAAATGTAATTGGAAATGTATTATTATTATTGATTATTATTATTGTCATTTTGTATGATTGATATTATGTATATATTTAAAAATAATAAATAGTGATAAATATAAAAAGCTAAATAAATAAATTATAACATAACTCGTATATATATATATATATTTATGTTAATTATTATTTATTTATGTATGCACTTACAAATAATATAGTATACAAATAAAATCACAGTAATTCCAGTGATAATGTGTTTTTCTCTCAAAATATATAAAATGACGACTTCCTATCGTTATTAGCTTCTCTAGGTTATGTCAAGTAGTTCTGTAGTTGTAGTGCTTGCTCCGTAATGTGCTAGAGAGCAGAACAAAATGGGCAAAGAATAAAATGAGCAATGAAAATGTAGCTATCAGCGCCTTGTTATTTTAATGCAAGTCGGGTTATATAGATTAGAATATTTGTGGGGGGTGCACATCTATTAAGGGGCGTCTCCAAATGCTTTCCTATATTTAATGTGCAGCCCCCTTCCCCCCGTGAGACGAGTGTTTTTCATCGAGCGCACCCCCGTGCCTCCTCTGCGCATGTTTAATCGAGCACTATGGTTTCCATGCCAACCACAGCACCAAATCTGCGCAGGGAGCGGGGTCTTGAGAGCCGTGACCCACTTACTGTATGTCAACAAATTCAGTGGGACAATAGTGAGCGAGACACATTAGCCGCACGGCCCCTCTGGGCTAAAAAGCTCAGCCATCCCTTTGCTTCTCTCTTTCTCCGGAGGAGTCTCCGCGTGACGGCGGAGAAGTGACATCTATTTCCACGTTTCTTCTCCTGCCCGAGCTGAGTTCACATGAGGATGCTGTAAAGAGCAAAATGTCCAAACTTTCTTTGTACACTTCGCTTCAGTGCAAGGGAATCAATGCCAATTTTCATTCAAATTCGCCCCGTTTTTCAAGCGGTGTGCCCCCCTCACTGTGCCTGTCATGTAAAAATCCAACAGGCACGGACATTTACTAGACAGTAGAAGTCAATAAACCCCACTCACGGTGGCTCTGAGGGCTCGTTTTCTCTTCCACGTTGACGGCTTTCCTTTTCCTTGGCGCACTGGCGCTTCGGCGACATAATCAAGTGTAAAAAATTGCATAAAATCTGTTCATCCTGACACTTTTTCAACGAATTTTGGTGGATTTTCAGATAGTCCACTGTATGGACTCCATTTCCCATGATCCTCCCCTGCAGCCCTCCCTGAACACATTAGAGTACTTTACTCCATCTTATCTTATCTTATCTTCAGCATAAGCGGTTTTCGACCTAAGCCAGGGATGGGCAAACTATTTGACTGGCGGGCCACATTGGGTTAAAAAGTATGGTGGTCGTCATACACACGTATGAAACCAAAACAACACATCGGGTCACATAAATCAACTACTGCTACTGCTATGTGGGTGATAAACAACAACTAAGCGCTAAAGATAACACCAAACGAAAAAGTGTTCTTTCCAAATGCCTGCAAGGCATGCTGGGTAGTCCAACAATATGAAGTATGAACAATGAAACATTGGATATGAAGAGTCCCTCCTTGTTTACTTCCGACAACCTCCTCAACGCGCAAAAATGGACCAAACACAGCAAAATGTTTGGAGAAAGAAGACACCCGACATGCCTTGCGGCGCAAATATAGGGGTGTTTTTTAGGCATGAAATTGTGCGTACATGTTTGCTGGTCACTTTGTGTGTTGTGTGTTTGGACGGCTACAGATTGGACTATTTTGACGACTTAAATCATGTTTGTCATGTCCGGCTATAGTTTTGATGTTAAAGGTTTGAAAAAAAAATTTGGAAATGCCTGGCAGGCCGGGTAAGATGCTTGGTGGGTCTGATGTGGCTCATGGACTGCAGTTTGCCCACCCCTGACCTAAGCGGTTGTCGACATAACCGAAAATAGCCCTGGCTTGGACGTTTACTTGCGACTTTGTCCTGAAACATCAAGAGAATGGGTGATAAAGGATTTTTCAACCCATTTTGCATAATTTCATTTAGATTCTTGGGTTTTCGTCTGATATTTTATACTCTTATCTCGACAGCTCCATTCCATTCCATTTTCCTCCGCTTATCCGGGTCCGGGTCGCGGGGGCAGCAGTTTCAGTAGGGAAGTCCAGACTTCTCGGTCCCCAGCGACCTCTTCCAGCTCCATCGGGAGGACACCAAGGCGTTCCCAGGCCAGCTGTGAGACATAGTCCCTCCAGCGTGTCCTAGGTCTTCCCGGGGGCCTTCTCCCGGCCGGGCGTGCCCGAAACACCTCACCAGGGAGGCGCCCGGGAGGCATCCGGACGAGATGCCCGAGCCACCTTAACTGGCTCCTCTCGATGTGAAGGAGCAGCGGCTCTACTCTGAGCTCCTCCCGGATGGCCGAGCTCCTCACCCTAATGTCGACAGCTGTTGTGGTAATTTTTTTTACAGTCAAAACTAAAGCATTTAGTAGGAGAATCCAGGTTAATACTGCCATTTTTAAATTTAAAGCTTACTTTGCACTGAACAGGAAGTCCCTGTGTGCATGTTTCAATAGTCCTCTGCCTTCAGAGGCAGCAGCTGTACCATTACACCACCAGGGACTGTGGTGGCCCTTTGAATGTTCCCTGCAGAGAGTTAACAAAAGCTTCCCGATGACATCATCTAATGTGAAAACCTGCTCTGTTGGAGGCCATGTGGGAGACTTCCTCCTGCCAGAACAATAAGAAAACGTTCACCAGTTCAAGCCCAGTAGTAGCGCAGGCACATTTCCCAGGAACAATTGGTGGAACTCCCTTAACCTCGGCTGTGTGCTGGTTTTAGGGTGAGAACAATGTGAGAGGAACCAGGCTTTGGAGGAGAACTTTCAGATGGTCAGGTGGAGCCAGTGCTAACAGGTTCATTCAGCAGGATCATATTTGATGAACTCCCCAACATCATCTTCTCCGCACGTCCAAACCAGCCTGCTTGTTGCGGTTGTTGGGCGCCGCATCGGCGTGGCGGCTTGTTGAGAAGCCTCCACCTGCTGCGTGTGACTCATCATCTCTGACTCGGTGGAGCGCAGACCAGAAAAATGCAGAGCGCCTTCCCGCAACCAAGTCACTCTTTGGCCCAAATGATTGACTGGCACGGGTGCGAGTCAACAGACCTTCCTCGATGGCCGATTTATGTGTCTTAACGTCTGAGAGAATCCACAAGATGCCTGGTGGGATGACGACGACTACGCGTGGCCGTTGCCATAGCGACCGCCGCAGCTCACGTTTACTTGCTGAAAGAGGACGAAATGTACAAGCTAACCCGTCACGCCATTTCACCGAACAATGGCAGGCAAAATGTGAACTAAATCGTTTGCAGCGCGGTGCGCTCAAAAGCATGCATCTCCACTTTGTGCGGGTTTTATTTTTGCTCTGAGATAAAAACGGAATACAGATAATGGGGAGTTATGCTTTTTGTTGGACAGCAAAAAACTTTGCATTAAAAAAAAATATATATATATATTTTTTTGTCCATGAAAAATTGGATTGAATGGCAACACCAACGTTTATCTAATAAATAGCCTTTTTGGACACTGACAAACTTTGCATGTTTAATTAATTTTTAAATAATATATTATAATTTATTTATAAAAATACATAATATATATAAAATAATAAGTACATAATGTTTTTATTATTAAAAATATATAAAAGTTTTTGCACATGGATTCCATCCTAGCCATGGTGCTTTATTTTGGAAAAAATACAGTACATGCTTTTCGTTGCACAGTGACAAATTTTGCGTTTATTAAAGCTTTAAATTGAAAAATCTATTTTACAAAAAGGTTGCATTTTTGGCACATGGGTTTTGTTTTAAACAGCAAAGGAACACCAATGTTTAGATAATACATAGCCTTTCTTTGGACAGTGACAAACTTTGCATTATTGATTTAAAATAGTTTTCATTTGTTTTTATTATTTAAAAAAATACAGTTGCATTTTTTTTTGCACGTGGATGCTGTTCTGGCAATTTTTGCTGAATTTTTTAGAAAAGAAATAGAAAAAAATACCAATATGGAGATACACATTTTTCATTTAAAATCTTTATTTTATTAATTGAAAAAAATATTTATATATATTTATATGTTGCATTTTTGGCACATAGATTCTGTTTTACTAATGTTCATTTTTAGATCAGCAAAAGAAAACCAATAAGGGCAATTATGAACATATTTTTATTTAAATATTAAACAATATATAACCTTATGGATTCTGTCTTGCTAATACTGCTTTATTGTTAATGTTGACGTTTTTGTTTTGATTTTGCCCGTTTTATTTGAGGAGCGCCCCCTTCAGGTAATGAAATCTGTGCACGTAAACATTGCATGACAGCTAAAAGCAAAACCGTCCTACGTGCTAAGCATGAGCTGAGCCATTTGTGCAGAGAAATGCGCGTATTTGCCGTAGCGGCGTTAAGGGAAGAAGACAAAGAGGGCAAAAGGAAGGATGTTTGCATTCTTGGCCAACATTGTGTAGTTTGGCCACCATGGATTGATGAAAGTGTGCAGGCTCGGGCGTCACGCCTTGCAACGTGCATGGAAGCCTTTTCAAGCAAACAAAGGCGGTCCGGCCCCCCGCCCCATTTCATCCCCGACTGTTCACACCCCTCCGACGAGCCAAGCGCAGCACATGCCGACGTGCGCTCTCGAGTGGAGTGCTAACACTCAACGGACAATGCAAGCGCACCAACAGCTGCTCCTCTAAAAATAACCACAAAAGACAATCAAGTAGGATTTTACCTTTCTGGGTCTGCCCCTCATCCATGTCTTCTTCCATGTTTGCTGTGATGTCCAGCGGCAAATGCAAAGACTTTTACGGTTCCGCCGCCTTATTTTTATGTCAAATAGTCCAGGAAAACGCTGCCGTCTCTCCTCAGCTCAGCTCCCTGTCAAGCATCCGTGCAAAGCCAGCCGGGAATCACTGAGCCTTTGTGATGCTGCCCATCGCAAACTGCTGAGACGAGTGCTGAAAAACCCTCCTCGGTAGCCCTGGCGGGTGAGGGAGGGGGGCGGGGTGGTCCCTGCTGGGCGGGAGAGCGCATGTGTGACGGGGGAGGGAGGGGTTGACGAGGCAGGTGAAATAAACGAGGAACTAGACGAGACCCTCGCATGTTTAATCACCCCTCCTGCCTCCCCCCAAAAGACAAAAACCGTAGCTGAATGGTGAAGACCGACCCCCCCGGCCCGACTCGCTGGCTCTGCTGCATCCCTCTTGGAAAAAAGGAGGGCGGTGACGGGGAACATCTGATTTCCAAATGGGATCGGGCCTAATCGTATTAGTGGTATGCATTGTATTGTAAACGCAGTGAGGACGTCTTTCTGAGCACCAGCAAAGCTTTGCAATAATTCCCTGACATTCCGTGTCTTTTCCATTTTCTCCTCAGTACCAGCGGGAGAAGCCAATCATGTTTGGTTGTCTTGCCGCCATTCAAAGTTGAGTGATGAAAGATGCACACGGAGGAGGTTGACGCTTATTTTTGTTAGGTTGGACCGTTTTTCTCCTCACTTTCACCAAGAAAGACCGGATTTGACTATACAGTGGAAGGTGCCGCTTATGTCGACGACCCGTCTTTGTCGACCGACTCATCAAGTCCCGGGCCACAGTCTTCTTCTCAGTACTAAAATGTGCCCACTTAAGTCGGCGTCAACACAAGATTTGACACTCAAATACTATGAAAACTTAGTCTGTTTATGTAAACAGACTGTTTAAGTCGACTCATCCAGTCCCAGCTCACTGTTGTCTTCTTAGTACTAAAATGTGCCCAATAAAGCCGACGTCGACATACTCACATAAAATGTCAGACCCAACCGGGCAACTTCTATGAAACATCAGGCCGTTTATGTCGACAACCCATCTATGTCGACCAGTCATCAAGTCCCGGGCCACTATCTTTTTCTTATTAGTAAAATGTGCCCACTTAAGTCGGCGTCAACATAAGGTTTAACACCCAAATAAAACAAAAACTTAGTCTGTTTATGTTGACAGACTGTTTAAGTCGACTGACTCATTCAAGCCCAGGTCACTGTCTTCTTCTTTGTACTAAAAAAGTGCCCCATTAAGCCCCGACGTCGACACGTTTACATTAAACGTGAGACCCAAAGGGGTCATTCTGTGAAACATCAGCCCGTTTATGTCGACAACCCGTCTATGTTGACCCATTCATCAAGTCCCGGGCCATTGGCTTCTTCTTATTACTAAAATGTGCCCGCTTAAGCCTGCGTCCACGTAACATTTGGGACCCAAACACTATAAAAATTGAGTTTATGTTGACAGACTAATCCAGTCCCAAGGTCACTAAAAAAGCGCCCGATTAAGCCGACACCGACATACTCACATGAAATGTGAGACCCAAAGGGGTCATTTCTGTGAAACATCAGTCCGCTTATGGTGACAACCCGTCTATGTCGACCAACTTGATCAGGCTAAATTTGACGTCAACATGCATGGTGGACTGCTTTTGTCGACATAAAATTTGAGACCCAAAGCGGCTATTTCAATGAAAAATCAGTCAGTTTATGTCGACAACTTGTCTATGTCGACAGTCCCAGTCCGCTGTCTTCTTTTTACTACTAAAAAGTCCCTGCTTAAGTCGACATGGAGACTGCTTATGTTGACATACAGTAGAATTTGCCAACCAAAAGGGTCATCTCCATGAAAAACCGCCTTTGTCTACACACAGTGTCTGCTTAAGTTGACATAATTCAATGCTGAGTATAACACTACAATATAGTACAGTGGAACCCTCTTATGTTGACTAAGTCATCAAGACCTGGCCACTGTCTTCTTACTAAGCCGACGTCAACATACATGGTGGACCGACATTACATTTGAGACCCAAAGCGGGCATTTTTATGACAAATGAGTCCGTTTATGTCGACAACCCATCTGTCCCGGCCCATTGTCTTCTTCTTCTGAATAAAGCAGTGGCCGCTTAAGCCGACTCGGACATACAGTACATGGTTAACCGCTTTTGTTGACATAAAATTTGAGACCCGAATGGGCGATTTCTTTGAAAACTGGGTCAGTTTGTGTCGACAACGCATCTATGTCGACTGACCCATTTGTCCAGAGGCCACTGTCTTCTTACAAAAGCAGTGACCGGTCAAGCCGACTTGGACATACAGTACATGGTGGACCGCCTTTGTCGATATAACATTTGAGACCCAAAGCGGTCATTTCGATGAAAAATCAGTCTTTTTTGTCAACAGACTGTTTGTTGACCATCTAATCAATTCTCAAGCCTGCTCAAGTTGACTTAATTCAGTGATGACTGCAATACTACACAATAGTACAGAGTCATCAAAACCAGGTTTATCCATCCATCCAGTTCCTTCCGCTTCTCCGAGGTCGGGTCGCGGGGGCAGCAACCTAAGCAGGGAAGCCCAGACCTCCCTCTCCCCGGCCACTTCGTCTAGCTCTTCCCGGCGGATGCCGAGGCGTTCCCAGGCCAGCTGAGAGACATAGTCTCTCCAACGTGTCCCGGGTCTTCCCCGAGGCCTCCTACCGGTTGGACGTGCCCTGAACACCTCCCCGGGGAGGCGTCCGGGAGGCGTCCTAACCAGATGCCCTAACCAGGTCTACTGTCTTCTTATTACTAAAAAAGGTCCACTTATGTTGATGTCGACAAACATGGCTGACTGCTTATGTCGACATACAATTTGAGACCCACAGGGCTCATTTCCATGACAAATCAGTCAGTTTACGTCGACAACCCGTCCGTTTTGACCAACTCATCAAGTCCCGAGCCATCATCTTCTTCTGACTAAAGCAGTGACCGCTTAAGCCGACTCGGACATAACCGCTTTTGTCGACGCCAGTCGAGTGTTTTTTACGTCCAATCTCAGGATGTCCAACGCGTGGCAAAGCAAAGCAACTAATGTTTGTGATCTGAGCGGCCAGATGGACCAACGGATGGACAGATGGACGGAGGGGGGTTGTATGCGTGGAAAAAAACGACGCTGACACTAAAATAGCACTACACACTAATAAACATTTGTAGCTTTTACATTTGCCAAGTACGCCGATGCAATTGGAAAAAATGATTGCCATCATTTTTTTATGTTGAATCAATAATTAAATACCGCCTTGTGAATTATTCACGTTCGGCACGCAGCGCCTCTTTTTATGTATGACTTTAATTAAGCAGCCGGGCTGGACTCGAAATGTTGGTTTTTCGTGCATAAACCTCTCGGAAGTTTTTGTTCGTTTATTAGTTTCCTGGGATTTGGAGGAATGACTGTGGAAGTTGACATGCATGAGTGGCACCGGTATCCGAACTGTTTGTCATACACGGGTTCACTTATTTTTACACTTTTTAACACAACTACATCCGCAGAAATTGCACGCGGAACCAAGGTGGCGCATCATACGTGTGTATTTAGCAAGGCAGCAGCTGACGCAGCAGCTACAGTCTTCAAGCTAGTAATAATTAGTAAACAACACTGCTGTCTAAAATGCCACACTCAGCTTGCATGTGTTATGTATAGATTATGTTAAAAAATGCATTTAAAAAATGCAAAGCTGCATGGCCACCCTTAGCAGCAACAACTGCAAGCAAGCGCTGGCCATAATGAGTCTCCACTCATCTTTGCAGAATTGTTGTCATTCAGTCACAGTGGAGGCTTCAAGATGTTTTCTGGCAAAATTGAGAGGAGCCTTATTGTTCTTTTGGTTCCTCAGGGGTTTTGGCTGTTTTTGCCCAGTGTCCTTTTTATGGTGGATTCATGAACACTGACCTTAACCGAGGCAAGTGAGGCCTCCAGTTCTTTGGATGCTGTTGTGGGGTCTTTTGTGACGTCTTGGATGAGTCGTCGCTGCGCTCTTGGGGTCATTTTGGTGGGCCGGCCACTCCTGGGAAGGTTCCCCGCTGATCTTGTTTTCACCATTTGTAGATAATGGCTCTCCCTGTGGTTTGCTGGGGTCCAAAAGCTTTAGAAATGACTCGATAACCTTTTCCAAACTGATTGATCTCAATTAATCCCAGTTATGTTTTAACAGGGTGGGGGTGTAATCACTTTCTCACACAGGGCCATGTAGGTTTGGATTTTTTTGTTCCTTAATGATAAAAATGTTGATTTAAAAACTGCATTTTCTGTTCAGTTGTGTTGTCATTTTTCATGATCACCTGAAACGTTTAAATGTGACAAAAATGCAAAACATGACATTTTCTCCCTCATAGAGTCAACATCGCTGTCCTTAGAGCTGACATGTTTATGTTTTGAGTGTGGTTTCCAATAAGCGAGCGTTTCTATCGGAATGGTGTGTGACATCGAGTGACTATTCAATCGTAGGCAAATCGGCCCCGCCCTTGGCCCGGATAACCCGGCTTTGTTAGCCAGGGTGGGAGATTGGCGGGTTAAATGTGGGCTGGAGTGGAGGGGTGGGTGCATCCCCACCCCAGCACCACAAAAGTCAGCAGAAGGTGGAACACTTTCTCAGGGCATTTCAGGCAGTTTGGAGCATGCCTGACGTCGACGTTCTTTTTTTGTTGTTGTTGTTGCTCACAGTGGCTTATTAGTGCATCAGAGTGCTTGAGTGAATATTATGGGCTGGGCAGGGGGTTGGCAGGGCTGGGCTGGGCAGGGCTGGGCAGGGCTGGGCTGGGGGCACGCTGCACGCTGTCGAGCGACGGGAGGAGCCAGAGAGGCTCACAGTAAGCTTACTAGACGCGCCTTCGTGCTACGTAGTTGCCAGAGCAACAAAGCACACGCGTGCCAGATAATAAATAGAAACGTCACCTTTTAACCCTCCTTCCTAGCCTGGCGTTGACGTGCTAAAATGCACATTCGTACGCGTTGACGCTCAGTCAAGATGAGGGAAACGAAAGGGCTAAGGAGGTCAGCTTTTACTGTGGCAGCTCGGGGAGGCTCGAGTGGCGACGCAACGCCATGGAAACAAACAAGGCTTATACAAGATACAAGCAGCATTTAGCTCAATGCTAATGTTCTTTTCATTGAAATACTTCAACTTTCGTGTTATATAATCCTCAGAAATGTTCTACAATATTGCGCAATAATATGACTTTATTCCCATAATATTATAATGCTCCTGCCGGAGTCACCACCTTATCGTGGTGGAGGAGTTTGCGTGTCCCAATGATCCCAGGAGCTAAGTTGTCGGGGGCTGCCCCTGGTAGGGTCACCCATGACAAAGAGGTCATAGGGGAGGGACCAGACAGAGACTGGCTCAAAAGACCCTAATGATGATTAACACAATTGGACTCTCGTCCAGACGCGGGTCACCAGGGTCCCCTCTGGAGCCAGGCCTGGAGGTGGGGCACGATGGCGAGCGTCTGGTGGGCGGGACTGCACCCGTGGGGCTCGGTCGGGCCCGGTCGAAAAGGTAACGTGGGTCCCCCCTCCCCTGAGCTCGCCACTCGTAAGATGGGCCAAAGGGGTCGGGTGCTAAGTGAGCTGGTTCCGAATCCTCGGCTACAGAAGCTGGTTGTCGGTACGTGGAATGTCACCTCTCTGGCGGGGAAGGAGCCTGAGCTGGTGCGTGAGGTGGAGAAATTCTAGATAGATATATTCGGACTCACCTCAACGCACAGCAAGGGCTCTGGAACCAGTCCTCTCGAGAGGGGCTGGACTTCATTCCACTCTGGTGTTGCCGTCAATGAGAGGCGCCGGGCAGGGGTGGCAATTCTTGCCCAGCCGGGAGAAGGCCCCGGGGAAGACCTAGGACACGCTGGAGGGACTATGTCTCACAGCTGGCCTGGGAACGCCTTGTTGTCCTTCCGGTGGAGCTGGAAGAGGTTGCCGGGGATCAGGAAGTCTGGACTTCCCTACTGAAACTGCTGCCCCCGTGACCCAGACCCGGATAAGCGGAAGAAAATGGAATGGAACACCATGTTCTCAAGCATAAGGGTGTTCACATGTGCACTTGGCACCAGGACACCCTCGGCCTCAGTTTGATGATTGACTTTGTGGTTGTGTCGTCGGACTTGCGGCCACATGTTTTGGACACTCGGGTGAAGAGAGGGGCAGAGCTGTCAACCGATCACCACCTGGTGGTGAGTTGGTTCGGATGGTGGGGGAGGATGCCAGTCAGACCTGGCAGACCCAAACGCATTGTGAGGGTCTGCCGGGAATGTCTGGCAGAGTCCCCTGTCAGAAGGAGTTTTAACTCCCACCTCCGGGAGAACTTTCACCATGTCCCGAGGGAGGCAGTGGACAATGAGTCCGAGTGGGCCATGTTCCGTCCCTCCATTGTCGATGCAGCTGATCGGAGCTGTGGCCGTAAGGTGGTCGGTGCCTGTTGTGGCGGTAATCCAAGAACCCGTTGGTGGACACCAGCTGTGAGGGATGCCGTCAAGCTGAAGAAAGAGTCCTATCAGACCGTCTTGGCCCATGGGACTCTGGAGGCAGCTAACGGGTACCGGCAGGCCAAGCGGTCTACAGCTCTGGTGGTCGCTGAGACAAAAACTCTGACATAGGAGAAGTTCGGAGAGGCCATGGAAAGCTTTGCCTTTGCCTTTCGGCTCTGCTGCCTGACCTATGGTCATGAGCTTTGGGTAGTGACCGAAAGAACAAAACCGCGGGTACAAGCGGCCGAAATGAGTTTTCACCGCAGGGTGGCTGGGCTCTCCCTTAGAGATAGGGTGAGAAGCACTGTCATCCGGGAGAGACTCGGAGTAGAACCGCTGCTCCTCCGCATTGAGAGGAGTCAGATGAGATGGCTTGGGAATCTGGTTAGGATCCCTCCCGAACGCCTTCCTGGGGAGGTGTTCAGGGGACGTCCAACCGGTAGGAGGCCTCGGAGAAGACCCAGGACACTTTGGAGAAACTATGTCTCTCAGCTGGCCTGGGAACGCCTCGAGATCCGCCGGGAGGAGCTGGACGAAGTGGCCGGGAAGAGCGACATCTAGGCTTCCCTGCTTAGGCTGCTGCCCCCGCGACCCGACCTCGGATAAGCGGAAGAAAAAGGAAGGATGGATGGATAAATCTGGTGTTATAATGCTGGTGAAGTTAGTTTCACGTTGGACGCTGGGTATTCGGCTCGCGGATTCCCTCGTTGTGCCCGGACTCCTCTGTCATGATGCCGGAGGCCCGTGCTGGAAGTGCCGCTTTTCCGTTTTTATCTTTTATTGGATGGGCATTTATTTCCATTAGGGACCTCACTGAGGTTTGTTACAAAAGCCAAACAATACTGTTGGTCATGCTGGATCAGGATCGGATCAGCAGGACTATAAAAAAAATCTAATCAGATGGTAAGTATAACTTTTCCCCAGCCTCATTTTCCAAAACATACATTTTTATTTTGTATGGTTTGTTTCTCAGAATATTACAACTTTAAAAGAATGACATATTTGTTTCTTTAACATTTCAACGCTATGCTACTTCAATTAAACTTTTCCTCATAAAATTGCCATTTTTTCTTCTCAAAATTTGACTTTATTGTCCTAAAATTCGAGCTGCTTTTCCATTTCTGCTGGTATTTTTTCCTAAATTGGTGTTTTACATTCTTGTAATTTTGTTATGATATTATGACTTAATACCCTTAATACTTGTACTTGTAATACTTAATACTCGTAACATTATGGCGTGAAAATATTTTTCCCATTTTTTTTTCCAACATTCTGCTTCTTCAGTATTTTCTTCTCTTATTATGACTTAATTTCCATTATATTTGGACCTTGTTACCAATATATAACTTTTTCCCTTCCCATTATTCAGAAATGACACGTTTAGGTTTGTTTCTCATAATATAATATTTATTTTGCACATTTCACATTTGCCATACAGGTGTAAAAGTAAGTTAAGCAGTGTTCTTTGTAAAAGGTCATGTGAGTACCAGGACAGAACTGGTCAAAATGCCCAATTCTGCCCATCACACGTCCCATTTTGCAGATAAACTCGTGCTACTCGCCCATCCAGAGTGATTTAACAGTTTATTCATGTGTGGGGGTTACGGTGATGCTTTTATGACGCGTTCATAAATCGGCTGTCATGTGTGCCGTAAAAACAACAAGCAGGCGCACACTTTTCACTAGCAAGATGCTGGCATTTATTCCTGTTGGGACCACTGCCAGGTAACAGTATCAATCCATGCCGCCCCCTAGCGGTAGATTTTGGCCAAACCTGCTGGTTGACAAAGAGGCAGAAGGCCTGCAGTGACGTCATGTCTACAAGTACTAAACACTGCAGCTTGCTTGTGGTGCATCGCTTACTAGAGAGGATTGAAATTCACTTGACAAATAACATTTTCCTTTGTTTTAACAGCTGTGTACAGATCTTCTGGGGGGCTGGTTGACTTTGATTGTCTTGTAGGAGGCAACAGCGACACCCAGCGTTGACTGGGAGCACAGCTCTAGAAAATGGTAAGCGTAAAAGACAAGGAAAACGGGCAAACAAAACAAACACATTAAACACATAAAGAAAAAATAGTCACAGTTTGCAGTTATGTACAAACACTGCATTCCAAATGATTATGCAAAGGATATTTTTGTCTGATTTTACTAAATATACAATATAATTCAGTCATCATTTTCAGGTCATCAACCATTAGCATGAATGTTTTTGAACAAACCTCCCAATAACATTTTCAAAAATATAAATTATAAATAATTATAAATATAATATTACAAATAAAATGTATTATTACTACGCACAACCGTTTCAAAGCATTTGATGGGTTGTTAAGAGTCGAAAATGGTCATTTGTTGAATTTGCGGGATATTTACTGAAAGCAAAAGCTACTTCAATCACTAAGATTTGAACAAGCCGTCTTACAAGTCAACATAACATCACCAACATTTTTGGAGCGTTCCTGCTTGAATTTCTTAGCAAAATGTGAGAATAACCTCCCACAGATGCTGTTTTGTTGTCATCTGCCTCCCAACCGCAGACGTTTTTAGATGAGATTTTTTGCTCGACGATTCTTCATATGCTCTCAATTGGGTTGAGGTCGGGGGGGAAAAAAGAGGCCTAACCGTGAGTTATTCTCCTTTTATGCGCATAGCAGGCAATGACAGAGAGGTAGTCGTTGCATTAAAGTCATTTTGCTACAGAAGGCATGCTTCTTCCTACATCCATCCTTCATTTGTCCTTCATCCATCCGGACCTCTGCATTTGTTCCTCCTTGTGAGCAAAAAATTCTGGTTGGTTAAATATTTTTGTAAAAAAAATGTCTGAAAAATGTCTTGAAAAGTACAACATGCTGGACTGCCGCTCAGATGCTATGCTAGAAACACGC
The DNA here is from genome assembly GCA_024372805.1 of Oostethus manadensis. NCBI lineage: Eukaryota > Metazoa > Chordata > Actinopteri > Syngnathiformes > Syngnathidae > Oostethus > Oostethus manadensis. The sequence goes on from QODF01000014.1 coordinate 1,309,229, forward strand.
CCACGCAGGGGGGTGTCTTTTTCCTCAATGGATCAGGATGTAATTTATGTGTTGGTATTTAACTGGTTTGATCTTGTGGCAGAAATTGTGGCACTTTATTGTGAATTATAGAATGTTTTCATGCCGTGTCCAAGACATTGCGATATTTTAGGCTTTTTTTGTCAGGAGAGAGATACTTTTTCTTTCCCATTTTGCTTGAAATCTGCGGCTTGCTTAATAATGTGGAACATCATTTTGAAGTGGTTTTCTTTTAATTGGGCTCAGCTGGCATACTTAATTATGACGTTGTCTGAGATGATATCAGTAACCCAAAAAGACACAATGCCATCTATCTATTTCATTAAAAAAACAAAAGAAATCTTATTTCTATGATACTAAAATCATATTTGCATAAAAATTTGGAACACAGTGCACAGATAGATGTTTCTTAATATTCTGACCCTGTCATTGCTAAGTAAAGGACATATGATGAACTAAAAAGTCACTTTCTGTGGAAATAGCCTGTGAATGCTGTAGCTGAACTGAAGTGCTGTGCAGAAAAATTGGGAACGTGGGAAAATTGATATTCTGAATGTTTAGGGACCCGGATGGTTTAAAATGTGGGCATTTATTTTTAGAACGTATGAGTCAGTGTGTCCAGAGTGCGCTCAACCTTCACTTGGAATGGTTAGGAAATGTGCAAGTTGTGGAACAAAAAAAGAAAAACAGGTGATAAATAATACAATTAAGTGGTAATTTTTAAATAAATGAATAATTTTGATATGAATATATTATATTTTGTGTATTTAATTCTGGTTGATGGTCACTTACTTGGTGTGTTCTCTCCAGACGAGTGCTTTTCATCTCCACTCGGTGTCACCTGTGCGAGTCTGGGCTTGACGAGGTTTGAGCGTCCTGTGGGTGAAGCACATTTATTTTTAACGAGACAAGATCTTCTCTGATGTCCGCCCCGGTTGCTCACCGCGCTCGGGCAGCGTTTTTGCCGCCTTCTCCTGCAGGTGTTTGCAGATAATGGCCTCCGCCCTCCGCTGGCTGGTGCGCGTGTCGGGGAAGGCCAATATCTCCGTGAGCCTCAGGTTGCTGTTCAGGGTCGTGTAGGCCGTGGGCCGCGCCACGGTGGGGAGAAGCTTCTGGTACTTCTGGCCGGTGAAGTCCATTTCTAGGCTTTGAACTGCTCTAATCCTGAAAGACAGATGGATTACGGCATTACCTCATGGTCATGAGACATTGTGATTGAGTCGCAGTCTGCTTGCATTGTGGCCAACTGGTGCCAGCTATCCACCAGATCCAGCTCTGGTTTACATGCTGCAGTTTAGTTTAGGAAAGTTTGGCCTTTGTGCGAGTCTGTGTCCTACTGAGTGATGTTCTAGTGGGCTTCAGTGTTGATTATAGGGGGAGGTCCTGAGGGCTCCAGGAAACCCAGAACATTCTGTAAGACCCTAAGGAGTCAATGGGAGTTACCTGTGCTTGGTCAGGATGGTGTAAACCTGCTGCACCAACAATTCGGCCGCTCCCGCTTTACAGTGGAGGGTTCCGTAAACAAACTTCTCCGTCAGGTGAAGATGCAGCTTCTGTAAGGACTAAAAGAGACAACATGGAAGAAGGTTAGCGTTATAAAACACTATCTTGCTGGCTTATCATCATCAAAATGACGTTGTTGCTGTCCATGGTGCCAAAGCCTGTAGGCCCTGCTCTTTGTTCCACTATAGTGCTGGGTGGACTAATCTGTTTCTTGCAAACACATTATTCTTTGCCTTACCCGTCGTATTTTGTTCCAGTTGTCCAGCTTAGCAGAAAGCGACAACCCTTTGCTGTAGGAGAGCATTTCAAATTCCTTGGGGTAGTAACGGGAAAAGATCTCAGCCACATGGTAGCCACTGGAAAAATCTCTGGGAAGGAAACCACAACACTTTATCATACGCCTCTGGTAGTTATCAAACGTAGTTACATGCAATATTGTGCAGCAAATGAGTGAATTGACTTGTGAAACAGCGCCCTCTGCCGGATTCGTAGCTGTGGCACTCCAAGTACTTAGCTGGCTTAAATAATTTGAACATTTATTAATTATTAAATATTATTTGCAATTTTAAGCAGACACAAAATTAGTTTTATGTATTAAGGGTAGATGTTATATATTAATATAGCGCGTATAAATGCTTGTTTTGCGTCCGCACGTTAGAAAAAAAAACGAGACTTGTGAAACAGCGCCCTCTGCTGGACTCATAGCTGTAGCACTCAAACGACTTCGCGTCTAAAAATGTACAGTTTAACGTATTAAATGAAGATTACATGAATTAATAAAAAGCTTTTAAAAGCTTGTTTTGTTTCTGCACGTTAGAAAAAAAGCTGTCGGGACTTACCTGCGTACGTTCATCGGCTGGACGGACAGTTCCAAGTTCTGCAGCCATCTTATCACATCCCTCGGCAGTCCCGTCATCGTCACGAGTCTCCTCGGTCGGTTCCGAGCTTCCTGTTCGACCCAAACGACACACGAAGCGACTAATTCTTACTTCTCCCGGCGAGCTGACATGTTATGGCGTCAAAACAACGCTCGTCATGGCGGCGGTCCTTTAATAGTGAGACGGCTAAAGCTAGCGTGTGACGCGAGAGGCACTGTTGTGTTGTCTCCATGGTAACGCCTTCTTCCTCGTGGCTACGGTGCGAGCAAACAGGGTATGGTGGCGCTCTGCTGCCCCTAGCGGTAGAAGGTGATGTTTACACAAATGTGCCTATTAATTCAAATGTGAGGCAATTCAAAATATTCTTTCATTCATCTTCTATGCCGCTTATCCTCATTAGGGTCACGGGGATGCTGGAGCCTATCGCAGATTTATTTTTATTTTGTGTTATTATAGGCACATATGTAACATTTACAACAGTTTCAATTTGGCAATTTATCTGTCACAGCATTCACAAGTATTTTAAAGCACTTTAATGTGTTTGTTTAGACTATACAATAAAAAAAAGTGCATCAAATTATTTCAATTCCACTACGAATGAATTCTTTTTTTCTTCACAAATGTATCACTATTTATGTTTTCCACACACTGATGAGCTGGCTATACTGTACAGCAGCATTAACTCTCACTGGTACCGCAGGAAGTTCCTGATCTGGGCAGGCAGGGGGAGATGGGACAGGAGGTGAAGTCGGTCCCGGCCGACACACTTCCTGATACAGTGGCGACACAGCTGACTCAGCAGTCGCGGCGTGGCTACCAAAAGGAGAACGTCGCAATTACTGGTACATACTTTGCTGTACCTTTGGTGACCTTTGACGCGCCATGTTTTTTACCTTCATAAAGTAGCAGGAAGCCCTCTGTTGAACTGCTGGGCGGGGCCACATCCACCGGCCTCTGACATTCGGTGTTCCTGGCGTTAATGTCGGCGCCGAAGTCCAGCAGCAGCTTTACGACCGCCGTGCAGTCTTTCTCTGCCGCCGCGTGCAAGGGCGAGTCCGAGGATTTGCCTTTTTGGACGTTGGCGCCTGAATGAGGGGCAGAATAATGTGCTTATTTACCAGCCAGTCTGTTTCATTCCACCATTAGCCACTAGAGGGCATGTTTACCTTCCCTGAGGAGCTTTCTGGCACACTCCAGCTCCTGGCAGACACAGGCTGTGTACAGGGCCGTGCCCAGGTGGGGAATGTCCGCGTCCACGTCTGCACCCCATGTAAGCAGAACCTCCACGCAACCGTAATGGCCTTGAGTCAAAGTGAGCACAATCTTATTAGTGTAAACATATAGGTGGCAGTAAAGGGTGCTGACCTCTGCTGGTGGCCTCGTGGATGGGTGACGGGTGGTGCACGAGGCTCTGAGCCTTGGCGCCGTTTTCCAAAAGGATTTCCGTGCACGCCACGCTGCCCACCGCGCAGGCGTTGAACAGCGGTGTGGCGCCGTCGACCGTGCAGGCGTTGACCTGTAAACATCCCGCCGTTACTCGTCGCTGCTGTTTAAACTCAACAGACCGTCTTTTTGTAATACTGACGCTGGCGCTGGCGTCGATGAGGGCTCTGGCGCAGGCCACGTGGTCCCCCAGGCAGGCTTCGTGTAGCGGAGTCACGTGGTCTATGGTTTGGGCGTTGACACTGTGACCCTGCAGGTCGCAGCCAAAATACACACTTTAGGTCCTTGTGGAAAGTTTACCAACATAAGGTGACCATGTGTCATCGTGACAAGTCAGGACTGCGCGCCGCCAGCCTCGTGTCCCATTACATAACAAAACCAGAAGTTCCAGGCCAGAAGGTCTGCTACAAATGTGGTGGAAATATACAGTATGGTGGCTTTTAGTGCCAACAGGAAATACATGTGAATCCAATTATACAAATCACATGTGATATTATTCATGTATGTCAAATATATGAATATATTTGACATAAGATATAAAATACAATGCATTATAATTTTACAAATGTTATTATTTCATGACTTCAATTTTTTCATTCCATTTTTTGCTCATTTAATTTCATTTCGGTCCTCAAATGCAACGGAAAACAGCAAAAACAATTTAAAAAAAATTAGTATTCATGCACTAGACACTGAAAAATGTTAGCAATATTAATTTAGTCATGTGAATTGCTTATGTAGTTTTTTGTACGCAAACCCTAATATCGGGCAAATAAAAGGGCCTCCATTAAAAACTCCTTATCTTCAACAGCCGCCGTGCACTCACCTGCAAAATGAGGGTCCTCAGGGCCAGCAGGCGACCCTGACTGGCGGCATCGTGAAGCGGAGAGCGGTCTGTCCAGGATCCTGCAATGACAATTTGGGACATTCATTACTGTCGCGCTAATGCGCTGTGCAGGCACACAACCTGTTTACAAGCGCTATTCACGCCACGCTACATTGCGCACATAATCGTGCAACAGTACTCTCTGATGGAAGAAGGTTAACCGCTCAGGTGAGTGATTTGTGTATTTGTTTGTGGATCATTTCAAGTGTATGCCATGCGAAGCGGCAACACACGACTTGTGATTTCATTTATCCAAGACCCACCTCGGTGCTTTTTTTTTAATTGTGACCGCCAAATAATCCACCATGGGGCCAAAGAAGGTTGCAAGTTGCAATTTCACATTGCTTTCTGCAAAGAAAACAACTTATTCTCTATAAAATGTATTTTTTGGGGTATCTGGAACATATTAATTCTTTTTACATTATTTTCTATTGGAAATTATATTTTCTTCGATTTTTGTATGTTTTGATTCCCATCTGACCTTTTGGAACGAATGAATGCTGGAAACGTTCATTTATACACTCTTCAGATTTATAGCGATTCAAAAGCACACTACAATTACTAAAAGATAGAAACCACTTGACACTGGGACAGATTATTTCTATATAAATGGTTTCCTGTGCACAGTAATCCCTCGTTTATCACGATTATTTAGTTGCACGCCCGACTGTGATGAGTGAATTTCCACAAAGTGGGGTTCGTTATTTAGAAAAAAGATTCTTTTCGTAGTTAAAAAAATAAAAACCTCTTTATGACCTTTGGAATACGAATTTGTAACACAATTAGAGCTCCCTAAACAGGAGATAACACCCCTACAGTATAGTCACCTTTGCACTCCTATTAGTAGTGGGAGCGATTATTTCAATTTATATGGTTTCCTATGGATAAAATTCGTTTATCGCAAATAATTGGTTGCACACCCGACTGTGATGAGTGAATTTCCACAAAGAGGGGTTCCTTATTTATAAATGGAAAATTTTCATAGCTAAAGCAGCGAAAACCTGTTTACAACCTTCTAAATGTGGATTTTATTATTACTAGAGCCCTCTAGACATGAAATAACACCCCTATGGTCACCTTTGCACTCCTATTAGACAGAAATAAGACTTGTGCTCGTGTGTTGCCAAATGAGGTGTGGTATGAGGGGAGCAAGTGGGGGAGGGCGGACAGGAAGATGGGTTTTATCCTGGTAGTAGTAGCCCGAGTTGGGGATTGTTGCGCCTTTAGTGAGATAATTCAAACCTGCAATGAAAAAATGCTGCCGTTCCAACAATAGAGTCTGGTGCTTGTGTGTCTCACGGAGCTGACATCACATCTTTGAACGCGTCTTCCGAATCCCCTGTCGATGTTCATTTAGCCCCCGTTGCGCTAGTAAATTATCTGACCATTAACAGGCCGTATTTAACCACCACACGGTTTTACTTACGAATGACTGCAGTTTGACACGGGGACAGACTATGTAGCTTCGCATCAGTGCTGCTACTGGATACGTCAGCAGGGCCAAAATGGCTACTGTGTTGTTGTGGTTGTGCCTTAAGCTTGAGGGGGGCGGGGGCGACTTGCCTGGCCGGGAATGGAAAGTAGGGCAGCGTGGTGGTATCATGACCCGGTTCTATTAATACATGAGAGGATCTACAGCGTCTTGCTACAGGAATACAGCACATGTGCAGTCGCGGTTAGACCAGTCCTAACGCGCCGTCTGTACGTCACACGAATGTAAGGACTGGCGTGTGGTGACCTTCCACCTGTAAGGGCCTGGAGGTCGACGCCGACAAACACTCACCGCGTGGCTGAGCGTGGTCGTAAAACTCGGCGGATATCCTGGCCGCCTCTTTGCGGTTGCCGCGCACGATGTAGAAGTAAGTGAGCAGGTTGAGGGAGATCTTGACAAAGAGCTTGAAGCAGAAGAGCGCCAAGATGCTGAGGTAGACGTTGGACAGCTGGGCCGCAAAGGGCTTGCCGGCCAGCTCCTCCGCCGGGTCGGACATTTCCTCTGCTCGGGATGACGACGAGGATGAAGGCGGGCCTCTGAGTCGGTTGGCGAGGGGGGAAAAAAACCAGAATGGAAAAAATTCCCTGCAGCTGCTGCTGGGAGCGGGATCAACTTGTGCTATGTTATGTTATTGCACGCTGCTGCACTGCATTCTGTGGACCGCACTACCTGGCCGGGCTCGTTGTACTACATACTATGTACGACATACGCAGTTTTTAATACTGTGTCCTTGCTGGTACACCTTCACGCACAATGGGATTTCAATACAATACAAATAAAATAAATATTACGTTTATTATGACGTTTTTGCAGAGCTGCTGGGGGATGAAAGTATCTGTCATATATAAATAAATACGTATGTTTGTGTGTAATATACATAATTTAAGTTAAAATAATAACATTATTATAAATGTGTGTTCTTAAATTCAAATACAAATGAATTCATTTTAATACAGATTTATTATAAAGAACGAAAATTGATTTATTGAAGTATCAGCCTCGCGCCTGTAGGTGGCAGTACCAACCCACCCATGCTGCATCTTTGAAGAATTGTGGGAGATAGTTTTCTCTCAAGATGACTCCAAGCCCGTCTAATAACACCAGTGTGTCTTATAATGGGACGCTTTTTAAAGATAATTAGGGCAATTATTTGACCAGCAGGGTGGTGAGAGGAGAGACACTCGTGCATTAAAATGAAGTCTTTGCCCTGCAAGCTCATCCTTTGTGGGCTATTTTTGGAAAAGGGAGGGTGAGAAAGGGTAGGGAACATGTATTTGTCAATTGGGACAGGATTTTGGATACAAAAAATCCATCAGGGGTTGCCACTACCGTTGATTCAAACATTGATATCGCCAACAAGAGGATAGTATCGGTGTCAAATCGATACTATCATGGCGGGATCGATTATTGTCAGAGGAATACGCAGGCCNTCCAGAGTGATTTAACAGTTTATTCATGTGTGGGGGTTACGGTGATGCTTTTATGACGCGTTCATAAATCGGCTGTCATGTGTGCCGTAAAAACAACAAGCAGGCGCACACTTTTCACTAGCAAGATGCTGGCATTTATTCCTGTTGGGACCACTGCCAGGTAACAGTATCAATCCATGCCGCCCCCTAGCGGTAGATTTTGGCCAAACCTGCTGGTTGACAAAGAGGCAGAAGGCCTGCAGTGACGTCATGTCTACAAGTACTAAACACTGCAGCTTGCTTGTGGTGCATCGCTTACTAGAGAGGATTGAAATTCACTTGACAAATAACATTTTCCTTTGTTTTAACAGCTGTGTACAGATCTTCTGGGGGGCTGGTTGACTTTGATTGTCTTGTAGGAGGCAACAGCGACACCCAGCGTTGACTGGGAGCACAGCTCTAGAAAATGGTAAGCGTAAAAGACAAGGAAAACGGGCAAACAAAACAAACACATTAAACACATAAAGAAAAAATAGTCACAGTTTGCAGTTATGTACAAACACTGCATTCCAAATGATTATGCAAAGGATATTTTTGTCTGATTTTACTAAATATACAATATAATTCAGTCATCATTTTCAGGTCATCAACCATTAGCATGAATGTTTTTGAACAAACCTCCCAATAACATTTTCAAAAATATAAATTATAAATAATTATAAATATAATATTACAAATAAAATGTATTATTACTACGCACAACCGTTTCAAAGCATTTGATGGGTTGTTAAGAGTCGAAAATGGTCATTTGTTGAATTTGCGGGATATTTACTGAAAGCAAAAGCTACTTCAATCACTAAGATTTGAACAAGCCGTCTTACAAGTCAACATAACATCACCAACATTTTTGGAGCGTTCCTGCTTGAATTTCTTAGCAAAATGTGAGAATAACCTCCCACAGATGCTGTTTTGTTGTCATCTGCCTCCCAACCGCAGACGTTTTTAGATGAGATTTTTTGCTCGACGATTCTTCATATGCTCTCAATTGGGTTGAGGTCGGGGGGGAAAAAAGAGGCCTAACCGTGAGTTATTCTCCTTTTATGCGCATAGCAGGCAATGACAGAGAGGTAGTCGTTGCATTAAAGTCATTTTGCTACAGAAGGCATGCTTCTTCCTACATCCATCCTTCATTTGTCCTTCATCCATCCGGACCTCTGCATTTGTTCCTCCTTGTGAGCAAAAAATTCTGGTTGGTTAAATATTTTTGTAAAAAAAATGTCTGAAAAATGTCTTGAAAAGTACAACATGCTGGACTGCCGCTCAGATGCTATGCTAGAAACACGCCCACGCAGGGGGGTGTCTTTTTCCTCAATGGATCAGGATGTAATTTATGTGTTGGTATTTAACTGGTTTGATCTTGTGGCAGAAATTGTGGCACTTTATTGTGAATTATAGAATGTTTTCATGCCGTGTCCAAGACATTGCGATATTTTAGGCTTTTTTTGTCAGGAGAGAGATACTTTTTCTTTCCCATTTTGCTTGAAATCTGCGGCTTGCTTAATAATGTGGAACATCATTTTGAAGTGGTTTTCTTTTAATTGGGCTCAGCTGGCATACTTAATTATGACGTTGTCTGAGATGATATCAGTAACCCAAAAAGACACAATGCCATCTATCTATTTCATTAAAAAAACAAAAGAAATCTTATTTCTATGATACTAAAATCATATTTGCATAATAATTTGGAACACAGTGCACAGATAGATGTTTCTTAATATTCTGACCCTGTCATTGCTAAGTAAAGGACATATGATGAACTAAAAAGTCACTTTCTGTGGAAATAGCCTGTGAATGCTGTAGCTGAACTGAAGTGCTGTGCAGAAAAATTGGGAACGTGGGAAAATTGATATTCTGAATATTTAGGGACCCGGATGGTTTAAAATGTGGGCATTTATTTTTAGAACGTATGAGTCAGTGTGTCCAGAGTGCGCTCAACCTTCACTTGGAATGGTTAGGAAATGTGCAGGTTGTGGAACAAAAAAAGAAAAACAGGTGATAAATAATACAATTAAGTGGTAAATTTTAGATAAATGAATAATTTTGATATGAATATATTATATTTTGTGTATTTAATTCTGGTTGATGGTCACTTACTTGGTGTGTTCTCTCCAGACGAGTGCTTTTCATCTCCACTCGGTGTCACCTGTGCGAGTCTGGGCTTGACGAGGTTTGAGCGTCCTGTGGGTGAAGCACATTTATTTTTAACGAGACAAGATCTTCTCTGATGTCCGCCCCGGTTGCTCACCGCGCTCGGGCAGCGTTTTTGCCGCCTTCTCCTGCAGGTGTTTGCAGATAATGGCCTCCGCCCTCCGCTGGCTGGTGCGCGTGTCGGGGAAGGCCAATATCTCCGTGAGCCTCAGGTTGCTGTTCAGGGTCGTGTAGGCCGTGGGCCGCGCCACGGTGGGGAGAAGCTTCTGGTACTTCTGGCCGGTGAAGTCCATTTCTAGGCTTTGAACTGCTCTAATCCTGAAAGACAGATGGATTACGGCATTACCTCATGGTCATGAGACATTGTGATTGAGTCGCAGTCTGCTTGCATTGTGGCCAACTGGTGCCAAGCTATCCACCAGATCCAGCTCTGGTTTACATGCTACAGTTTAGTTTAGGAAAGTTTGGCCTTTGTGCGAGTCTGTGTCCTACTGAGTGATGTTCTAGTGGGCTTCAGTGTTGATTATAGGGGGAGGTCCTGAGGGCTCCAGGAAACCCAGAACATTCTGTAAGACCCTAAGGAGTCAATGGGAGTTACCTGTGCTTGGTCAGGATGGTGTAAACCTGCTGCACCAACAATTCGGCCGCTCCCGCTTTACAGTGGAGGGTTCCGTAAACAAACTTCTCCGTCAGGTGAAGATGCAGCTTCTGTAAGGACTAAAAGAGACAACATGGAAGAAGGTTAGCGTTATAAAACACTATCTTGCTGGCTTATCATCATCAAAATGACGTTGTTGCTGTCCATGGTGCCAAAGCCTGTAGGCCCTGCTCTTTGTTCCACTATAGTGCTGGGTGGACTAATCTGTTTCTTGCAAACACATTATTCTTTGCCTTACCCGTCGTATTTTGTTCCAGTTGTCCAGCTTAGCAGAAAGCGACAACCCTTTGCTGTAGGAGAGCATTTCAAATTCCTTGGGGTAGTAACGGGAAAAGATCTCAGCCACATGGTAGCCACTGGAAAAATCTCTGGGAAGGAAACCACAACACTTTATCATACGCCTCTGGTAGTTATCAAACGTAGTTACATGCAATATTGTGCAGCAAATGAGTGAATTGACTTGTGAAACAGCGCCCTCTGCCGGATTCGTAGCTGTGGCACTCCAAGTACTTAGCTGGCTTAAATAATTTGAACATTTATTAATTATTAAATATTATTTGCAATTTTAAGCAGACACAAAATTAGTTTTATGTATTAAGGGTAGATGTTATATATTAATATAGCGCGTATAAATGCTTGTTTTGCGTCCGCACGTTAGAAAAAAAAACGAGACTTGTGAAACAGCGCCCTCTGCTGGACTCATAGCTGTAGCACTCAAACGACTTCGCGTCTAAAAATGTACAGTTTAACGTATTAAATGAAGATTACATGAATTAATAAAAAGCTTTTAAAAGCTTGTTTTGTTTCTGCACGTTAGAAAAAAAGCTGTCGGGACTTACCTGCGTACGTTCATCGGCTGGACGGACAGTTCCAAGTTCTGCAGCCATCTTATCACATCCCTCGGCAGTCCCGTCATCGTCACGAGTCTCCTCGGTCGGTTCCGAGCTTCCTGTTCGACCCAAACGACACACGAAGCGACTAATTCTTACTTCTCCCGGCGAGCTGACATGTTATGGCGTCAAAACAACGCTCGTCATGGCGGCGGTCCTTTAATAGTGAGACGGCTAAAGCTAGCGTGTGACGCGAGAGGCACTGTTGTGTTGTCTCCATGGTAACGCCTTCTTCCTCGTGGCTACGGTGCGAGCAAACAGGGTATGGTGGCGCTCTGCTGCCCCTAGCGGTAGAAGGTGATGTTTACACAAATGTGCCTATTAATTCAAATGTGAGGCAATTCAAAATATTCATTCATTCATTTTCTATGCCGCTTATCCTCATTAGGGTCACGGGGATGCTGGAGCCTATCGCAGATTTATTTTTATAGACACATATGTAACATTTACAACAGTTTCAATTTGGCAATTTATCTGTCACAGCATTCACAAGTATTTTAAAGCACTTTAATGTGTTTGTTTAGACTATACAATAAAAAAAAGTGCATCAAATTATTTCAATTCCACTACGAATGAATTCTTTTTTTCTTCACAAATGTATCACTATTTATGTTTTCCAGACACTGATGAGCTGGCTATACTGTGCAGTAGCATTAACTCTCACTGGTACCGCAGGAAGTTCCTGATCTGGGCAGGCAGGGGGAGATGGGACAGGAGGTGAAGTCGGTCCCGGCCGACACACTTCCTGATACAGTGGCGACACAGCTGACTCAGCAGTCGCGGCGTGGCTACCAAAAGGAGAACGTCACAATTACAGGTACATACTTTGCTGTACCTTTGGTGACCTTTGACGCGCCATGTTTTTTACCTTCATAAAGTAGCAGGAAGCCCTCTGTTGAACTGCTGGGCGGGGCCACATCCACCGGCCTCTGACATTCGGTGTTCCTGGCGTTAATGTCGGCGCCGAAGTCCAGCAGCAGCTTTACGACCGCCGTGCAGTCTTTCTCTGCCGCCGCGTGCAAGGGCGAGTCCGAGGATTTGCCTTTTTGGACGTTGGCGCCTGAATGAGGGGCAGAATAATGTGCTTATTTACCAGCCAGTCTGTTTCATTCCACCATTAGCCACTAGAGGGCATGTTTACCTTCCCTGAGGAGCTTTCTGGCACACTCCAGCTCCTGGCAGACACAGGCTGTGTACAGGGCCGTGCCCAGGTGGGGAATGTCCGCGTCCACGTCTGCACCCCATGTAAGCAGAACCTCCACGCAACCGTAATGGCCTTGAGTCAAAGTGAGCACAATCTTATTAGTGTAAACATATAGGTGGCAGTAAAGGGTGCTGACCTCTGCTGGTGGCCTCGTGGATGGGTGACGGGTGGTGCACGAGGCTCTGAGCCTTGGCGCCGTTTTCCAAAAGGATTTCCGTGCACGCCACGCTGCCCACCGCGCAGGCGTTGAACAGCGGTGTGGCGCCGTCGACCGTGCAGGCGTTGACCTGTAAACATCCCGCCGTTACTCGTCGCTGCTGTTTAAACTCAACAGACCGTCTTTTTGTAATACTGACGCTGGCGCCGGCGTCGATGAGGGCTCTGGCGCAGGCCACGTGGTCCCCCAGGCAGGCTTCGTGTAGCGGAGTCACGTGGTCTATGGTTTGGGCGTTGACACTGTGACCCTGCAGGTCGCAGCCAAAATACACACTTGTGGAAAGTTTACCAACATAAGGTGACCATGTGTCATCGTGACAAGTCAGGACTGCGCGCCGCCAGCCTCGTGTCCCATTACATAACAAAACCAGAAGTTCCAGGCCAGAAGGTCTGCTACAAATGTGGTGGAAATATACAGTATGGTGGCTTTTAGTGCCAACAGGAAATACATGTGAATCCAATTATACAAATCACATGTGATATTATTCATGTATGTCAAATATATGAATATATTTGACATAAGATATAAAATACAATGCATTATAATTTTACAAATGTTATTATTTCATGACTTCAATTTTTTCATTCCATTTTTTGCTCATTTAATTTCATTTCGGTCCTCAAATGCAACGGAAAACAGCAAAAACAATTTAAAAAAAATTAGTATTCATGCACTAGACACTGAAAAATGTTAGCAATATTAATTTAGTCATGTGAATTGCTTATGTAGTTTTTTGTACGCAAACCCTAATATCGGGCAAATAAAAGGGCCTCCATTAAAAACTCCTTATCTTCAACAGCCGCCGTGCACTCACCTGCAAAATGAGGGTCCTCAGGGCCAGCAGGCGACCCTGACTGGCGGCATCGTGAAGCGGAGAGCGGTCTGTCCAGGATCCTGCAATGACAATTTGGGACATTCATTACTGTCGCGCTAATGCGCTGTGCAGGCACACAACCTGTTTACAAGCGCTATTCACGCCACGCTACATTGCGCACATAATCGTGCAACAGTACTCTCTGATGGAAGAAGGTTAACCGCTCAGGTGAGTGATTTGTGTATTTGTTTGTGGATCATTTCAAGTGTATGCCATGCGAAGCGGCAACACACGACTTGTGATTTCATTTATCCAAGACCCACCTCGGTGCTTTTTTTTGTTGTGACCGCCAAATAATCCACCATGGGGCCAAAGAAGGTTGCAAGTTGCAATTTCACATTGCTTTCTGCAAAGAAAACTACTTATTCTCTATAAAATGTATTTTTTGGGGTATCTGGAACATATTAATTCTTTTTACATTATTTTCTATTGGAAATTATATTTTCTTCGATTTTTGTATGTTTTGATTCCCATCTGACCTTTTGGAACAAATGAATGCTGGAAACGTTCATTTATACACTCTTCAGATTTATAGCGATTCAGTAGCACACTACAATTACTAAAAGATAGCAACCACTTGACACTGGGACAGATTATTTCTACATAAATTGTTTCCTGTGCACAGTAATCCCTCGTTTATCGCGATTATTTAGTTGCACGCCCAACTGTGATGAGTGAATTTCCACAAAGTGGGGTTCGTTATTTAGAAAAAAGATTATTTTCGTAGTTAGAACAATAGAAACCTCTTTATGACCTTTTGAATACGAATTTGTAACACAATTAGAGCTCCCTAAACAAGAGATAACACCCCTACAGTATAGTCACCTTTGCACTCCTATTAGTAGTGGGAGCGATTATTTCAATTTATATGGTTTCCTATGGATAAAATTCGTTTATCGCAAATAATTGGTTGCACACCCGACTGTGATGAGTGAATTTCCACAAAGAGGGGTTCCTTATTTATAAATGGAAAATTTTCATAGCTAGAGCAGCGAAAACCTGTTTACAACGTTCTAAATGTGGATTTTATTATTACTAGAGCCCTCTAGACATGAAATAACACCCCTATAGTCACCTTTGCACTCCTATTAGACAGAAATAAGACTTGTGCTCGTGTGTTGCCAAATGAGGTGTGGTTTGAGGAGAGCTGAGTGGGGGAGGGCGGACAGGAAGATGGGTTTTATCCTGGTAGTAGTAGCCCGAGTTGGGGATTGTTGCGCCTTTAGTGAGATAATTCAAACCTGCAATGAAAAAATGCTGCCGTTCCAACAATAGAGTCTGGTGCTTGTGTGTCTCACGGAGCTGACATCACATCTTTGAACGCGTCTTCCGAATCCCCTGTCGATGTTCATTTAGCCCCCGTTGCGCTAGTAAATTATCTGACCATTAACAGGCCGTATTTAACCACCACACGGTTTTACTTACGAATGACTGCAGTTTGACACGGGAACAGACTATGTAGCTTCGCATCAGTGCTGCTACTGGATACGTCAGCAGGGCCAAAATGGCTACTGTGTTGTTGTGGTTGTGCCTTAAGCTTGAGGGGGGCGGGGGCGACTTGCCTGGCCGGGAATGGAAAGTAGGGCAGCGTGGTGGTATCATGACCCGGTTCTATTAATACATGAGAGGATCTACAGCGTCTTGCTACAGGAATACAGCACATGTGCAGTCGCGGTTAGACCAGTCCTAACGCGCCGTCTGTACGTCACACGAATGTAAGGACTGGCGTGTGGTGACCTTCCACCTGTAAGGGCCTGGAGGTCGACGCCGACAAACACTCACCGCGTGGCTGAGCGTGGTCGTAAAACTCGGCGGATATCCTGGCCGCCTCTTTGCGGTTGCCGCGCACGATGTAGAAGTAAGTGAGCAGGTTGAGGGAGATCTTGACAAAGAGCTTGAAGCAGAAGAGCGCCAAGATGCTGAGGTAGACGTTGGACAGCTGGGCCGCAAAGGGCTTGCCGGCCAGCTCCTCCGCCGGGTCGGACATTTCCTCTGCTCGGGATGACGACGAGGATGAAGGCGGGCCTCTGAGTCGGTTGGCGAGGGGGGAAAAAAACCAGAATGGAAAAAATTCCCTGCAGCTGCTGCTGGGAGCGGGATCAACTTGTGCTATGTTATGTTATTGCACGCTGCTGCACTGCATTCTGTGGACCGCACTACCTGGCCGGGCTCGTTGTACTACATACTATGTACGACATACGCAGTTTTTAATACTGTGTCCTTGCTGGTACACCTTCACGCACAATGGGATTTCAATACAATACAAATAAAATAAATATTACGTTTATTATGACGTTTTTGCAGAGCTGCTGGGGGATGAAAGTATCTGTCATATATAAATAAATACGTATGTTTGTGTGTAATATACATAATTTAAGTTAAAATAATAACATTATTATAAATGTGTGTTCTTAAATTCAAATACAAATGAATTCATTTTAATACAGATTTATTATAAAGAACGAAAATTGATTTATTGAAGTATCAGCCTCGCGCCTGTAGGTGGCAGTACCAACCCACCCATGCTGCATCTTTGAAGAATTGTGGGAGATAGTTTTCTCTCAAGATGACTCCAAGCCCGTCTAATAACACCAGTGTGTCTTATAATGGGACGCTTTTTAAAGATAATTAGGGCAATTATTTGACCAGCAGGGTGGTGAGAGGAGAGACACTCGTGCATTAAAATGAAGTCTTTGCCCTGCAAGCTCATCCTTTGTGGGCTATTTTTGGAAAAGGGAGGGTGAGAAAGGGTAGGGAACATGTATTTGTCAATTGGGACAGGATTTTGGATAGAAAAAATCCATCAGGGGTTGCCACTACCGTTGATTCAAACATTGATATCGCCAACAAGAGGATAGTATCGGTGTCAAATCGATACTATCATGGCGGGATCGATTATTGTCAGAGGAATACGCAGGCCAGGGGGCGGCTAACCGATTTCCTTCACTGGAAGAGGAGGCAAAATGTCTGGAGCTCCATGCAAGACCTCACCTCGTGGAGTTTCAGTGATAAAGAGAACGGTGAGGAATCAGCCCAGAACCACTCGGGAGGAACTAGTCAATGATCTCAAGGCAGCTGGGACCATAGTCACCACAAAAACAGTAGGTAACACACCACGCCGTGAAGGACTGAAATCCTGCTGTGCCCGCAAGGTCCCCCTGCTCAAGAAAGTCCATCTAAAGGCCCGTTTGAAGTTTGCCACTGGACATCTAACTGGTTCAGATGAAGACTGGGTGAAAGTGTTGTGGTCAGATGAGACCAAAATTGAGCTCTTTGGCATAAACTGAACTCGCCGTGTTTGGAGGAGGAGGAGGAATGCTGCCTATGACTCCAAAAACACCGTCAAATATGGAGGTGGAAACAATATGCTTTGGGGTGTTTTTCTGCCAAGGGGACAGGACAATTGCATCGCATCAAAGCGAGGATGGATGGAGCCATGTACCGTCAAGTGTTGGGTGAGATGGATCGTGGTTGGGTATTCCAGCATGACAATGATCCAAAACACACGGCCAAGGCAACAAAAGATTGGCTCAAGAAGAAGCATATTAAGGTCATGGAGTGGCCTAGTCAGTCTCCAGACCTTAATCCCATAGAAAATCTGTGGAGGGAGCTGAAGGTTGGAGTTGCCAAACATCAGCCACAAAACATGAAGGACTTGGAGAGGATCTGCAAAGAGGAGTGGGCCAAAAACCCCCCTGAGATGTGTGCAAACCTTGTGGCCAACTACAAGAACCGGCTGACCTCTGTGATTGCCAACAAAGGTTTTGCCACCAAGTACTGAAGCACGTTTTTCAAAGGGATCAAATACTTATTTCCTTTAAGGAAATGCAAATTAATTTATAACTCTTTTTGAAACGCATTTTTCTGGATTTTTTTTGTCATTGTTGTCTCTCAGTGTTCAAATAAAGCTACCATTGAAATTATAGACTGATCATTTCTTTGTTGGTGGGCAAACTTACAAAACCAGCTGGGGTTCAAATAGTTTTTCCTTCACTGTAACATGCAGACCGGAGTGAAACTGGTGCCGGAGTCTGACCAAGAAAGCAATGTGCCACTTCTGCCGGGCTCAGGGGGGCGTCTCTGTGAAGAACAAGCAATAAAGGCTTAAAAATGAACACCGCCTACTTATTGGGGGTGGGGGGGGTTGTGTGCCAGTTCAAGGACAGAGGAGGGTTTAGGGCATGTGGTGTTTACTGTGTTAACAGTCATTGATCACACAGTAGCACACAGACTACTTCAGGGAGAACATTGTTTGGTTGGAATAGCCACCATTTCCTGGAATAAAAATCATATTGTAAAATAAAATGATATCATGATGTGTGATAATGATATATCAGGTTAATTATAACATATTTGTATGCTTTTAATTGGTCGAATGTCACTAATTATAATTTATTTATTGTCAAATTTGACCTTACATTAATTGTAGTGTTATTTTACATTATATAATTTTTTTGGTCAATTTTAAAATGCAATGTATTAATTAATTGATACATTTTTACACAGATGGATTTATTTCTAATTGATGTATTCCGTGGTTGGCCGAGGCTACATCAACAAGCAACAAGGTGGCCTTTGACAGGTTTTGATGGGTTGTCGACTGCGCACGACTTCACTCACGCTGTAGTGTAGAGCCCAGACCTCCTTTAAGGCGGAACCATCCCAAACCGCCATCCGTCTAGGTCCAAACCGTTCCACTCCAATCCCGTAGGGGGCAGTAATGCTCATTACTGTAGTGTGTGACTCAGACGCTTAAATGAATCACGCAACTCTCACGCCGTTTTAACATGCTTTTAGGCAGTAATAATTTACATAATATATATTTTTATTATATAAAATAAATCTAACATTCAGGGAAAAAGTTCTCATGGTTTTCAACAACGTGTTCATGACTCACATGTACACCCGTGACGGGAGTCAGTACAACTTCAGTTTTCATGGCCGTCGATTCTATCCGGGAGTCGGTGGGAGTCGAGTCTTGATTCGAACCACATGTAACCGGGTTGGCAGCGCCAGGGGTGAGTCACTCGCGGAGAAAAATACCCGTGATTCATTATCTGTTAAAAAAAACTAAACTCACGAGTAGAATGACTCAACCATGTCCATTGGTACCTACATTAAAGAGGCTTCTCAGTACACATAAACACGGTGTGGGTGGATGGCCGACCCTCACGCCATCAGAATAATGTCTAATAATGAAGCAACACTCAATCAATCCTCTTAAGCTTACCTGCAACCAAAGATATTTAGTAATTAGCACGTAGCATTTAGTTACAGGACAGTCTTCTACGACGCCCTGCAGTTGTGGTTAATTTGCACCCTCTTGTGGTGAAATAAAAGTATTACACCATCTTTGCGAGTACCTGCGTGTGCAGAGTTCTGGATAACGGTAACTATTTTTGGAAAGCAGTACATCTTAAACTTTAATTTAAAAAGTTAATTATGTTGATTTTATAGTTCCACAAAATGAAACAAATGCGCACTTGATGATAACACGGTGTGTTATCAGTCATGACTTGCGGTTACACAAGACGATTATGCAACCTTTCCCTCACGTCAAGTGCTGTTTACACAGCAAATACGTTCCGCTTGCTTGTTTGTTTGCTCTTTTAGGGAAAATCCCCACGCGGGTGGTACAGAACGCCTGGTACACCGCTCGGGGAAACGAAGCTTACGTCTGTGGTGAGTCAGACGGCCGCCATCTTGTTTGGAATGGGCTTGAATCTCAGAGTACGGAATCGCAGGAGTGCCAAAATGAATAGGAACTACAACGATGAACAATATACACATGGGGTCATATTCTTGTTATATGTTGCCCTTTTCCATTTTGTCCCGTTTTTATCTGTACTGTCTTTGTTGTTTTTTTAATTTTGGCGTTTATGTTTATGTCAGTCATTGCGTTTACGGGATGGGAGTATGGAATCACAGGAGTGCCAAAATTAAGAAGGAATACACGTAATATTACAAAACAACACAAACGCAGTCATATTCTGTATTGTCTTTGTATTTTTATTTTTGCATTTCCCGGATGGCTCAAGCTGGTGACAAAAAGCAAAGGCAATACAGGGCCCTTCTGCCGCATCAATCATTTTTGTGTTTTTGATTCTCTTTATATTTCTACACGCTTTTCCTTTTCATTTTGCCACTCCTGTGGTTCCATACATAGGAGCCCACCGGGACTGATGTTAATGCATATTTTTTGCCAGTGTGTTGCCAGGTACACAGTCTTGGTCGCACATCCTTTTTCCATCCCCCGCATGCATGTGCGTGTGCGCGAGCGGTGCTCGGTTTTTATGATCAAAATAAATCACTGGAGTCCAAGGACATAAATGCAGTATTTTAATGAGGCCATCGATAATGCACACAAACACTCCATAACTGTCGTAACACTAACACACGCTATGTACAACAAATATGTATATTTAAATAGGAAATAGACGACACGGGTTGTAAATGAATGTACACAAAGATTATAGAGATCACCGCATAAATACATACACAATGTTAAAAAAAGTGATTATCACCTCTCTGTATGCAGCACCTGCACAACATTAGGCACACCTCCACGTCCATTTTTAATATTTCTATTTTTTACAGTGCTATACACAAAAATAAACACATTGTTTGATCTGATTTTCTTTACCTAATGTTAATATATTTCATCGTTGTAGATGCAGGGCCATCATTATTAGTGATAATAATTGCATTTAGTGGAGGTTGTGAAGGACGGTGAGTTGGTGGTGGCACCACGGCGGGTTTCATGGACAACCAGTTGCATTTGTTGGCTCAAAACGGAGCTAGTCGGAGTCCTCGCTGCTGCAGTAGGAGCTGTCGCAGCACTCGGCCGTGTAGAGGAAGGTGTGGACGTTGGGGTTCAGCTTGGGCACCCAGTGGCGAGGCACCAGGAAGTTGGCCAGGTTGAAGAGGTCCACGAAGACCTTGTAGCGATCACTGCGGTAGACACAGATAAGATATTGCCACAACTGTGTAAGCTTTCCAAAAAATAACAAATGCATCATTGATTGCTGTTTTGGGCTTGCAGTATTACGGTCACTAAACATCAGCAGTGTTATGGTTTCATTATCTTTGCCGAGTCGACACGCCTCCTCTCACACCGTGCGGAAGTGGTAAGTTTTGTCGGTTTGAAACTCTTTCTTAAATTTAGAATAAGTGAATCAGAGAGGCTAACTATTAGCTCGGTAGCTTGCTAAGATGGCGGAGGCGGCTGCCGGTCCCTGCCGTGATGCCATAGTCTGCGCAATGCGATGTAAACAAAGAATAATAAGTGACAATGGGGGTGTTCTCTCAGGTCTACAAGGCTCTTATAATGTCAAAACCCGTATTTAGCAAGCCATAAACAGGTTTTCAGTGCTCTATTTATGAAATTATCTGTTTACTAATATGGAATCCTGCACAGTCAGGCTACTGTGTAACTAAGACATCTATAGCAGAAATAGATACACACACAAGATAGCTAGGATTTTTTGGATAAGTCGGTTTTGGACCAAACATTTTGCCAAAAGTATGTCTCGGTTTTCTTACACTCTCTCGGTTATTGTACGACCAAACCCTGCGCCTAACAACCTAGTCAACCTAGGGTACAATTTGGGTTTCCCACAGACCTTTTGAAACGGATTCCCGATGGAGCGATAGATAAAATCGACTTTTTGATTCGTGATGCGTCCCAACACTTTTGCCTGCGAAGAGCATCTTTTAGAATGCATGACGTGTAAACATACGATACCTGACAGTGGATCTCAGGTAGTGGTATCCAGACGACCCCCCAGTGCCGGCCTTGCTGCCAATCATACGGTGCACCATGCATACATGATTGTCTGTAAGAGGACCACACACACACACACACACACACGCAGAGAGAGACGGGAGAAGGTGAGATGTCACGTTTAGACCATCAATAATTCAAACTGAAGTGACACACGGGTCAGTAAAAATGTGTTGAGTGGGATTAGGCTGGAAGATTCCCAAGGCCCTCAACTAACTTTTCCGACCACCAACTTCCTCCACGCTATTGTTGGGTCACGGCGGGCGTTGGGGTCGCACGGCACTTACATCTCCATTTGGTCATGAGCGTGTCGATGTCCATGAGGGAGGTGAGCAGCTGGAATGGAACCTGGAACCTCGGCTCCTCCCTTTTGAAAAACACATTGGCGAGGAAAAAGTGACGAACGAGGGGAGAATATTCGTGACATAATTAAGCCCACGGGTTACGGGATTCCCGCGAGAATCTTAAAAAGAAAAAAAAAAAGGGAGCCATCTTTCATTTTGATTTTGAAAATAACAGAATTTTAAATCACCATCGTAATTTTTATTTAATTCACTATTTTTTATGTAATTAATTTTATTGGTAAGTGAAAAAGGTTATTCAAATAACACTAGACATAAAGTATAATCACATTATTATTATACAATATACTACAATAAATATTCAAACATTTTTGAACTTTTTTCTTATTTTTTTGCTATTATAATTTAAATGTTTAATACAAATTCCCAACAATTACCTTCCGGGGATGTAATTTCCGCATATTTTACTTAACATCCCATACAAAGGGAGTAGGACTATACTGTATATTTACTGTATGCAGGGCTAAACCTTAAACATTTATTTGCATTTGTTTGCTCACTTGACAAACTAAATATTCAATGTAAAATGTAAATACAAATATATGTCGTGAAAAACATATTCATTTTAAATTCCTAACGTACACACCAGCAATGCACGATGGAAATAAAATATGAGGATGGAATGATTATTGGACTATACCTGTAGAAGTAGATCATGAGGGCTCCTTGCAGGGCTTTGTAGGAGAGCCGCCTCTCACCTTGTTGGAGATTTAGCTCAGTCAGCCTCACTTTCAAGGTCGAAAGGGTGTTGCTTTAGGATGCAGAAGCTCTGACCTTTGCTGAGAAGGTGTTCGTGACGTTTGACGTCAAACAAGGACGTGAAGAGCTCGTTCTGTTTGAGCAGCTCGGCCATCAGCTCCTCTTTGTCCTCGCCGTCGGACATTTTCTACGGAAGAGGCGAGTTGGAAAATGTTGTTGTTTTTTTTGATTTCTCTCGTCTTACCTCAATCTCCTCTTTCTCCTTACGGAGGCTGTCAAATATGTTGGTCTCCAGCCGTCCCCAGAAGTTGAAGCCTTCCACTTCCAGGCCAGGAGTTCTCTCCAGCCACTCCTTTTATGAAGAACACGTCACTTTTAGCACCTCATCCAACACGTTCACTCATGTTTAGATTTGATTGTACCTACCTCCACCAGTTTGAGGAGCGTCTGCTCTTTTTCAGTGGTGAGCAGCTTCTGGCTGTCTTGACCCTTGAAGATATCCCGATAGTGCTGCCTGTTGTAGGGCACCCTCAGGGTGTCAGGAACCCCGATTTTGTTCTCCAGGAGCCGGAACTGAAGGCTTTGGAAGCCGGAGGCCGGAGACAGATATTCCCTGCAGAGCCGAAAACGGAGCAACCTGAAGTCGGCACACTGCAGACGAGAACATCCGAGGGGAAGTTTACCTACCTAAAGTCAAAAAAGTCCAAGGCTGTCATGGTCTCCAGCACGGCAAACTGGTCCACCAGCAGCCTGAAGATCATCACGATTCTGTGGATGCGGGTGTTGACTTTAAGCATGTTGCGTTCATCTCGCACCTGCATGGAGCACGGCAAAAATAGATTTATTTACATTTTCTTGTTCTGCCAAAAACGCATCATTCATCATCTTTCATTTACAAACATGTGATAATACAGTACAGGTAAAATGTACCTCTCTTACAAAGCCCCCCATTTTTTGCATGTTTATGAATCACTGATACTGTTTTTTCAGCAGGCGTTGCAGGCTGGTCCTTTAACGCAGCATAGTCACCAAAGTTGGTTTGGCTTCAGAAGCACGACTTTAGACAGTCGGTTCGTCCTGAGTGTTGTCGTAAGTAAATGACAATCAATTACAACAGGCAGGCAGTGTGGTAGACGCGGCGCGGAGAAACGCTCTCTTTAGCCTGCTAGCGCTAGCCTGACAATCAGGCTAAAAGCTACACCGTGACTCTGATGAGTGATCATCTTATATTATCATATATTAGTGGTGAGGTTTAATATGTTTTAAACTGAACATTACATCCAATTATGGAAATTCTCCATCAGATTAATCGCAGTTTTCAAATTAATTCAACATGATTAATCACCATGTCACACTCTGTCTGAAATATGCCAATTTTCACTGTTTTTTATTGAAGAAAAATAGATGGCAAGGTAGTATTATATATTTGTATGTATTAGAAGCAGCAAATTAGTTGAAAATTAAAATGAAGTGTCTGAAAATCTCTGCGATTGACTGGCGACCAGTCCAGGGTGTACCCCGCCTCTCGCCCAAAGTCAGCTGGGATAGGCTCCAGCATACCCGCTACCCTAATGAGGATAAGCGGCATAGAAAATGAATGAATGAATGAATGTCTGAAAATCTTTTTATCAAACGCTGATTTCTTTAATAGCAGAATATTTGAATCAGACTTCACATGTGTTATTAAGCGCCATGGGGAGTTGCATTCAAAGACACCACGTCATTTAAGTAGAATTCTCATGTTGTGAGTGAATTTTCTGGAATTTCCGAGCATACTTAAACGCAGCAAATTATACTTCCGTGTTAAGAGTTACAATGTGAGTGGTAAGAATATTCACTTATTGTTTTTTATTGTATTTCTTTATATTTAGACCACACATACACACATTATTTGTTGAGAATGTCCATGAATGCATCTCGCGACTGTGAGGAAGTGTCGTTGCAGTGACGACCGGACGTTTGTGAGCTGGAGATACATATACGGCGTTGGAATTGCACTGCTGCGGACGTGTTCCGGTCAGAATAAAGTTACAAAAGAGCGCCAGACTATTGTTCTATACCGAGACGCTTGGGTATGCGTCTGCGTTAATTACACTAACAAATGTTACGTAATCATGGAAACAAACGGGCCTTTTTTGACAGCCCTACTTTAAATGCGTGTAATAAGTTCCCGAGGCATTTCGGACTTTCAACCCGGGTTGCGTTGCAAGAAAAATTGCCGATTGGAGAAAGGAGGGAACGGTTCTAGATCTGAACCTAATAATCGGAGGAGTCACTTTTGATAATTAACTATAAATGATATACAAGCTTAGATCTGAAGATCTTTTAACTCGATGAATTGAGCCGCAGTCCGTACCGGAAAACCGTCAACAACTCTTATTCTGCGTTTTCCGACAACCAGATCAATCCCGAAAACGCGTTCATTTTTAGCTGCAAGCTTTCCTTATGCAAAAGACAAAAGCCAAAAGCGGGACTCACGTGTCCGCTAATGAAGATCTCCCGGACGGAGTCCAGTTCAAACAAGATTTGCTTGAACCACAGTTCGTAGGCTGGAATGAAACCCACGGCAAGTTTTAGACCTTAGTCGTGCATCTAAGCACCCAGCAAAGGTGTCTCACCTTGATGGGTGACGATGAATAGGTGCTCGTCGTGAATCTTATTATCCTTCGTTTCACTCTGCAGCACCTGAGCCGTCAGTACTTTATCCAACTGAAGCCAAAGAACCAACAAAGAACTTAGCAGTTCGGCAAGTTTAAATGGGACAGGTAGTCTTCCCGTACCTGGAGGTAGTCTCCATAGATCATTCCGCCCTTACTGGCCCGGTTGACGCCTGCCTGAGAGGCATCTTCTTCTTCTTCCCCGGGGTGCCGAGGCGGGTTTTTAAACAACCTGCAGTGTGGAGAAGAAGTTTTAACCAACGACATAAAGCAGAAACGTCGGCGAAGAGATTGGCGTAACGTACAAATGCCGCTTCTCAAAGTAAGGACATCCGCTCATGACTTGTCCAAATAAGTCTTCGCTTTGATTCGCTCTTCTTCTTCAAAAACGGAAAACAGACACAACTTGTCTCGTGGGCTTTTATAAACGCCGCCGTCATCCAATCACTCACGAGGACATAAGCCATCGCCCGGCACGCCTCCGCCGGTGCCCAGCGGTTTACCTTGAACCGTCACCGTTTCTGGACTTTGTTTGACACGTTAAGAGTCATGCGTCGCCGTCCTAACAACAAACAAGTCAAAATACGAGAGGAACGCTAGGAGAGTCACGAAAGGGCAACTTTTAGCGGCAGTGCAGGGAATGTGATGCCGTGTGTTATCGGTTGTGTACACTTGATCGGCCGTGTCTGTATGCATCGTCCAATCGGTTGTCAGCACACCATCATCATCATCTTTACACTGACTCGCTTTCACGACCACAATTCATAACACATCCTCAGGGTTTGAAACCCAAAGTCAAATTTATACCCAACGAACCCGTCCTTGACGTCAGTCACGGGTCATCGCACAGTCCTCCTCGGAACCGTGCATCCTCCCAGCCGCCCTCGTCAAAGTGTTCGGGTTGGCAAACCCATCTGTAAATATTTGCAGTGTGGTTAATATTTTATTTACTGCAACCAACAACATGTGCGAGGTGGTCTGTACGGGATTCGTTCACGACAGGCAAAGTACAGCAACCTCAAAGGCGGAGGACAAACTGGTTGCTGGTTTTCACATACCCTTTCAGTTTGCAGTTCCACTCTTTCGCGGAGTCAATCTCGGTTTCTCAAAAATATGTAATTAATAAGTCACGGTGTTTTTTGGTTGAGTAGGTTCCATTATTAGTCCAAAAATATTCATCCGGCTAAACCAGGGGTGTCAAACTTGTGCCATGGAGGGCCGAGGCCCTGCAGGTTTTCTCTCCAGCCGGTCACAGCAGATGATTTTCACGACCAAAACCTGGGGAAGGAGCTCATCAATTAAAGCACCTGCTGGAGAGACCCTGCAGTTTCTCGGCCCCCCATGGCACCAGTTTGACACAAATGGGCTGAACGAAGTGAAATAGAAGGAAGAGGCATTCTGAAGACGCTTTCAAAGACGCTGTGAATGATATGCAGTATTCGACACTTGTCTCTCGTTGTCAGTGATGTTTTAAAAGCCAAACACGATGAATTGATTGCCAAGCAACAGGATTTGATTGCAGGTTTCAGTTATCGTCAGACGTGCGTCCATCCGGTTTTGTCTTCGGCGGGTTCTGGGTACACCCACTCGATGGGAGCAAGCGTGCCTTCAGGTTCCCACACCACGTCCTCAAGCTCCTCTGCTAAATTGAGGTGGTCTCGCCGCTGAACTAAATAGGATAAAATTGCATTTAATAAACGAACAGGAATCTTAGCGAACCTTGGTTTTGTGCCAGGATTAGGGGTTAGGATCGGGTTAGAACTTGGTTGGGTCAGTCATCTAACGTTCAAAATATAAAACTTTCCTAGGAATTTTCCAGGTCAGTCACCAAAACTGGATTATAGCGGGATAATGCCTACCCGGGTCATTGAGAGATCAAGAAGTAAACGTTTAGAAAACAGTCAAAACCCCAAAAGGTTCCCGAACCCCGGGTTAGAAGTTAGGCTAAGGTGCATACATCAAATCGAACTGGAACTGGGACTGAAGGAGCCCATGTTCCATTCCTTGACTGCTTGGCGCTGGGATATTGACATGGGATGGAACTCGCTGTGCGTCACCGTTAGTGTATTTCGTTGTGACTTGAGCTCCATGGGGTGTTTGCCTGACAGTAAAGGGGGTCCTACCTAACTAGACTGCATCGGAACCCTGCAGGCTCAGCGTTCGGGGCCACAGGGACACAATAAGAGGAAACATGTTAGACACGTACAGCATACCTGCTAATCAATGACTGGCTCAGACCTTGGAGAAACCACAGGCGCGCCCTATCAGCAGCAAGCACAGGTCAGGTCCACCCCCCTATTGCTACAGTCCCAGTTCAGGAATAGCTTCTCGTTATCATCCCTCTGATCTTCTGGGGACAAAGCGCTCGGGCTTCTGGGACTCCGCCGGAGAGGCCTTGGTGAAAAACAAGAGCGCTAATGATCTTGGATAGATGGAGGGACGCCGGAGTTTAACGATGCAACTGCATTAACCGTGGCCGCTTCTGTCCGTGCTGCGGCTGAACGGCAGGAGGGAGTCACTCAGTATGTTAACGCGCCATCAGACAAAATCTAATTACCGGGTTCGACTGAAATCCAGGGTTGCAAATCAAATTTCTCAAAGTCAGGCTGACACGCAAAGGATGCGAACGACTGCAGCATGGAAACAATGGAACTGGACTGGACTAATAGTGCTTCGGCAGGGGGGGGCACATTGCGGGCCACGTTGAATGGAAAAATTTGGCGGCGGGGGCGTATACTGTACATACGGTATATAGGTGGCATCAACAGTGCACCGAAACAAAAACGACACATTCACAGCAAGTGAACGCATCGCATATCAACTGTATGATGAACAACAACACACCTTTATATGAAAAACGTGAATATACATATGTAGCTATTTTCATTCATTCATTTTCTATACCGCTTATCCTCATTAGGGTCGCGGTTATGCCGGAGCCTATCCCAGCTGGCTTTGGGCGAGAGGCGGGTACACCCTGGACTGGTCACCAGTCAATCACAAGGAAGACAAACAAACATTCCCACTCACAGTCATACCTGTGGACAATTTAGAGTCCCCAATTAACAACATGCTTAATCAACATTTTTTTGAATGTGTTGTATTGTCTTGCTTTTAAAAATAGCAAAATAGATATCACAACATTTTTATTATTTTCCCAGTATTACATCTATCTTTGTATTTGTACAGTATTTTCTCTTATTACCTTTACAACTAAGCGCTAAAGACAACACATAACTTAAAACTGTACTGTCCAAATGCCTGCAAGGCATGCTGGGTAGTCCAGCTGCGACAGCAACATGGACTGTGCAAAATAATACCTCAGATATTACTTCTCTGACAACCTTCTCAACATATTTTGCAATCAAGCAAAAAATGCGACAAACACGGCGAAATGTTGGGAGGAAGACTAGCACAAGACACCCAGCATGCCTTGCGGCAGGAATATATGGGTGGTTTTTTTGGCTTGGGTATGGCACGTTGTTTGTATGCCCGCTTTTCTGTACAAGCAAAAAAGGTGTGTTGTGTATATTTATATGGAAAACGTGAATATATGTTTAGGTGTAATTCACAACGCAATTGAATATTTTCATACTAATTTTGGCTTTAATTGTTTTAAAAAAATTAAATCACAATTTAAAAAAAATTATAAATTACCTTTATTTTTTAGTATTACATTTTTCTGTGTATTTCCATTGTTAGCTTTTCTTTTAAATTAAATAGATAAATAAAACAACTTAAATAGATTTCCATATCATTTATATATTTTTAATGTATAATTTTGCATATTTTAAGCACTTTAACTTATACTTCTATGCTTATCACAACACTTTCAAGGTTGTGTGAAAAAGGCTCCCTGATGTATTTGGTTGCATGGTTGTCACACTGAAATGTTTCAGACACACCACCACCATATTTTACTGTTGGTATTGTCTTTTTTCTGAAATGCGGCGGAGGTCACAAACACATGGTTGGACATTCTTCTTCCGGATTTTTTGGTAGACAGCAGAATTCATGGTTCCATTTGTCACAACAAGTATTCCATGTCCTGAAGTCCTGAAGCAGCAAAACAGCCCCAGACCATGACACTACCGCCACCATATTTTACTGCTGGTATGGTGTTGTCTTTCCGATATGCGGCATTACTTTTACACCAAATGTAATGGGACACACACCTTCCAAAAAGTTCAACTTTTGTCTCGTCAGACCAGAATTTTCGCCAAAGGTCTTGGGGATAATCACGTTGCTTTGTTGGCAAAATTGAGACGGGCTCGGTGCTCCTGTTTGTTGAGCAGTTGTTTTGGTCTCAGAACCCTGCCGTGCAGGCTGTTTTTGCCCTGTGTCTTTCTTATGTTGGAGTCATGAACACTGACCTTAACTGAGGTTAAGGGAAGTATAAAGTGAGGCCTGCAGTTATTTGAATATTGTTTTGGGGTCTTGGATGAGTCGTCACTGCGCTCTTGGGGTCATTTTGGTTGACCGGCCACAATGTTCCATGTTTGGTCATTTGTGGATAATGGCTCTCACCGTGGTTTGCCTGAGTCCTATAGATTTAGAAATGGCATTATAACTTTTTCCAGATTGATAGATCTTGTCAATAATTACTATTTCGATTCATTTGATTATCTGAAACATTTACGTGTGACAAACACGCAAAAAAATAAGACGTCACTTTTTCACACCACTGTAATTTTTTTGAAAGGAGTATTAGTATTGATTGGCTGGTCTCATTTGAATGTGCAAAGTTGTACCTGCAGAACACGTGAGTTATATTTGGGTGCGTGGCAGAGAAGCATGTTTATCTGCGCTGGCTTCATGAAATATTTGTACTGATGAAATATTTATGAGACAGTCGGGCAGGTCAAAAGGCAAAGTGGCATGTAAACATGAAATTTAGCGGAACTAAGAAGCTGAATGCATGCCGTGGAGACATCACCGCCACCACCATGTTTGAAAAAATCAATAAATCAAATCCAAAATCATTTGTCCTTTATTAGATATGTATAAACACAAACATAAATTACTGGGAGTGTCATCATTTACAAAAGCGGGTGTCCCTGGGGGTGCCCGAGTCACATGCCAGGAGCTCTTCCGAACTTGACAGTCCTTTCTCCACGATGAGTAGCTGCTATTTAAACATGGAAACAGCAGATGTTGTCTTTTTCAAAGCATCTTAAAGACAAACACATGTTGAAGGTTACAGTGCGAAATTTCATATACATACTGTAATATTTCTTTTTTTGGTGAGAGTATCTATCCTGTCAGAATTGATTTTTTTCAAAAAACAATCATTTGCTTGCTCGTTATGACCCAACGTGCCCCCAGCACGTCTACGGAAGTGCATGTGTGCACAATGTAAACATTTCCTGGTCTTACATTATTTTCAGTGAAGCCCGACAGTGCATGGTGGAAACAAACTAAAACAACAGAAAACAAAGCGGACTGTCCCCAAACAAACACGCGACTATTGCTCTGCTGCAGAGTCCAGAGTCCAGAGAGCTTGTGCTACAGAGGAACCGAGCCGCGATGGCCGTGTTAAGGCTCAGTGTAGTTATACATTTACTCTCAAGTCCCCCCCAGCTCACAATGCACAGCATTGCTTTTCCCCTTTTTCATCTTTTTCCCTTGACAAGAAAACCAAAACAAAACACAGCAACACTCACTCTAAATACATCAGCAGCCTTCCGCAGGGTGTCGTCATTCGGACTGCTTGCCTGTTTCAAAAGTCCGCTTGGCGAGCTGTTACCTTTTCCCGATTTCATTCTGCCGGAGAAAGTGGATGTTGTTAGCGCTGTCCGCCAATTCCGGGTACTGCTCCGTGGAGAGCACGTAGTAGCCGTCGTAGCCCAGAACCTTCCCGCTGCTCAGAAGCTGCCTCTTCTCGCCTTCCGTCCACGGGCGCTCGCCCTCTTCGCCGTCCCGCACTCGCTGCTGCTCCGTGGCCCACGCCCCCGCCAAGGCGCGTTGTCGAGCTAGCTCCACCACCCGCGCCTTCTCCTCGTCCACGGTGGCTCCGTAGCGGATGTGAAGGGCGAGGGCGCCGGAGCGGACCTCCACGTCGGCGAAGCGGCGCGTGCGGCTGTCCATGACTGTAGTGGACTGGGAGACGGTCACGTTGACGCCGTTCTCCAGCGTCTTGTGACCGCTCGTGAGGTGCAGGGCGGCCAGGTCGGTGTCCGGGAGACCCGGTTTAACAAAGTAGTGCGTGTCCCGGCCTTCTATCGTGAAGTGGAGGTCCTCCAGGTAGAAGGCGTTGTTGAGGATGGTCGCCACCTTGATGCAGTCCTCGCTGGCCATATTGAGGGTGTGAGCGTGCACGCTGCCTTTGTATATGGCGAACATAACGGCCCTTCCTATGGGGGACAAGGCCGCTGAGAACCACAGCCAAGACTTCTCACCCCGGCGACCTCGGCTGATATGGACCTCTGGCAGCCGCTCGAACGACAAGAGAGAGTGCGCTTGTCTGGTTACTTCCTGCTGCACCCCAGAGATGGACTGTAGGGGAGAGTGCAGTGAAACGTTAACGCCCCAACATGGCAGAACCTGGCTCTCCAGGCCCTTTAGAAGCTTCGGAGGCTTTTGTTTTTTGTTCATTTGCCAGCCAAATGCAGATGAATCCCCCCGTGACAATTTTCCTGCCACACTTTGTGTTAGGGCCTCGAACCAAAGTAGCCTTACATAAAAAGATTGTTTCAACTCTATAGCGGCGGCAAAACATCGCACATTACAGAGCTCGGCAGTGTGCAAATGTGTTCAGCCGTAGGAAGTACGCTGTTTGCTTTATTATGCAAATATGTCCCAATTAAAAGTCATATTCCCAGACATGCATAATAGCAGCTTCAAAACAGATGTAAAGGGAAAAGAGGTGAGAATATGAAGTTTGATTGCTTCTGCCTACACTTTTAAAAACAAAAGACCGCTCGGCTCCTTTTACTATAAATAGATTCAAATATGAACGCAACCAACCGGCAGATCGTCCCACAGCTGACTCTTCCTCAGCTCGTATGACGGCATGCTCAGGTCGAACTTCGGAACGGGAAAGCCGGGGATGGTGTTGTGAAGGTGAAAACCGAAAGTGACGAGCCAGCTGTTCACATCTGCGCAACGCAAGAACAGCAGAATGTTTCTGGATTCTTTTGTAGCGTTCATAGATGACATGTTGTAGCAATGCTTCTTACCTGCGACGTATTCTCTCACTTCGTGGACTTTGCTGATGGGGTTGTTATTCCTGAACATGTAAAGGTTAAAAGGCGCCGGCTCCTTGCCGACGCTCTTCAGCATTAACACGTCAGGCACCGTCCACCTCCCGGACATGATGTCGTAATCCTTCTCCCCAAAGTGCAGCAGTTTGGTGAGTGGGTCGTAGAGTCCTCCGTGGAAGCCCAGCACCAGCTGGAAGTCTGGGTTGGAGTCAAAGTAGACCTCGCCGTAAGCGGTGTACTGAAGCTGTTTGACCAGGAGGCCGTTGCTGGTGAAGACCGCCAGAGGTGTGCCGGTGTTATCACAGGCGATGTAGAACTCCTCGCCGCTGCTGATCTCCATGGCAAAAAGGTGGCCTTGGAGATCGTAGTAAAGCGAGGTGATCTCTGAGCTGGAGTGGTTGTAGACGTGCGTGATCCGGGCCGGGTAGCTGAGGTCGGCGTAAAAGTACTGCAGGTGCTGGCCGAGGCTCGTCTTGGTGGACACTCTGCGACTGAGGCCGTCGTAACGATAATGAGTGGTCCAGCCGCTGCTTTTGCTGTAGACCCTCACAAGGAGACCCTTAGAGTTGTACTCAAAGATCTCTGCCCCTCTTTGACGGAGGAAACCATCCTCGTCCATCCTGTACTGGATGTCCCCAAGACGGGTGATCCTGTCCCTCAAGTCGTATCGCAAAGGAAGAAGTCTGGCGCTGTTTCCTGCGTTCAGCAGGTGCAGGTTTCCGTTCAGGTCGTAAGTGTAGCGCCATGTAACTTTCTCGTTCAAGTATACGGTTTGCAACTGGCCATCAACGTCATACTCATAGCTGTACTTGGTGGTGTTAGCGAAGGGGCCGATCTTGATCTCACGTTTGGTAACACGTCCGACGTCATCGTACTGGAATGTGATCCAGTACATGAGGGAGCGGAATATCTCGTATTGGATCTCCTTGATGCGTCCGTGTGCGTCAAAGTGCTTGGTGTAGGTCATGACCGCCGTGGATATGATCTGATTTATGTCGTAGTATATCACCCCGAACTTTCCGAACTGCTCGATTTTTCCAGAGATGTCGTCAAACTGGTACAAGTCGATGGGCAGCGGCGTCTCGTTGATGACGCCTTGCACGCTGGTGACGCGCAGGCTGCTGTCGTACGTGTAATCAAAACGTGCGTTGACCATCCCGTCCTCACTGAAGCGGAAGATCTGCCGGTCCACCAACGGCCCGACTTGGCGGTAACGAATGGAACAGATGAACCCTTCGCTCTGCAGGTTGACAGTCTTCAGGATGCCCGCTGTCTCGTCATAGGTGAAGCTGACCCTGGTGCTGTCGTACAGGATCTCTGACAGCTTGTTCTGACGCCGGTACCGATAGAGAACCCTTCGACCGGTGCCAAAGTGAGATACTCTCATGAGGAGGCCATCCTCGCTGTAGTCCACGGCCACCGAGGCGTTGCTCTCCGGAGGGTGGTAGAGGTTGCGGTAGTAGCCCACCGAGCGGACGGTCTGCATGGTGTAGCGGGCCACGCTTGGCATGGTGACACCGGAGAGGCGGTCCAGCGAGTCAAAATCAAAAATGTACTGACGCTGACTGTGGAGCAGCAGGACCATGGACTACGGGGACAAGAGCAAAGAAGCAAGTGAATTAGACTTTGAGCGCATGATGTATGAGTTGGGAGACTGGGAGTTTCAAGCTTGAGAAAGGCAAAATAAAAGAAGACTTGCTTGAATCCACAATGTGAGCAGTTGGCCCTAAGCACATATGTAAAGTTATCAGTCGTTAATAGAAAACGTCACTCGGCACCACCGCAGCGTATACACACAATTAAAAATAAAGCACAATTTTGCACCAAAACCTGTTTCTACCACTAGCTTCAGTTTTTTTAGCTAATTTATTTTTCTCTCTGTTTTTGACATCTGCCTTAGCATTGTCACAGGTTAATATTCAATGGAAGAAAACTGTTTTTCGGAATGGTTGAGGTACGTACAGGTGGTCTTTCTTTGGGTTACGTACCTACCAATACCAATACGTACCAATATTCAGCACATAGTGTATTTTTCTTCTGCGCTGTCATCCCCGGCGAGCGTTTACAGACTCACATTACGTTTTTAGTTAGTTTATGGGATGGCGTACGTAACCACGGAATGCCATAAACCGATGACAACCTGTAGGCCTGATCCCGGTTTCCCAGTCCTCCGACACTTTGAAACTCAATTTTTCTGCAGGAATATTTCTAAGCGTCCAACCAGATCAGACATTAAGGGGCATATTTTCCGGGTACCTGGGGGATTGCTATGATAGCCTGCGATGTGTAAACCAGGCCAATGCAATGGTTCAACGAATCTCATTCTTTGGCGCCTCAGCTCAGCAATTTCGGGGAGAATTTCGCAATTTCCCATCTTTGCCATTGTTGCTGTGACTGTCTGTTTGAGGCAACAAAGACATGTGATCAGAGGGTGGCGGCCTGCACTTGTGATTACTCACGCCCTCCAGTTGAAGTCGTTTATAGTAAATGGAGGTTGGAGTGCTGGCTGTCTGGCCGAGGTTCGTCACCTTTCTCTGTTAAAATGTCATGCCCAGTCATCCGCGGACACATCCGGCGTTCCCAGCGCTCCCTGAGCTCTCCGTGTTCCTTATGTCAGAGTGTGCACACGGCCTCTTGTAGTCACGCAATCAAAGCCAATCTCTTTGTGAGAAACAACTAAATAATGCTTAAACGGAAGAGATTGAGGGAGGCGTAAGACGGTTCTTTTGCTGGTTGGTATTCTGTTAGATCAGCATCCGCTGAAAAGCGCTGCATAACTTTGAAAAGTATAGGAAGTAACTTCAGAGCGTTTCGAAGAATATCAAAGCATCCGGTTCCAAGAGTGTCCCCTTAGTGTTGTTTGATGGCGCCTTCTGTTTGGCTGCAAAGATGTAAAAATGCATGCATGTTGGCGCTTTGTAGGTCTCATCTGCTTAGCTGTGTATTTTTCAGGCAGCCCGTGCACGATTGTCAAACATTATTTTCACCATTTGATTCATTGTGAGCTTAAAACACATTCAGACCTGCACTCACTTGGCATGTCATAAATAAAACATACCCACCGTGACGGTCCCCAGCTGCACACGTATACTGTATAGTACTTTAAAGAGTGCACGCTGCTATTAAAAACACATGCGCTTTGATGGAGCGAGGATAGCACCGCCCCGGATAGTTTTCTCAAGTTTGGCCTCCTTAGTTGACCCCCGCAGAAAAACAGCTGGCTATCTCAGGATAAATGATTAAATAACACCGCTGTTCTTCCCGTGCCACGACGATGCTGCTTGCAGATGTTTATGCAGATGCAATCAGGCGTGAAGGATTATGTTAAAATGATGATTGGAGATCTGCAATGCAGCGAGGAAATTAGTCAGTCTTTGTGTTGAAGCTCTTTTTAGGGTGACCTTGCTTCTAATCAGGTTTTTGCAGCTAATGTTGACCAGCATATTCTATCATAGAGTGGACCCTTGGTCCCCAAGGGGTTCGGGTTGTAAAACGGCAACAATGTTTAAGTAAATATGGTTCTAATGTCATACAGCGATGGCAGTAAAAAATAGCCTCCTGCGACAGATTTTAATTCAGTTCTTACCTGCTCCAGGTAGGTGTAACTCCATATCTTCCCATCAGCAAATACGCGGGACACCAGGCGGCCTTGTGTGTCATAGCCCAGCCTCTCGGTGGTAGGACCTCTCTGCAGGGTACTGATTTGCCCGCTGCTG
Source organism: Oostethus manadensis (assembly GCA_024372805.1). Taxonomy (NCBI): domain Eukaryota; kingdom Metazoa; phylum Chordata; class Actinopteri; order Syngnathiformes; family Syngnathidae; genus Oostethus; species Oostethus manadensis. Next base: position 1,345,328 of record QODF01000014.1, read on the forward strand.
GTCCGGCTGACGTTGACGGGCAGCAGCTTACTGCTGGGCACCCACAGCACTGGGTGTCCTGCGGTGTCATATATGATCTTCAAGAGGAACTTCCTGTGGTCGTCGTAAATCTTCTCTGTCCTCAGAGTACGATCGTAATCCACAGAGAGGATGTTCCGTCCGTTCACCTGTGGGACGGCACCGTGTCAGAAATGAGAAGTAAACCTTAAGGTAAAGCCTAGACTATCCCACAGTGCTCATTGTTGGACACCAAGATAAGTGTCCAGGGAGAAAAAGATATGTTCCCAAAAGTAGAATCCCCAGTGAGAAGCTTTAGTACTCTTAAATGTACCACAGTACTCTTTCTGACAGTGCAGTAGATTAGTTGAGAAGAACTAAAAGCGTCCCACATACCCTCAGCTTGCGTCCGAAAACAATCACTTTCCCTCGGGCTTGTTCTTTGCGAAAGCGCCACTCCACCAAGTTCTGCCCGCTTTCGCCCGGCAAGCTCATGTTACGCCGGGCTACAGTGGGGTTGGCAGCCCCCGCCAGGATGTGGGGCTCCGTCTGGTAGTGTGTGTCCATCCCGTTGGCGTACGTGACTCTCAGCGAGTTGTCAAAGCCCACCTGGTAGCTGCTTTTGCACTGGTCTGTGGAGATGGAAGGAATAGGCCATTACGGCACATGATGAATGGGCCTGTGAGTTTCCTGAGATTGGTTGGGTTCAAATCACATTTTTACAAATGGAGGCGGAAGAAATCAAGTTGTTCCCTGACAATCCCAGCAGTCTGGGAATTTAGATTCATGAAACAGCATGACAAGGGACTCAGAGGCTCAGTATCTTTTTCCGTGATACTTAACTATTGGCAAAGGGGGATTTGGACCGGTCTAGATGGCTTTAACCCTGTAATTACACAAGTCCACATCTGAATCAGCAACAACTGCCTTTAATTCACCTTTTGGGCATAACTTGGTTTAGAATTCCCAGTGACACTGGGCTGGATATTTTCGTCTGTGGCCCACAGGGGTTTATTTTGTGCCTAACAGGTCCCTAAACTCAGTCCCCACAGGCAGTTCCTTAAGGACTGAGTTACTGCTGTCAGTGGTTGAGGGCCAGACTGGGAATTAAATCCAAGACCACTGTAGGTGAGAATTATAACACTCGACTATCAAACCCCAAAGGACAACCCCAAATCTGAGATCTTCTTGACCAACCAGCTCCAAAGCCCCTGATATTAATGACAAATAACGTCCTGGCGCCGGACATTACCTTGGGACAAAGTGTAGTATGCGTGGATGGTGGATGTGTTGGTGGTGATGCTGATCTCCTCCTCGGTCAGGGAGCTTTCGATGTCCACCGTCAAGGCGCTGTAGATCTCGGTGTACAGGTTGTTCACCATGCCGGTGGGGAATGTGACGTTCATTAGGCGCCCTTCACTGTCGTAGCTGTTTGAATGACAAAGCTGTGTGTGAGGGCTCTTGGTAGAACATTCAAATAAAAATGTGTTTAGCGAGACATTAACGTGCTATAGTTTAGATTCCAACGTGGAGGAAGGAAGCAAACAAGCAATCCAAATTGTTGACGAGGTTTAGCTATTATTTGAATCAAAGTGTAATTTGATCATTGAGAGGCCATGATAGCGCAATAATGTATCCCACAGGCCGATACGTCGATTCATAGTTGTCGACTGTGAACATTTCAGAATAAAATCAAAATGAACTATATTTTTTATTCTAGAGCAGTTGGCAGGCAAGACTGGCAGTTTAAACCTTTCCTAAGCAGGGACTTCGAAAACAGTCAAAAACATCTTGATGGTTGATTGACTGAGATCTCGTATCCGTGCCAACATTAGCGCAGTAAATAAGAGTGACTTTTGTGTAAACTTGCTTGTCAATGAGCAGCAGGCGATGCTTTTATTTTCATTGCTAAACAAACCTAATCTGCTCAACTTCAAGGTGCTTACATTTACATAATTAAATGAGTCTGCAGAAAGCGTGAGCATTTTGTTTAATTTGCACCACGAGCAGACTCCACAGGGAGAAGGACCGATTGAATTTCAGCAAGAATGACATAAGGCGATGGAAACATTTCCACACGCAGACTTACTCGTAGAATGTGGTCCAGCCGATCTCGGAGGTCTTCGTAGCCAGCAGACCGTTATTCCCGTGATACGTGAGCAGCACCAACTCTTGTCCCTGAGCAGTGAGAGTCCTGAGCCCGCCGTTGGTGCCCATGGTGAGCCAGATCACCTGGTTGTCCGGGGCCACGATGCGCACCGGCATACGGTTTGAGTCCCGGCGTATTCGCAGGGTGTTCCCATTACTGTCCGTCACCGCCGTGATGTCGTTGTCTGTGCTGTAGCTAAAAGTGTATTTGAAGTCTCCAGTGAGCAGACTGGCCGTGTGTTGGTGGGTGCCATTGCTGTCAAAGATGTACAGCTCCTGGGCATCGGGGGAGGCGACCTCATATGTATTGGCAGACGAGCCCAAGGTTGGCCCATTTCTAGAGATGGCCCGGATGCGGATGTTGCCTAAGTCAGCCATGTAAAGCGTTCCATCTGGAGCGGCCACTAAAGAAGACGGGGCATTGAGCCTCGCATCTTTGGCATAGCCGTCCCCCGCCTGGTAGCAGTCGCAGTTGGCATCGTTCTTGCAGTCGCAGTCGGAGGGGGCACCGGCCAAATGTGTAATCTCACCATCCACAGAAACTTTTCGGATCCTGCTCAGCTTTCTCTCATCCGTCTCGGCTATGTAGATGGCACCGTGGTAGGAGACGGCGATGGAGACGGCGGATTCCAGGGGGGTCAGCTGGGCCCTTTGGCCACCGGCCACCCCGCGTTCCAGGCTGGAGAGCGGGCAGTGAACGGGCCGGCCTGCCGCAATGCTCACCTGACCGTTGTCCGTGATGCGCAGGACGATGTTGTTGTCCAAAACATAGAGCGAGTTGTCCATCGGACTCACTGCTAGGTCTGTGGGCCACTCCAAAATCACCTATAGCACACAAAAAAATACATATTATCAATCCATTACCATAAGATGAAGCAAAATCACCATGCAACAAAAGTCTTTTACCGTAATCAAGCTTTCACGACGAACTCCACAGTGTTGGCTTACCAGAAAGTACGTTTACATTTTAAGGGGCTACAAGCAGTAATTTAAAATTTCAATTCAATTATGACCTAAACTGACCCATTCAGGTCCCCATTGGGTGATTAATTAGGTAAACCGACCAAGATAATTACGCATCAATGGCATCAAAGCTGCGTCAAGACCAACAGTCGCAGTCAACACAAGTCCAACAAAAACGTTTGCTTGGTCTTCTAAACGTGTCAGATTCTGCCGAGAAACTGCGTCGCTAAGCATGACTGATTTGTAATAATAGTACCAATAACAAGCAAAATGCACGCTGCCTTTAAGTTAGCTGATAGCTGAGCCTCATTTTATTTTTATTTTCTCCCATTTGGACGCGTGACAAGCTCACGGCGGCGCCAAAGCATCTTTATTGACTCGACTGCATTAATTGGCAGAGCGCGACGAGCGCCAGTCTTTTGTCCGCGCGCTTTCTCGCAGTGTTTTCAAGCGCCCACACTCAGAAGAAAACACAAGCATAGATTGCTTTCTTGTCACCCGTCATTAAAGCCTTGCCTGTTGCCAGTAAACAACCTCTTCTTGCTCCCATTTCTATTAATGTTCCTCTATTGCAGAATAGGACACATTTATGTCTGACAAGTCTTCTCATCATTCGTGTCATTTCATTTTGATGACACGGTGGGCTTTGCTTGCTCTTTCGTTCCAATCACACCGGTCTCTTTTGTATTTCATGCAGTGTTTGTAAAAGTATACATTTGACAGGGGTTACTTTTTCTGTTCAAAAATTGCACCTTGCTTGTCAAACTACTATTGCCATTTCAGCACCTAGGTTTACGTGATACATTTGATTTGTAACTAAGCTAAATAAAAACAAAACTGTATGAAAACCAAGGCAATATTTCCAATTAATCCATTCCAGAAACCTAAAAAACAACAAACAATACATTTTTTATAGAGAATAAATATAGTTGCGTAAGCAAGAAACAATGCAAAAATAATTAGAACTGACGACTAAATGGAAGGTATTGCTGTTATTTAGCAGTTATTTTCAATAAAAAAATGCGGTGCTTTGTTTGGGAACTCGGTTTCACGGAATAATACGTTAAAGGGTGAACTAGAAGATTGATTTATGATCCATTTTGGACCAAATACACGTCATACAATAACTAAGATCTACAAAAAACGAGGCTAGACTGTAATAAAAATGTTGATGAGATTCATTTGATCAAAAAATGTAATGGTAACAATAACGCACTTCTTAGTGGACTTTGAATCGGAGTCAGCAACATCTGTTGCATCTGGTGGGTCACTGCCCCATTTAGCAGACTGTAACAGCAAAATGTGAAAATAAAATCTTTTTTTTAATCCAAAATTTGTGAAATTTTGCTGAAGGACCTAAGAACTAGCAAATAAACTATAATCCTACGCAATTTGCGCAAAAAAAGGAAACCTAGGCTAGCGTGCACGTGATACTGCAGCAGGTTGCACTCTCAACGCTCGATCAATTTATCATTCACTTTCTGCGGGTTAGGCCTATAGAAGAGCCAAGGAATGCATTCATTTTCATGTGATGAACTTCTTTTCTGGGTTTTTATTTCCTGCAGTAGTCATCTATAAAGCAGTAAAAAAACCGCAGAGCTGCAGTTCTTCAGTGGAAGCGGCGAGGTATTGTAACGGTATGACCTATTGTGTCGAGATAGCGGGCCACTTTAGAATCATCTCATTGAAAAAGAGTCTTTTTTATATACCGGGGCTGCTTCATTACCGTGGCCGCTGCCACTGCCCTCAATCTCCTGCATTTCCGGTGGCACACCAAAGTCTAATTCTACTGCAGCCTCATCAAAACAGAACCCTACCTGAGTAATTATTCTTCCCTACGCATCATCTACCGTGACCCGAAAGCTCATCGCTACAACAAACACTTCACGTCTCCACTCCTTGCCCGCATCAAGTCCTCCTTCAAGTTCCTTTTTTTTTTCCCCCAGAAAATGACTGCTCTTGTTTACTTGAAAAACAAAGTGAAAAAAAAGCTTTTTCTTTGCCTCTCCTTTTTGGCCGAGTGATAATTGAGTTCTCCTGTCATATTCCAATAATGCGGCTGCATGCGTCTCCGTCGCTTTTAATGTTCTTATTTCAGAATAGAAAGTTTGCTGGAAAGTCGCACTACAGGCGACAGGAACATTGCGAGAGGGCACCGTTTTGGGCATTTGTGCACATAACTTAGGGATGTAAATCTCTCTGTGAAGTCCATTCAGGTCCAGATACACTGGTTAAGATGCTATTCAAAAAATATATGTTTTAAAAACAGAACAATTAGACTCGATTCAATGCAGTGTGCAAACAATGCAATTGAATGAGATTCGATTCTATAGTTAATGTTTGTTGACGTAGATATCAATGTTACTGTAGTGTTCAAAATAATGGCAGTGCAATGTGACTAACCACATCAATCACTGTTATTAGTGTATTTTTATTCCTACATGGCAAACAAATTATCAGTAGGTGCAGTAGATTCTCAGAAAACAAACAACCCAGCAAATGCACGCTCATCAGGCTGTAATTGGGCAATTAGTTGAAAGGGGGGTGTTGAGAAAATAGCAGTGTAGCATTCAATCAGTGATCACTTTTGTGAAAAAAAACAGGTGTGAATCTGATGACCCCTATTTAAGGATGGAACCAGCACTTGTTGAACATGCATTTCTCTTCGAAAACCTGAGGAAAATGGGTCGTTTAAGACGTTGTTCAGAAGAACAGCGCATGTGAATAAAAAGTTGATTGGAGAGGGGAAAACTTATGAAGAGGTGCAAAAAAGGTTTGGCTGATCAGCTAAAATGATGTCAAATGCCTTGCAATGGAGAGAAAAACTAGAGACATGTGGCAGAAAACGGACGACAATTATATAAATGGATCAAAGAATAACCAGAATGGCAAAGGCTCAGCCAATGATCAGCTCCAAGATGATCAAAGACAGTCAGGAGTTACTTGTAAGTACTGTGACAGAAGATGTCTGTGTGAAGCTAATCTATTTGCAAGAATCCCCAGCAAAATCCCTGTGTTAAAAGAAAAGGCATGTGCAGAAGAGGTTACAATTTGCCAGAAAATCACCTGGCCTTAAGAGAAAATGAGGAACATTTTGTGGACTGATGAGAGTAAAATTGTTCTTTTTGGGGTTCAAGGGCCACAGACAGTTTGTGAGACAACCCCCAAACTCTGAATTCAAGCCACAGTACACAGTGAAGACAGTAAAGCATCATGATATGGGCATGTTTCTCCTACTATGGTGTTGGGCCTATTTATCCCATAGCAGGGATCATGGATCAGTTTGCATGTGTCAAAATACTTGAGGAGGTCACGTTGCCTTATGCTGAAGAGGGAATGACCTTGAAATGGCTGTTTCAACAAGACAATCACCCCAAACACACTAGTAAACCAGCAACATCTTCTTATGTCATGTTATGGAGCGGCCAGCCCAATCCCAGGACCTTAATCCAATGGAGAACACGTGGGGTGACATCAAAAATGCTGTTTGTGTAGCAAAACCAAGAAATGTTAATAAATTGTGGAATGTTGATAAAGAATGTTGGAGTGGAATAACAGCTGAAAGGTTATAAAAGTTAAAAAAACAAAAACAAAATAAGCTTATTGACAAGCTTAATTCACAGGATTGCCAAATCCTAGAAACAAAAAAGTTTGTACAAAAATAGTTTTGAGTTTGTAAGTCTCTGGCAGACACTGCTATTTAAAAGAACACGACCCTTTCAACTCATTGACCAATTGCACAGCCTTAAGAGCGTGCATATCATGAATGGGGCATTCTTACAGTACTTTACAGTATCTTACAGCACATCGTATACCCATATACCCAAAGTCAACAGAATAACATGTCAAATGCATTTATTGTTTAGACACACCAAAAAAGAAAAGTTAGCATAGTCGCCTCTGTTGGTCTGGCTGGTGAAGTTTTGCACACTTCTTGAAATTAATCCACAACGATCCAAACTTTGGCGGTCAAACACATTAGTTAGATTAATCAATCGATTAATCTAAAGATTTATGGCTGATTAGTACTGATGCGGGAATCTTCATCCGGTGCATCTGATTTGTTCAAACCGGATAGCCGGTCTGATTGGTCTGTCATTAACATCCCTAATGTAACTCCACTATTAAAAAGAAATATTTGCCACATGTTTAAAGTCCACATACAGGGTTCACAGGTCCCACCTGGTTGACATCCATGCTGTTGTCACAGGTCAGGGGGCGAGCTGACGTCAAGTCGTTGGAGCCCAAAAAAGTGGAGATGATTCCGTTCTGGTCCACTTTGCGGATGGTGGTGCCGTCCACGAAATAAATCAGACCATTCTTGTCCACGGCGATGCCTTGGCGACGTCACATGGAGAAGAAAAGGGGGGGCGGGTTTGTTTGAGAGTAAAACAGGGGTTGAAAGGGCACATATCTGCTTGCATGACTCAGTGGAGACAACACGATGGATACATGTGTCAAGCTTGCCTTCCCATTATTCAGGTCACTGCAAAAAGCACAGACATCAATAATTCACCGGCTGCTTTTCTGCTTTTAAATAATTTCTTAGGCAGAAGTGGCAAAGGCTGTAGTCATCGGGTATATACTGTATACTGTAGGCGCACTTGTCAGCCGCACTAAAAAGCAGCACAGTCAGGCAGGAGATTTTTATCTTTTTTGGGGCCTGGGTGGGGGCTGAGGGTGTTGTTAAGTGCTGGTGCATTGGGGAGTTTTTTTTTTTTTTTTTTTTAACAGCAGCGCTCATCACCAATCTGAACACCATTTGAGTACAGAGCCAAAGCGAATATGACTGCTTTGGAGCATTTGAGGTTTGAAAGACGTGCAGTTGCCGTGGTTACGGCGTTAGACTAAATGCTCTCTGTTGTGCCGAGTGCCGGCCAAGGCATCAAGAGACCGATGAACATGTTGTGCTGTAAGGATGCATACTTCTACCAAATCATCTTGAGTTTTAGTAGGCAGCGGAACCCTGAGATGCAAAATTAATTCCTTCCGATGGGGTTTTAGTATTTTAGAGTTTTCATGCTATGAGACAAGATTTTCCATATAAATGGCATAATTGGTTCCAGCCCCCCAGAAAAGAGTCGTACAAAGTGTAAATATTGCACCCAAAACAAATATGTTGCGTAGTGACAACATAATCATTTCCATGTACATAAAACAATGAGAAAATAATACAAACAATGACACTTTACAAGCTGTAACTTCATTCTCAAATAGTGGGGTGGGTACCCCGGGGGTGGGGGGGCACGATGAACTGTCGGGTAAGAGGCAAGGAGTACAAATTTATCGTACTCAACATGGAATTTGACTCTTGAAAACATGCTTTTGTTGCATTTTCCTTGTTTCAGTTCCAAGTTGAGTTTGTACAGTACAGATAAATAAATAGATATGATCAATATCTTAATAGTTTTACAAATCAAGGGGGCGTGAGAACATTTCTATCCCCATGAAAAAAATCTAACTTAAAACTATGTTTATTTTATGTTAGTTTTTGGTATGCCGTTTGAGAGCGAATGGACGCCGCAACGTAGCATCAAGAGGAGGATGCGAGATAACCGAGATAGCCAATGGGAGAGCAGCTTCTTCTTCGTCTTGGGTTTTATGATGGTTGTCTTCCATTAGTTTGGATTAGCTCGTATGGCGGTACCGTACATTCAAAAACCACAAGATAAGCTACAGAATGAATTCTGGGAGGACTGCTGTTGGGCGGCACGTTCAATTTTCATTTTTGTATTAGGTATATTTTTTTCGGTAAATGGGACGATAATTTCTTCAAAGCTGGTTTTGTATTGTGAGTTTTTCGGATAAAACGGTTTTCCTAAGTCGAGGTTAAACACGTGTCACGAAGTCAATCAAAGAACACAATATGTCTCCCGTTCAGGACATTCCTCTCTGTCTTGCCGGTTCCAAAATATTGGACTTTTGCTGCCAATTTGTACTGAACAGCACCGATATGCCAATGACATTGATGTCTTGTACCTGAGGGTTGCAGAATTCAGAATTCAACCACAATTTTCAGAAAAAAATACGCCCCAAATCATAATGAGGTGCTGGCATTTATAACTCTGCAAAATCCTTATTATTTAAAGTGTAAATAATACAGTCCAGGGTGTACCCCGCCTCTCGACCAAAGTCAGCTGGGATAGGCTCCAGCAACCCCCCGTGTACCCAATGGGCATAAGCGGCATAAAAAATGGATGGATAATATGTTTTGTTTACTTTTAGCTTACACAGAAAACGGTTCGCTTTAATGGAGATTGTTGAAAATTCCAGCAGAGGGTGCTGTTTCACAAGTCAATTCAGTCAGCATCTTCCAGCAAGTAGATGCTTTGACAAGACTGTACAATATTGTATGCCTAAAATCTGTGAAAGGGGTTATAGCATCAAAAACAGTAATTTTTCGGCCATTCTTTCAATTCGTGGGAGTTGCGTTCCAAGCTACGATGTACCAATCCATCATGTCATCACCAGTTCAGCTCTACCACGGCATCTTAAAGGAGCATTCACGCACAACCTCTGAAGGAAATTGCAAGTTCTACTCTTTCCGTGAAGTCTGAAAAGGCTTTTACGTCCGGTGAAGATTCTTAACTCAACTTGATCCCGAACGAGACCGCCTACTTGCTAGAACATCGACGAGCGCAGGGAGCCTCGGTGAGTCTTTGGCAGAGTTCACCGCCTAATTTGACCGCTAAAGCGTTTCAGACAGATGAAGAGTGTCACATTTGGGCAGAGTTCATCAAATGTTTGAGACGGAGAGAAACACACACGGAAACGCACACACACACAAGCCATCTGCTGTTTCTTCTCTGGTCTCGGCTTCCACCCACTCCATCATTAGAGTCTTTTGAGCCATCCTTGTCACCCGACTGAAGCTCAAACTCTTGCAGTTGGCATTCAGAGCCGGCGGCGTTGAGAGCACAACAATCCATCTCTGGCTTTTCATCTCGGGGAATTTTTAGAAAAGTGAGCAATTCTAGCACAAATGGCACAAATGGCCATGTGCTCGTCAAGCGCCGACAACAGGTTGTACATAGCGGGGATCTACTTGTGCACGATCGCCAGCAGCTTGGCGAGAAGTTTACTTTGTAAAGACAAACAAGTCGCCCGCAGAGGAGGACATTTTGGGTCTGGTTGCAGAAAATCCGCATTCCGAATGGAAGGACTGAAGTGTGGTTATGCCTAAAATTATTTGTATCCAGGTTGATGTTTTGAGTCAAAGCAGTTAAGAAAGTTAAGACCAGTTGAGATCTTCTGCTTACCAGGATCCTCTAAAATGGTGAAAAATATGCTTTATTCTCAAAAACGGACTGTAAGATCTAAGATATGCTTAACATAGGGGTTGGCAAACTTTTTGAAAACTGAAAACTGTTATTTCCAAATGCCCGCAAGGCATGCTGGGTAGTGCACCATCAACAACAATGTAAACTATGAACAATAAAACATTGAATATCAAGAGTATGTTAAGTACTCCTAGTTTACTTAAGGATGAGCACCTTAACATATTTTGCACAGCAAAATGTTGGGAAAAGGAGAAGCTACCCAGCATACCTTGCGGCAGGAAAATACAGGGGTTGTTTTGGGATGGGTATTATGTGTAGATATTTATGGTAGTTACTTTGTGATTTGTGTTGTTTGCCGTTTTTGTACAAGCTACAGATTGCACCTGACTGTTTTGGCGACCCAGATGACCCACAATAGCACTGCAAGTCATGTTGTCGGACACAGTTTCAATGTTAAAGGTTTAGAAAAAGGCTTTGCCCGGTGGGCCGGATTAAGATGCTTAGTGGGCCGGGTGTTACCCTCGGGACGCAGTTTCCTCACACTCTTCATGATGTGATCCACACAGGTTGAATCAGGGCAAGTGGACTTTTCATTTTACCTTTTCTCTAAAATTCTAGGTGTGGAGTTTCCCTATTTAGGTCTTGGGTGGTATGTCCCTTGGGAGTGGCCACAGCAGGGTTGTTGTTATTGTGGTCCGGCAAGGCTGGAGAACGGGCGTCCTGCATAATAGGCTGTGTTCCTGTTAGTGGCCGAGACAATCTTTGGGGGGAAGAGATATCTGGACATTGGTGTAAGCCACAAACCTCCTCGTCCTAAACATACATGCCTTCTTCCACACCTTATTCATTTCAGAATTTGGACATAGAGGTCCGATAAAAATTCAAGGCACAAGCCCCAGAGTCATCAGGTCACCTCAGAAATAAGGGACCTTTGAGGACCGGGGAACATATCTGCCCCAAGGATTGTCTCATTCCACAGGAAGAGTTGTTGGACGATCGTTCACCAACCATACCCTGCCAGTTTTAGAACTAAAGAAGCCCTTTGGATGAAAGGTCAAATGTCCCAATCAACCTTTGTGGATTGCCGTGACGTAGAAGACTAAGAATTTACACTGACGTACCCTCACGATGTGATTACGATACCTTTGGGTCCGGTGAGGGAGGCCTCTGGAGCTTTGCCTCCATCCCCGCAGTGGTTCTCGTCAAAGGGCAGGCAGTGGTCTCCGGTTCCGGCCACCACCTCGGCGTTGGCCTGCAGGTCCTTGGTACCAGCGAGGGTCTTTGGGCGATAGATCCGCCGGGAGTTTGTGTCCGACACATAGAGTTGGCCGGTGACCGGGTCGGTGGCCAGGTAGTAGCGGTGCGCTGGGTTGTTGCTGAGTTCAAGAGAGGAACTTCATTAATTGTAACGCTCGTTTGCAGTAACTTTGTGTAAAAAACACAAACCTCATCTGGGAATTTAATTTAGACGCTCAAGACTAACAATCAAATGAATTAATCAGTTAAAATCAAACCATTTACATAATTTATTCACTGCTGCTCCTTTGAATACTGAATGAAGACATGTTTGAAGATAGTTTAATGTTATTTTCTGTAACACACAGGAAAGATAAATTGAATATAGATTATTTTTGGCAGTCCTAAGAAACACCATCAACTTTTCAGTAATTACCAGCACTTTCCTCGTGTTTTGGGATAATGAGCCAAAGGAGGAAATATTTGTTGCGTCTTTTTGTTTGCGGTTAAAAAAAGGACAGATGCTCCACTCAGATGGAAAAGTGCAAGTAAAAATTCTGTGCACCCGGCGGCTCCAAACCTGAGGAGGACACTAAGTAGACAAAAGCACTGAGACAGGCCGATGTTGGATGTGTCTCTGCTTTGTTGTAGTTCCCCCAAAAGTGTTTGTCATGGTTTATCCCCTGATCGATAGATGAATTGACAAAAAGCCGTGTCCCAATACTTGTGTCCGTACATCTGGTGTTATGATGGATAGCGTCCAATGTTGCGCCGCTTCCACCAGCAGCCTTAAAAGCAACGGAGGTGGACGATATGGTGGCCAAATAAAAGCATCTGTGGGACGTCTTTGTGTGTGGTGGCGAACTGCAGTCATTAAAACTGAGAGTCATTATGTGTTACACCATAAAAAGCTCAGCACATGGCCCCTCTTTCATGGTCGACCTGCAGGGGGGCGGGTGGACATGATCAATGATCAACATGACCTGCATGAGGACGTGCGCAGCCAACACAGCCGACCACCACAGCAGCCAAGGCTGATCAAAAGTTGAGTAGCAAGATTTTGGTAGTCTTACCAACGTGGAAGTAGATCAACTTTTTTTGCCGGAGGGGTGCTTTCATAGCCAACATTTACCCTCGAAGGAGAATGTTTATTGACCGACTTGTCAAATTGCTGCAATTTTTTCCAATGCTTGAATGCAATACAAACATCCTAAGGGAACGTCCACTAATTGCCGTCAAAACATGTCCGCAGTTTAACGTCCGTATGAGCCCAAATATAATTGATTTTGCTGAACAAAACATTATCTGCATCTCCCATCACATTTTAGCAGCATTTTTAGCAAGTAAAGTTTGGTGTAGTCAGTGTTGTATGGCGAAATTCACTGAAAATAACTCAACACACAGACATTACTGTCCAAGTAACTGCAATAGTATTAATACAGATATTGTACGATACAGTCTAACACGGTGTTTCTCAAGTGGTAAGGTGCCCAAAAAGGTTGCCAGTTTTGTTAGTGTCTTTATTCGCGCTTCAATGATGCCGGTGCCAGCAACCCATACAGTGGTTTGTACTATATCTGGTCGGAATGTCTCCACCTCTTCTAAAAGCTCGGGCTCCTTTCCCAACAGTTTGTTTGTTTCTCGTAATCACAAAACAAAAAACAAAGTGGCAATTTTAGGTTAAATTTGTTGGTATTATGAGAATAATGTTTGTTTCTCATAATGGGGCAAGCATAAGGGTCCGGTGCATTGCGATTTGGGCAGTGGTCAAGGGCGGGTGTCTGGGTGACCTGGTCCTCAGCGGCCAAATCTGGTTCTTGGGACATGGAATGTCACTTCTCTGGTGATTATGAGATTCTCTGGTGGTTTTGTGATTATGAGAAACAAACAAAACAAAAAACAAAGTGGCAGTTTTAGGTTAAATTTGTTGGTATTATGGGAATAAAAACATAAACATTTCAGAAAAGATGTACAAAGTTTAAGTGTTTGTAAAAATAAAATAATTTTCCCCCAAAAAATTCAAATGAATAATACTCTTTGCCAGTGATAACCCAACGCTCATCTGCAGGCTGCGGTGCACGCATCCTTTGATTTTTCTTGATTCTGGGTGGGGGGGGGCACGAGCATGTTCAAGTTTCCTTTCTATGTTGTCCCTTGAAGTAATATTTTGAAAAAAAAATACTCACCTTTGTAAAGAAATACAGTATATACTAATAAACATCTACTGAATATTTCTGTCTCATTTTGATATATCTTTTTTTAAAAGCGCAAATTTTAATATACAGGACTTTGTCCTACATTCAGATAAGACCAAAATTATCCATGCCGTTTTCAAATTTAAGTTAAAATCATAAAAACAAATATTTGGAGTTATACCATCCTTTACAAAGAAGTTTGCTATTATTATTGTTATTATTATTATTTGTTCTTAAAAAAAGGCTCCATGTCGAAAAAGATTCCTCAAAACATGCACATGCAATGTTCAGAATGTATAGTTTCCAAGAAACTTTTTTGTGTAATTCTCAGCTAAAAGCACTTAAGTCCAAATATGGCTCTGTCGTGAATATACTACCTTATGTACTAAAAAGCTTCTGCTGGCGAAATCTGTGTGTTTTTATCACATTTCCAAGCCATTTCCATCATCAGTCTCCTCGCAAACAAGACGATGCTTCCTCCATTCCCCTCTCCATCAGCTGTAATTAGACCCTAATTGGCCTGCTCTAATTACATGTGGTAATCACTGGTGCTAAAAGAAGGCGACTGTAAAAAGCAGAGCTTTATTTATGTGAAGATGGCGGTGATGGGGATGATGACGGTGATAATGAGATGGATGAGATGAGGCAGCATGCACGATTGAGATATTTAGCACACTTACCTGTGTCTAAAGTCTTTATTTCTACAAAAAAAGAGGCAAGAGAAAAAGTCAAGATGCTTTCTATCTAAAGTTGTTTTTTCAGGAAATAAAACAAGAGAAAACACTTAAAGAAAGTTTCAGTTGTATACTAATCATGCTGAGGCGATCCAAAGCTGGAAACTTGAAGAAAGTCCACAGAGACAGAAGACATGACAAAGTCAAGAACTGGAAAAAGCAGCAGAACCTGCGGCTCAGAGCTACATTTCTGTTGTTTTCCATGTTGCTTAAGGGCCGGATGCTTCTTGGGGCTGGAATGAAACCCTCCTAAGGTTCCAAAAGTTAAGGGACCGTAAAGTGTACTCACATGCTAACTTTGCCAACCAGGGGAACCTCACTCCATTCCATTTGTAATAATTAGTATTCTCATATATTCAGCATTCACAACCCTACACATTTAGTTTTTGGGTCCAAACATTATTATTATTTTTTAATTTGTGGGAAAACTCACCATTTACTGCATATAATCTCCATAGTTAGGCTGTTTATTTGTAATAAACATCTGATTGGTTTAGCTTTGGTTGCACAGAGAGTAGCTAGAGGCAAACGTTGAGCAAATCTTAACACCCAAACATCAGAACATGGACTCATCAGCCATGTCCTTGCAGCTAGAGAGACACAATGTACAGTGTTTGGACTTTGAAGCATGCAGTTTAATGGCAAAAGTCACAGCAAAGTCACTTTTTACATGTGTTTTAAGTGTGAACCGCAGCAGCAGAAATGACAACTTCAGCAACACGTGACCTCTTTCACGTTCTCGAAAGCAGTCAAAAACACTTGGAGGTGTTATAAAAAGCGGGGCCGGTCTGGGAAAGCAGACATTATTTCTCTGCTGGTACGTCAGCATAGTAGTGAAACATTATTCAGTTACGTCCCAGGCAGGTGTTAGGTTTTGTTTTACGGCCTTAAAAGTGAGAAGGGGTGACGGGTCTGTGCACTGTTGCTAGCATTTGATCATGTTGGCCATTTACGTGGCCGAACGAGGCTATGAACGTAATCATCGTCTGCCAGTTTGAAAGCAGCCGATTGGCCAAATCTGAGTCAGTGCTCTGATAAGCCAAGTTGGCACGAGGGCAGCGTCCTCCCAATTACACGCTGAAGACAGGATGTCCTTCCTAATTATGGAGTCGGATAGGGAAAAGATTTCACATTTCCACCAGGCGGGGGGTCTACATTCCTTTTATCCAAAAGTATACACTTTTTCCAACTGAATGATTGCACATTTGTGCAGCAACGAAAAATTGTTTGCCAAAAACATCCCACCTCAACTCCATGATACTGGTGACGTTGCCCGATGGGTAGATGCGCCGGATGTAGTTGAAGTCACCCACGTAGAGACTCCCGTCGTTGCCCCACGCCAAGGCCACGGGTGCCAGCAGCTTGTTGCCCTGTGCCTGGCCGTTGCAGCTCGGGCAGGAGATGCTGCGGCGGCGACCGTTGCCCATGATGGTGGAGACAACGGGCGGCTGCAGGGAGATGAACTGGTTCTCGCCACTGCCTTTGTAAAGAATGCCTGGGAAGAACACAACAGGTGTGAGCAAACGGGAGATCATTAAGTCATAGTCTCACATCTAGGCACCTGAACCTGATCACACTTTTAGGAGAATCAGACAAAACTTAAGTAAGTTGGATCAAGTGTAGAATTACTACAGCATCAATTTTGACGGTGGTGGATGAACTCAGATGAAAAAAAATGTTTGATCATTGGAGCTAACAAAGGACTCTGGGAAGGCCTGCAAGGTTTATAGTGTGCCTTTCCTTATAGTGTATGTAAAAATCCATTATTACCGACAAATGTGACACAGGGGGCGACTGACAAAGTGTGTGACGTTGACTATGAGGCTGTTCAATTCTGATGCTGAATAAGGGGACTTTAGTGCTAATGAATGACTTTTATGGTAGACTACTTTTGAACTAGCCATATTACATACACTGTAAAAAAATTATTTATTAAAAAGTTTAAAAAATAATAAATCTTTCGTTGTACTAAATATGCGGCATATAGAAAGAACGGACTCATTCAAGTCATAGTCTCCCATCTAACCTGATCATCGTTTCCGGAGAATCCCCAGTCGAGAGCTTGATAAGCAAATCAATGCAACCGTCGTGCATAAAAGTGGTATTGATCTTCCAATCATGCCAGTCACTGCTACTACAAGACTTTTCCGAATCTGCCATGGTAAACATTGGAGAACAAATTGTCATACTTAAATGTTGTGCTGGCTTTGAGGTTCAATTGCATGTTGCGCTTCTTTTGATAAATATTTAACTTAAGCATACAAATTGCTAATAAGGTTGCCATTGACTGATTGGTTTTAAACAATATACACTACTACCACTACAGCGCCGGGGCGGGTGAACTGACTCAGTTAGAGCTTTGTGTTAATAACGCCAAGGTCATAGCCCCACACGGACCATTAAGTTTACTGCTTTTCATTGATCTGCAACACTGACGACTACTACAACCACATAAATCTTGACAAATGTTAGTGCAGGAGAATACTGGGACAATGCAGTAAATTACCCAAATCTCCTAGGAAGAATGAAGATCAGGTCAAGGTCTGTATGATATAATTTGTAAAAATATCAAGTAGTAAACTTTTATAAATACACAAACAAGATAGCTTTTAGCAGCTGGTAATCAGTGAGACTTAAATTTTGGTCATGATTCATCTTGAGAATAAACCCTAAATTGCTTGTCTTGGTACTGTCTTGGCACAGTACCATTACGCCTACTCTAAATGACTACCAACCTTGGTTATTCATCCACACCGGGGAGGGCATGCCAAAGTGTCCCGCTGGACCCCCTAATTGCTCTTGATGACCTTTCAACAAGCCGGTACGCTATCGAGTCACAAATGGATTAACGACACAAGAGTAGCAAGGCATTTACCAGGAACAGCAAGCTGACAATGATCCTATGTTCAATAAGCACCTTCAGTGTTCATTCAGTGTGGGTTACGTAATTACAGTTGGTAGCAAGTAAAAACACCTCATGCAAAAAACTTCTTTAATGTAATTTTTGGTCAAAACAAAAACAAAAAACAGCATCCTGTGCAAGTATTTTGTGGTACGCAAGGATCAGTGGTGAGTGGATAAGTAAATACCATTACTTCCAGTGTATATTCAGTTACTTTTTTGTCACGCTTTTGCAACTCAAAGAACTACAGTTCTCATGATGCTTATAGTGCAGCTTCAGGAAGCAGTGTATTGTATAATCGACATGGACGTGTTTGGAAGTCTTGTGCAGCAATTGTGTTTTGATCAGACAAATCTTAAGTAAGTTTGATCAAGTGTAGAATTACTAAAGCTTCTGTTTGGACTGCGGCAGATGTTGAACTCCAATGCCAAAAAGCATCTCACATCTCATCATCGGAGCTAACAAGTGACTCTGGGTAGAATGGCAAAATTTATAGTGTATAAAAAAAATCCACTACAACCAATGGGTTTCAAAAGGTTGGACCAGTGCGTGAAGAAGAGAACAGTCCAAACATGAATTTGCCTCGAGACACAAGTGACACAGAAAAGTGACACCAAACGAAACAGAATGACTGACAACATGTGTGATGATGGAATTATGAGGCTGTTAAAATCTGACACCAAAGAAGACAACTTTAGTGGTTTTCATTCATGGGAGAAGGATGAAGACGACGATGAATGACTTTGTTGGTAGTCTAATGTTTAACTAGACGTGTTACATGCACTCAATACGCGGTTTGGAATAAAAAATATATTTAATCAAAAGTATGTTAAAGTATGTTACGACATTGACACTGCGGCTTATAAATTTAGTTGGTGCGGCTTTCAAACCGGTGCGCTCTATAGTCCAGAAATTACTGTATTTGCCCATTGAAGTGTGCTATAAATGCATTTTCTCTAGGATTCCAATGGTTTTTATATATTTTCTTAGATAAAAATTGCTTTGATCTGATACAGGGCTGACAATTGAAACTGACTGAGGGCCACAAATAAGCTTTGACCCAGCCTAGGGCTGGTATGAGGTGGGTTTATGTCAGCAATTCACTCCCCATCTTCATCTTCTTTTTGTTCACTCCTAATTAACCCCAGTCGGGTTAATATGTTGTTCAAATCCTATTCTTGGTGTCGCCGTCAGCGGGTTATCAACACATCTCTGGTGTCCATAGCAACATCACATCTTTGCAGTGAAACGTGAGTGGAGCGGAGTTCATTTGGTTGCCTTTTCCCCATTTTACTGCGATCTCATTACGATGTTTATCCAGCACATGTGTTTAATTCCTCTCCGTCACCTTCAAAATGTATCAAGTATGTTAATCGGAGGCGGCAATGACCTCAACCGAGTATGCTAAAAGTTTTATGAGATTGCGATGAAAGCGCAGAGAGTGATTCGATGCGATCACAAACAAGCGCTCATCCCAAATGTAATTAGAAGACTTCTTCAGTGGGTCCCTCCAACATTCCCCACAGGTATATTGGATGCAAAATTATGTTTTTTTAACTTCCCAGAAAGCTCCTTTTTCCTCAAGTCACTGCACGGCAACCACCACCCCCACCAATAACACTTTACTTGACCAAGTTTGGTGATTCATTAATGGTTTTAACGAGAGGAAGATACAACTGGACTTGTTAATGTAGTGGGACTCTTTTCAAAGGAGCAAACACACTTGAAAGGGAACAGCGTCGCAGTTTGATTGGCCACTGTCCTCATTAGCAGCTTCACCATCGCATCAGGTCGCATTTTCCCAGCATCACGACGCTTGGTGTATGCAAGGCCAACCTGCGTGTCCTTTCTCTGATTAGTTAATTACATTGATTTAATTGTACGGAGGGCACATTCAAATTAAAGGCGGGGGCCGCGGCAGGACAATCGGACCAATCTGTCTTTTGTCTCCGGGAGAATTCAGCCCGAGTGTCTGACAAAGACAAATAGGTCCGGGGGACGGCATCAAACGCGCGACCTTGGGACTTTAATTGAACTGTGATCAGCGCGTCCGCTCATCGAACAAAGAGCGGTAATGAAAGGCCCGCCGAGCTGAACTGGCGACATATGTCTGGAATTTTAATTTCTGTTAGTGTAACGGTGTATTAACACCCCAAACAAAGACCTATCCGGGGCGGAATTTGGCGTGTTGGGCAGCGATTCACTGCAGCGCTTCGCCAGTTTGGCTCACGCGCAGAGACAGATAGAAAAACTGGTTGGGGTCACTTTGGCAAGCCGCCATTGTCCTCTTTGTTTACACATATGTTATGATTTACAGTACACACAAGTCCAACAATTGGAGAGGGGTTCAGCACACTAAAACTGCACCCCTCTGCTTCCATGTAATACACCCCCTTAACTTTTAACTGTCATTGTTAGCGCAGATTAAAGTTGCGGTGCGTCTTCCCCTCAAGGACACTTGGACGCGACACATTATGCTTGATGTCGACTGCGTGCGTGGGGGCCGGGGGTGGTGTATCAAACTTGTGTGACATCTCAAGCTTCAGGCTGATGACAGGGACGCCACCCACAGATGCCTGCTCAAAAACCGTCTTTAAGCATATATTTATAAATCCAACACGCGGCTGCTGGAGTTGGGATTGAAGAAAACTTCCTGCAGAAGCAGCCAAAGTGTTTGCGGGAGACAGGCGGGGAGGCGGCAGAGCTCCCTGGATAGTTCCGGGGGAGCCTTCCAGTCTGAGTGTGGCAGGCGATGCACCGACAATGGAGGTTGTGATTATTAATAACATGTGAGTGTGGAGGTGCGTTTTCTGTTTGGATGGGATTGTTTTGCTTGGCAAGCTAAATAAAACATTTTAAAGAACGCTTTGTCGCTTCGAATGAAACTCCCAAATGTCTTTTTTAATTAATCAATCGAGAGTGGGTGCATTGGAGACCAAAACACCACCACCACTTATTAAAAAAAAACTGTCTATATTTTTCACGATTATGAATCGAACTGCAAAAAAATTGTCCTAGATTTTTGTTCGGCCTGAATAAAGTAACTGCCGTTCGTGGCAGTCTGTATTTCACGTACGCTGTTTCAGCGAGTCGGACGACAATTGACATTTAAGTTGTTGCTACTAAACTTTGCCAAATCGCTATCATTAGCTGACAACTAACAGACCTACTCTTTGTGTGTGTGTGAGTGTGTGTGTAGCAGGAAGAGTCAGGATAATCATAAAGATGTATGATATCAGGTATGGATCTCAGATATTAGCAGTCTGACACAAAGTGGCAATTCCATACTCTGCCGCAGCACATCTATTCAGCACTAAAATCTCAGGTATGAGCACTTTGACAGAAAACGGTCAATTCTATACTCTGCCGTAGCCCGTCTATCCAGCACTAAAATCTCAGGTAATAGCACTCGGATACAAGCAGTCAATTCCATACTCTGCCGTAGCCCGTCTATCCAGCACTTAAGTCTCCGATATTGGAAATCTGACACAAAACATTTTTGCATTTAACATACTAGTTAATTCTGGCTTTTTTAACCATGTGTTTTATGAAATTGCGCTGTCCCTTATCAAATAAATTAAACTAAACAGTCAATTCCATACTCTCCCGCAGCACATCTTTCCAGCACTAATATCTTGATTATTAGCAATCCGACACAAAACAGTCAATTGCATACTCTGCTGCAGCACATCTTTCCAGCACTAATATCTCCATTGTTAGCAATCCGACACAAAACAGTCTATTGCATATTCTGCCGCAGCACGTCTATCCAGCACTAATATCTCCATTATTAGCAATCCGACACGAAATCCGACACAAAACAGTCAATTGCATACGCTACGTCTATCCAGCAGTTGTTGTTGCATTTGCGCATTTGCAACATCACAAAACAACACAAGGATTTTTGCAAGACCGCCCATGACTCTTTGAAACATCCAGCGCTGTATGTATAGTGTTTTTACATGAGAAACTCCCAAGAGACAGCAAAACGTAATTAACTATAACAGAAAAGATGACCAGGGCTTGTTGGTGAGGACTTTAAACGCTTCTTTGAGCAGCTCGAGCCTCTCCATATTATGCCTAGCTGCCACTACATTATAGCTAAAACTATACTGCACAGGCACAAAGAAGTAAATCGTTTTTTCCTCATACCTACTGTTGCTTACAATTGCTCTGTTATGATCATGTAATATCACCTGATCGGGCCTTTTCTAGCGTTCCACACACCTAAACCAGCCATAAAAGTATGTATGATTCATGCTGATATTGCATCAGTATCGGTCTATACTCAAGGGTGCAATATCAGTATGGTATCGGAAGTGAAACAGATGAACCAGGACACCCCTACATTATAATGCTTGGAGCACATTTGAAGGTCGGCACCCTCTGGGATTAGTCCCTATTGCCCATAAGGTTTCATCTGGTGGATGATTGTTAGCACTGATAGCACGGCAGCACAGCATCACTGTGCTTTGGGCCGAAAAGTGGTAAGAACCTGATCAGTAATTTTGGTTTAAAGAAAATGATACTGAACACACATACTGAACTGTGTAGGGCTTTGGGAGCGTCACCCTGCAGGAACGTTTGCTCGACCTCACGCTTTGATTCCAGCGGAGTCGTTAGAGAAGGAAGCCATTGCTTTAATAAAAGGCTAATTTGAGTCATGTCGTATATGAAAAAATGCTTTCATTCCGACATCACAGCCCCCCAGATGATTAATGGTTCACGCGAAAAGGGGAGGGGGGACGAGCCTCTGCACCTGATAGACTAACTAACTAGTGCGCCCTCAGCAATGTCACCTTAGTGACACCACGAGAGGGATGGGTGGGCGGCGGAGGAGGAGCGGGTGCATGCCTTAATTGCGCCGTGTCCTTCTCTGTTCTCCTTTGAAGCTGCCACTGTTCTGCAAGCATGCCGACCAAAAGGCCTCTTAGCCGGCAAGATGATCAGGAGAGTAAGCATCAGCTATATTTAGGGCCCTATGATTTCCATGTTAACGGAATCGCGTGCGGGATTGGCCAATAAAAACAGAAACAACGGTTAGACACGGATATTTGGAGAAGGAACGTTTGTGAGGGGAGGTATTTCCACAGCGGACCGCTCGCTCAACCATGGTGGAATAAAAGGTAATATTTCAAAATTGTATTCAAGTCAATGACTCCTTTCCCACTATATTTATGCAGTCATTGGTCAGTCACCATGTCCACAATTACAGGCAGCACTGCTGATTGGTTTCTACTCACTCATTGGGCAATCTACGTGCATATAATACACTGGTTATGACAGTATTTAATCAAGTCATTGGTCAGTGTATGTGTACATCATGTTGTCATCCTGGGACCCACTATTATTTAAGTCATTTTTATTTCATTATATGTTTTTATAATTTTAGTTATTTTTCTTTTGGCTTATCTCTTCAGGGGTCACCACAGCAAATAAATTGCCTCCATCTAACCCTGTCTTCTGCATTCTCTTCTCTCGCACCAACCACCTTCATGTCCTCTTTCACTACATCCATAAACCTCATTTTTGGTGTTCCTCTAGGTCAAAAACTCAGCATCCTTCTCCCAATACAGTCACTATCTTTCCTCTGGACATGTCCAAACCGTCTCAGCCTGGCCTCTCTGACTTTATCTCCAAAACCTCTAACATGTGCTGTCCCTCTGATGTACTCATTCCTGATCCTGTCCATCCTGGTCACACCCAAAGAGAACCACATCTTCATCTCTACTACCTGTCGCCCGTCATTTCCTCAGCAGCACTGCCTCTAGACCAAACATCGCTGGTCTCACCACAGTTTTGTACACCTTCCATTTCATTTTTTTATACACATTATATATTATATTATTTTTTATATATTATTAGATATTTTAGTTTGTTTGTAATTTTTAAAAATGCTTTTGTTTAAGTCTTTTTAATTGTTATTATTTTTATACATTTATTTAAATCATTTTATATATATATATTATTTAAAGTAAGTAGTCATTTTTATTTATATTTTTTTAAAGTCTTTTTTATTTTTTGTTTATGTTATTTTTAAAACATCGTTTAATTAAATTTCATTTTTATTTCATTTTTATACTTGTATTAAAGTTTTTCTTTCATTTAATCTCATTTCATTTTTTCTTTTCATTTTTCTTTTGTTTGGTTACTTGTATTTATATTTAAAGTAGATTTTGCATGTTCTCCCCGTGTGTGCGTGAGTTTTCTCCGGTTAGTCCGGTTTCCTCCCACATTCCAAAAACATGCATGTTAGGTAATTTGGCCACTCTAAATTGTCCATTAGAGTGTGAATTTGAGTGTGAATGTTTGTTTGTCTGCCCTGTGAT
Organism: Oostethus manadensis; assembly: GCA_024372805.1. NCBI lineage: Eukaryota > Metazoa > Chordata > Actinopteri > Syngnathiformes > Syngnathidae > Oostethus > Oostethus manadensis. The sequence goes on from QODF01000014.1 coordinate 1,369,112, forward strand.
TGACTGGCGACCAGTCCAGGGTGTACCCTGCCTCTTGCCCAAAGTCAGCTGGGATAGGCTCCAGCATACCCACGACCCTAACGAGGATAAGCGGTATAGAAATGAATGAATGAATAATTGTTTTTGTTCTTCATTGTGACTTCCAACGAGGCAGACTGGTCTGGTGGCAGTGATGTATGTCGCCTACCGAGTCCGACCTGCTGGAACGGGGTAACCACCATAAAGGATAAAAATGGTATCCTTGAACATGTGAAAGCATCTTCTATGAAATGGACAGTGTTAACAGCATACGCAGTGGTAGTGGTTTAATTACTTATATTCTGGGTTCGACTTCGTAGTCTAGGAACAGATCTCATACATTACCCGAAGACTACTATGATATCCGGATAAGCACATTCAATTTCAGTTTTCGTGCGACCTTTCGGAACAAATAACAACGAAAACCGGGGTTGCAACGTTAGCCTGCATGGAGACGCGCTGCTGATTGAAAGGCAAGCATGTCCGCTAGTAATGAAGTGGAGGACATGAATAAAGCACAGACAGCAGCAATTTGCCTTATCTCGTATGACAGCCCGCACTGTTAGCCGCAGATGATGCAGGGACGGGAGGGAAGGGGGGGGTGGGACGTGAGGAAGAAAAAGAAAACATCTGCAGATGTTTGAAGCGGCACCAAAATGAAGAATGAGTCACAGCGGGGTGGCATAGCAAAACGTGCGTCTGCAGAGCGCCGCCGCTTTGCTAACATGTCGGAGTACGGACATTAGTCAAGTTTACGACATTAACCAATCGATACCGAGGCCATTGCTGGTATTTGGATTCATCTTCATGCCGGCTGAGGGATATCGAACAGTAGCTCTGCCTCCTCACAAAAAAAACCTACAACCCACGTGGGCCATAAATCTCAAATGTCAGAAAGTGGCTGCATGCAGGACTGAATAATTCAGCTGGGGATTGAGAAAAAGCGACATAAGCGAGGCGGCTCGCAGCCTCTTGGATAAATATTAATATCACTGAGGGCAAAGACAGATTACAGATGGGCTGGCGCTACTTGAAGTGAACAAGCAAACAAACAATTCACAGAAATCGTCGATTTGGTGCTGACTGGCCGCGTGACCCCGTGTCCTCTTTTTGTGGGACGTGCATCTTTTGGGACCTTAAGAAAGCCTCAGAATTCATCTGGGACATCGTTACCTCATGTTGTGCTTGTTTAGCCCACTGCACATTTCTCTTTCAGGCAGTATTTCCATCATTGACTCACTTTTCACTACTTTTATGCACTCATTGGTCAGTCGACATTACAGGCAGCAGTGTTGATTGGTCAGTCACTCATTGGTCAATCTATATGTATAACAATTTAATTTGTTTTGAAAATAATTTTAATTAGGTCATTGTTATTTTTAGTTATTTGTAATTTAAAAAAATACTTTAATTAATTTAAAAAATAAGTCAAGACCTTATTTTTATTGTTTCTATACATTTATTGAAGTCATTTGATGTTTTTTGTTTTATGTTCTCTTTTAACTACATAGTCATTTTTATTTTTACATTTTCTGCACTTTTATTAAATCATTTTATTTTAATTTTACATGTTTTATACTTGTGTTGAAGTAGTTTTATTTTATTTATTTTATTTATTTTAAATATATTTTAATTTAAGTAAGTTTAAATTTAAATGTTTATACGTTGATTTAAGTCATTTATTTATTAAAAAAAAACTTATCAAGGTTTTTTATTTTCTTATTTTTTATAATTTTAATCATTTTATTTCATTTTTTAAAAATTCATTTGTTTTTTAAATAATTTTATTCAAGTCATTTGAAATTTTATTTAATAATGTTTTATAATTTTATTTTTTTCATTTATTTTTAAAATATTTGTATTTAAGTCATTGCTATTTTACTTATTTTTAAAATATTGTATTTATGTTATTATTATTTTTATAAATTTGTATTAATTTATACACTTTTAGTGTACACTTTTTAAAAACTTTTTAAAAAATAAAATCAAACAAATGTTTATTTTTTTAAATTGCTTTTCATCTTTAAAACACCTAATTACTTGTCCAGAGAACATTTTTAAAGGAAGTTTATCAAGGAAATGAGGAAGAACAAAATATTATACAAAATATATATATTATTATTATTATTTTTTTTAAACAACTCACATTGGTTATGTAATTGTGAGTCCTGACTGCATTAGAACAAAATCACAGCATTATAATATTCACTCAAGTCATTGGCCAGTATAAATGATCAGATCATTTGAGATTGGCCCGTTATACTTTGTTTTTGGTCAGTCTGCGCGCATCTATTACAGGCGGCACCGCTGATTGGTCGGTTCCATCACAGTAGTCACTCAAGTCATTGGTCAGTCTAAACAACCACAATCAGTCATTGGCCCCAGTACATGTCAGTCATTATAGGTAGTCGGTTCTGTCCGAGTATACACTCAAGTCATTAGTGGTTGGTTCCGACAGCTTCCACTCAGTGATGCGTCAGCCTACTTGTCAATCATTTCAGGCGACGCCACTGATTGGTTGGTTCCATCATGATCTTCACAGTCATTGGTGAGTCGTATTACAGAAGGTTGTTACACTTTTGCACTTTCTAGTCGATTCCACTCAAATATTGTGACCACATTAGATTTTTCCTCACACAAGGAGACGCAAGTACATTTCCGTGCTAAGTTGTAGCAAAAAGTGTTAACACCACACGAGCAAAACTAGAGACGCCATCTGCTCGTCACGGCTCACACGGTCACGCACACACACACGTCCGCTTTAGCGTTAAATTCTGACATGTAGCGCAAACAAAAAGGACGCAGCGTATCGTTAGCATATCACACATGCAGCATTGATGCAGATCACACGCGCTACCACCGCTTGTGTGATGCCACGTCTGGAGGCTGCCGCCGGGATGAAACGGGCCGCGTTGGCAGCAGTCGAGCTCCGAGCGCATCTCACCGCCGCTTCACAAACTTCCTGTTGCGGGCGGCTTGACAGATTGGGTGCGACGATTCCCAACCCCCTTCATTAGGGATGAGCTGTGTCTTTGACAAGGATTAGAATGCTCGCCTTTAGAGAGGTATTATAATAGCAATGTTTTTTTATTATTATGGTTGCAGGTAGCAGGTGTGTACTACACCGTGCACAATGTTGGATGACCACAATGAATTCCTAGGGACACTACTCTGGCATAAAAGATGATACATTTTCAAAAATCATCAAAGGTGATGACATTTTGGACATGTTGAGAATTAGAAGTACGGTTTTTGCAAGATTCGTTTTTTTTGTGGAAAATCTCGGGTTTTGTACAATATTGCACATAAAAAGCCAGTCTGTTCGCCTAATACTGTTTTGCGCCCCAAGTGCCTAAACAAAGCAGCCTATGCGATTCCAACTGTTTGTACAACCGCTAAACAACCTGTTACGGGGCCAAAGAATGTTGCACGTGCCAGCAATTTGATATAGAAAGTGAGACTCAACAATAAATGTCATCTGTATGTCATTTATAACTATGTTTGCGGTCATTTCTGCATGTAAAACAACAATTGATGTGGATTTCTAGAATGGATGAATAGGATTTATTATTTATTCCTATGAGAAAAATGTCCTTGGGTTTCGGTTTTTGGGAAGAATTAGTGATATAAACTGAGGTTATGTGCAGTTATTATATTATATATTTTCCATTCCATTCCATTTTCTTCCGCTTATCCGGGTCCGGGTCGCGGGGGCAGCAGTCTCAGTAGGGAAGTCCAGACTTCCCGGTCCACCGGGAGGACACCACGGCGTTCCCAGGCCAGCTGTGAGACATAGTCCCTCCAGTGTGTCCTAGGTCTTCCCGGGGGCCTTCTCCCGGCAGGGCATGCCCGAAACACCTCACCAGGGCGGCGCCCGGAAGGCATC